>JADLZN010008853.1:0-364793 GCA_018155175.1 Sinocyclocheilus anophthalmus | reverse complement strand
TTTTCATTTACACAAACGTTTATGTTAAATATTTGTTATTTTAAACTCAGAAGCGAATTCAATATGATGCCTCGTTAACCTCAAAACTTGTTGGCTTTTCAAAATAAATAGAAACAGAGAACAGAGAAGTTTCTGGTGTGAGAAGTACCTTGACTCATTCTTTCAGCATTTGGCATGAGTGCCCACATGCATGTGAGCCTCTGGTTTCCTCAAGGGGGAGAACTTACTCAACCCACAAGTACTGAATGACTAATGTCACTGTGCCCCCTCCGTCTGCTCCGGCTGACACGCCCATTACTTTCCTTACCCGCTTTTTTCTCTCTTTCTCCTCGGGCCCTCAGACTATCTTCAATAATTGATCAACCCACCCAAGGTCCAGACAGCAGCCATTAACTGCAGCAGTATGGTCTCACTCAGTCATATCAACTGTTAGCCAAGTCCTTTTCCCAAAATCACATCTTTTTTTTTCTCCAGACCAGACTGAGGAACTACGAATGTCTGTTTCTGTGACAAAGTGTCATCCTGTGAAAGGATGTGAGGACTCTGGTTGACTGTTCAGAGAGTCACGTTACGATACAGAAGACAGAGAAAAACCTCAAACTAGTCTAGGTTACTTTTTGTCAAACTGCTTTCCAGGTTTTCTACTTTTTTTCCATAAGAGGACAAATGTAAATGCCAAACCTAAAGAACATTTATTGATCATGCAGTAAAACAAGCGTCTATGTAACTGGCACCAATACGATCAATACAACTACAGTATCTGCTATACATAATATCTGCCTGTTTTTGTGTGTTCCCGACTTGATTCTGTTTCATGGCCAGAGAAATGGAGATACAGATGTTTTTCTAATAGTTCAAATGTGAATGCATTAACAGATTTTGTTTTAAAGCCAAATGAAAAAAATGTATCTTAGTGTCTAAACTAGTCAAAGCTGAAGTTTTGGGCAATTGGCTGCTGGTTAGGAAGCTTAGGAAGATTGGGAGACCTGCAAGACCAGCTTAAAACAGATCAAATCTGGTATTTTTCAGCAGGGATGAATAATAAATAGATTCTCTCATTGAAGACAATTTATTTTATTATGAAGTGATGAACAGGATCTCAGCGATCTGAGAGCCAAGTTGAAGAGGAAAACTACTAGCTAAGACAGGAAGGCCCCTCGAGGGCCATCTTCTACCCCTGTGTTGACTCCACCTAAAGCCCTGAAGCATGTGGAATCATTCCACCATTGCCATCTCTGCGTGTTTGTGTTCTCCACCCACCCTGCCCCTGCTAAAGTAATATCCCACAGCCATAAGCTAGAGGTGGCGGCATGCGAGGACGCCAACAATTAGCGTGCACACACCACCTACTTGGTCTATTTTCGTTTGAAATAACCCATCAAACTTCAGTGAAGGAAGTTGTCTAGAGGTGGTTTTTGGCTCCTTCTGGTCAGTGTGACTCACCTGTCTGTTGCGTTCATCCATAATCCGTGTGATCTGAATCTTTTTCCTCCCCATTGTCCCCGTCTTTTCGTTTCTCTCTTTCTCTAATGAACTTATTCTTTCGTCCCTCTGTTTTTGCTTGCTTTTTCTTCAAACCAGGCTTTCTTCTCTCGACTTCCTCCGCTCAATTCAAAGATTCCAGTAGCTGTACCTGCAAAATGCAGAGAGAGAAAGGCATTAAGTCAGATGAAAAATGGCAAAACCGTAGCGTTAAAAAACAGGGAAAGGCAGAGTCTGAGTCACATGGGACAGCAAATAAAGACAAAAGAATCTGCCGACGATCCGAGGCAGCGCTGTTTTCTGCCATCAATATCATGCAAATCAGATTCTCGCGCTTCGGCTGCGACTATGAGGGTAGACAGCACTGTCATGCTCTCTCTACAGTCACAGAGAATTTGACAGTGTTTTGGAAGTGCCACTAACTTAACAGCTCTAATCATTTGCAGTGTAACGTTTACTATCGCCCGAATGACAAGCAGCGCCACTTTCATAAACAACACTGGTGTAACATTGCACAGAATTGTCACGAGCACGCCGAACGAACACATTGGAATTGCCCTTTTAGCTGAACATTTATGTGAATGCAACAAAACTGTGACTGATGATGAGATGAGGCTTTACCATCCATAAGAGCTGAAGAAGAACCTGAATGGAAACGTGGGCCATCCTAATTTAACCTGCTCTAGAATATGATCCCGTTGTCACGTCGCGGCTTTGCTCAGCTCTCTGTCTCTCAGGGAAAAAGGTGTGCGGGGCCTTTATCGGGCCCTCCTGCTGAGCTCTTTCTGCTTTTGAAAGGCTGCCCTCACCCGAGAAGCTAACCCAGGCTTTCTATAAAGTGCTCACAGCTCAGATCCACACAGCGCGATCACAGAACACACGTGTGTGCGCGCCGGTGTTTGTGTGCATGTGCGCACCTCTTTGGTGCCGTAAAGTAGGCCAACCCGATTCATCTCTGGGAGGAGCGGCAGAAGTGTTGTTGTGTTTTATTCTGACAGTAGAGGTGATAACGTCCCTCGTTATGCAAATGAGCGTCCCATTATTTAAGCTCGCTGTAATGCAGTAAAGCTGTCAGTGGTGTCACGTTAAAAACCCTCTATTGCTTTCTCTTTATTCTCCAGCTCTTTTTCTTCTTTCTGAACCAGATTTCACCTGCCAGAGTGAGCGAGGAACATTGATGTAGATACACCTAAAGGATACGCTGCGCTTCTCACGTCTATCCGCACTACCATGCTGCTCACATTTATTAATAATCAAGTGCTTATGGGTGGAGTAGGGGTTTTAAAGCTTTCCAGAGACTTTTTCATGTCATTTGAGTTAAACCGCAAGCAAACTCTAATTTCATTGGCTCAGATCCATCTTCATTTCATACAGTGTGGCTAATTTACCAAATTCCGCACTGAATTGTTGGATTCCCTCAGTGTCGTTGAAATAGAGTTGTTAAATACATAGTTTCGCCGCTACAAATACAACCGTGTGCTGATATGGATATAATTTATTTTCCATTGTCTCTAATAATAGCTGTGAATAAGTTACACTCTATTAGCATACAAACAACAGCGCTCTGTACTTCATCCAGAGCTGTTAGCTGGACCGTTAGCGAGGACGTCTTAACGTGTAAGTGGCAAAATCCGAAGTGGCTTGATGATTGTTTAGAGGACCACTGTAAAAGACATAAAACAAGGAGCAAAACAACTCAACTAAAAGCTGGTGATAATGACTGGACGCCCGTGTAAATATTTACTCATCCTGCAGCCAGCAGACTTGGCGTCACAGAGTGCGGTTTCTCTGCTCACATTTGAAAGCTGATTAAGTAGTTAACTCAATCAAAACAGGGTCTATGGCTGCGACTCAAAGAGTAGCTTCCTCATTGATAACGACAGGTCTGTAATCCCTCATTCAACCATGCCAGAGTCTCAATGTGGACTTTACGTAATTTTAAAAGCCTTTTAATGGGCTTCATCTGGACACGGACTCGTGTTTACAGTGGCACCAACAACTGAAATGAATGAAAGTATGAATGTTATCGCATTAGATAACAAATTATTAAACCTGTAGACATGTAAAGAAAACCTGCTTTAACTTTTTAAAATATGTATTTATTTATTTTACTAATTATCATTCAATGACCTACTTAATTGTGGACATGTAGTAGATAGACCCACAGTGGGTAAAATAAGTATTGAACACGTCACCATTTTTTCTCAGTAAATATATTTCTAAATGTGCTGTTGACATTAAATGTTCACCAGATGTCGGTAACAATAAAAGTAATCCATACATACAAAGAAAGCTAAACAAATAAGTTCAGAAATTAAGTTACGTGTAATATAATGGAATGGCACAGGGAAAAAGTATTGAAAACATGAAGAAATGTAGGTGCAAAAAGGCTTGGAAAGCCAACTCACCAGCTGAAATCTATCAGTAATTAAAAATCAATCCTGCCCCTAGTCAGTGGAAATGAATATTAGCTGGTTCAGTCCCAACACCTACAGTACCAGGATGATGAAGATGAAACAAGGGTGGACATTTCAGCAAGACAATGATCCCAAACACACAGCCAAGGAAACTCTCAATTGGTTTCAGAAAAAGAAAATAAAGCTGCTAGAATGGCCCAGCCAATCACCTGACTTGAATCCAATAGAAAATAAAAACTAAAGATCAGAGTTCATAGAATAGGCCCACAAAACCTTCAAGATTTGAAGACTGTTTGAGTGGAAGAATAGGCCAAAATCACACCTGAGCAATGCATGAGACTAGTTTCTCCAGAAAGGAGGAGTATTGAAGCTGTCATTACTAACAAAGGCTTTTGTACAAAGTATTAAATATATTTCAGTAGTTCAATACTTTTTCCCTGTTTCATTCCATTTTATTACACATAACTTAATTTCTGAACTTATTTGTTTTGTTTTCTTTGTATGTATGGATTACTTGGGTTGTTACCGACATCTGGTGAAAATTTCATGTCAACAGCACTTTTAGAAACATATTTACTAGGAAAAATTGTGACATGTTCAATACTTATTTTACCCGCTGTAAATAGATAGTAGATAGGGTTAATGGTTTATTTAAGTATTAAATATTTAATACTTAAATAGTATTTAAGTACAAATAACATGTTTTTATTAAATAAAATATCTATCTATCAATTTTTTTTAAATCTAAAGCATATAAAGATATCCATTCATTTTATGTGTGACTTAAGCATTCAAATATTTTTTTTGGTGGTACTATACAGTATATGGGATGATTTGAGGCACCAGTATCCTTCCCCCACCCGTAAGTACTCAGGCAACCTGATTCATCCTCAGCACAGCCTCTCACTCTCCCTTCACCCTGTACACCCTGGCCACCCCACCTCCCCCATCTCTCTCATTCCATCATCCCCTCCTTCACATGTACACATGCTCACACTCATCAGCTTTCAGATTACCACAGATGGGCACAATCCAATTTACACCAGTAAAGCCGAACTACAGCAGACAAGCTGTGGTTGATCAGCAGCCAGAGGCGCTTTAGACATAAAAACGGTCCCGTCGCCACCACACAAGCACTCATATACAATTTATGGCTGAATATGTCTGTTCTTGATGCACAAGTGTGACTGACCCCTGCTGAAATCAAGGGAACAAAGACTATGTGTGCGTTTGAGATCAAATATATGTGTGTGAGAGGTTTTTAGTGTTTAGTATGTGAAATTATGCCAGAGAGAGAGAAAGAGTAAGGCGGAGAGGGACTACTAACAGGCTTTCTCTGCCTTGATAAGCCAATTCACTAATCCATAGCCAAAGCATATGGGGAGGGTGAGAAAGAGAGAGAGAGAGAGAGGGCCAGAAAGTCCTCCCCAAAGTGAACCCCAGGAAAGGACTTGGCTTCAGTTTTAATGTTACACCTCATTTCCCGTTGAATACATGCCATTCAGTTGCCAGAGGCTACGGCCTGTTCTGCTCATTCACACTCTGTGATATAGCAATATTTAAGGTACCATAAAATGTTTAATTATAAACGTTAAATATCAGTATGCTTCAGGGGCCTACACTAACCATTCATGTAGCATATGTGAGCTATGGCTGAGAGCAAAATAAATGTGAGTGATGTGAGGTGAATTAAAGTGTCAATATCACTCTTAAGCAAATTGTTACTGTTTGAAAATGAGCAAAAGAATCAATACAGACTCGGGCCCTAATTCGTAGGCTCTGGAAACAGCAAAACGATTTTGTACTGAATACAGGCAACTATCACCTATAAACCAATCTGAGAGATTCCGTACCTGACTTATGCATTTGAGTACATGCAATTGTTTCATTTTGTGAAATCATAGGCTTTCATTTATAAGGCTGTTGATTTTGTGATCCCTCGTTGACACAGTCATGATAACAGGGAAGAAAATGTGACAAGTAGCGAGATATTTAAGTGCAGACCCTGCAATTTTTCTACTACAAAGTGATGCCTGCAGTTGTCAGTTTGCAGAAAGGATTCCCACCCCCCATTCTTGAGTGAATCTTTTTTTATTTAGCTCAGGAAATAAAGAATATAAAGCATGGTTATAAACTGAAACACTTTCATGGACCACATGTTTTAAAACAATGTATTGAGAGAGAAGTCTTAAAAAGAGTCTTTAAAAACTTAATACAAATATAAGATCAGCATTGGTTAGTAACAAAATAAAAGTAATCAGTTAATGAAATTATTCACAGATTTGTTGTTGTACGCAGCATTTGCATCTACTGTATTTGATTTATGTGTGTGTGTGTATTTGTTTTATTTATGTTTGAATTTATCTGTTCAAGTTTAGTGCTGTCACTTTAATTGATTTATAATATAATATATAATATACTGCCAGTATATATAAGTGTGCACCAAGACTACATTTATTGATTAAAAACAACGGTACATTGTGAAAGATTATGCAATTAAATAACTGCTTCTGTTTGACTACTTTAAAAGTACCCTGAAATCAAAATTAACGTGTTTTGGGTGTTAGATCAATGTTGTCTTAAGGTTATATATAAGGTAGTAGTGCTCCAAAACAGTGACAAAAATGCGATTAGAAGATATAAGCATTCAAAGCTGCAATTCGTCACTTTCCGCCAAAATGGCTCAACGATTTTTTCGACGTCACATCGTACTTCATCTTCTCATCAAATCTTCTGACCAATCAAACGCTCTCTAGAAGCCAGCGCGCCCGCCCCCTGCAGATAAATAGACGCTGAAGCTGTGGCTGTCGAGATCGGTTGCTTATTCATTGTAGTATTTCCTGTACAGTGAATGGCACGTAGTGTTGAATGTAAGCGATAGGGATGATTCAGACAGTATAAATGTGCTTTCGATTGGGGCAAATGTGGCCTGGTTTCACGTTGTTTCACGCGAACTGTGGCAGCGCACACAGTCAGATCCGGACTTTGTCTCCGGTCCAGAGACGCGATCGCTCGGAGCGGGTCGTATGCACGAGTCGGCATATATTAAACACTTTTAAAACTACACAGTCTCAGCATGATTATGATCACTATTTTGTTTTGCTAAGAGTTTCATACTGAATCTAGGGGGTAATCTATCAGACTGTGGCTGTCAAATGCGTCTTTACCGTGCTCAACGGCTCTGACCTGTGCAGATATAAACAAAACGCTATTGGCTAATTTAAAAAGGGGGCGGGGCTGCTCGATATGTCCCGCCCTGTCTTCCTGTTTCAGCCGAAATTACGTCACCACATAGAATAATGCTGCGTGTTTCAAGGCACTTCAGGGGACCTTTAAATCATGAGTAACTTGTTGATTCAGTGTAGCTTTCCTAACACTGCATAAGATAAATTATGAATAAGAGGTGAGAAATAGCAAGTTAGATACAAGATATACACAGATAGACACATGCTATTCTGAGGGTTTAGTCTTAATGCAGGGGTCAAATAACCAGACTTCAGATAATGACCTCATCACTACGTGCCTTACAGCTAACTTGTGAATGCCGTGTCATCAGTGAGTATCGTGTTTTCTCGCATGCGTCTGAACCAGCTGAAATATGAAAGGTCATCTCCATTAAACACTGCATTTTCTTAATGTCATTGCTTTTAAGAGCCCCCTGCGAAAGCACACCTCTGAAAGCCAAGCCTTATTTTATCACCACGGATGGGTATAGACTGAGTTATAATGTGGAAGCTCATCAGGCTCCCGTAAAAGGGACATTAATGACATTAATGGACTTTTACTTTAAGTGCAAGGGTAGATATCAATGTTCAGGTCAAGTTTTTTTTTTTTTTTTATATAATAAGACCTCTTAAAGGGGTATAATATGATGATGCTAAAAAGAACATTATTTGGTGTATTCGGTGTAATGAAATGTGTTTATGCGGTAAAAGGTAAAAAAAAACATTATTTTCCACATAATGTACAAATTATTGTTTCGCCTCTGTGCACCGCCTTTCTGAAATGCGTCGATTTTACAAAGCTCATCGGTCTGAAAAAGCTGAGGGTGTGCTCTGATGGCCAGCTATACAGGTTTGTGAGGAGAATTCCTCAAGAGGTGACGGAAATGTGACGTCCCTACATATGTAAGCCGCGGCAACTACATGTGACGGACCCCGGGCTGGATTCTGCTTTGTCCACGGTGAAAGCCGATCGGCGATCCACAGCGCAAAGTTGTAGAATTTCCTCAGCAACCAATACGGATCAGCTCAAGGCATGACGAAGCAGATATCGTCCTCTTTTGGAAGCCAAACAAAGTATTTTCGCTTTCACAAAGAAACACAGCGCCTTCACCACATGGCGGCGGCAACAATACTACAGCGCGAATAAAAGTTACGCCTTATTTCTTTGCGTGAACATTTGGGTGGGCGTTATGCAAATCTTCCCACATCGTGATGTAGACATGTTGGGGGTGTGTTAGAACGAGCCGTTTTAGTTAGGCGTGGCTGACTCTTAACTTTTAATATCTCTTTGGATTTGAGACTTTGTCTTTGCAACTTTACAAGATCTTCTTTATGCACCAAGAGCTTGTAAACTCCAAAGAGAAAGAAAAACTTGAAAACGCATCATATGACCCCTTTAAAAACAGTCTGTCGTACCAAACGCATGTATATGAATGTGGTAAATCCCACATAGCTATAACGTTTGGGGGGGGGGGGGGGGGAACTTAAAAATGAGGACCATCACAAACAAACTGAAATAATACAAAATGGAAATATATTTGAATATTACTTCAATATCAATATTTTTGAGACTTTTCAGTAATATAAAATAAATTAATAGGCAGATACAGTACAATGACAAAATTACATAAAATGTAAAAAGTGTAGTATTTTTACTCATGTAAGCGTAATGCCGATATTTAAGTTGAAATCTTGACTACTGTATCTACCTATCCTTAGGCGATCGTGTAAGTACATGTTTGATTCATGAACAAATTTGAGTTGGATCTTTTCAATAAAACAGTCGATCTATAGTTTACAAAATGATTTTCCTCCACCTTTCTTTGAAATGTTTCTACTTAAACTAATAGCCTCTCGGAGGTGTCTGTCTTCACTCACCAAACCACAAAAGTCTTGTTTTTTGAAATCTCATTTTGTGTGGTTTCTTAATCTAAAGGGTTAGCAGTTTCTTTGAAATCTCACAGAACAGATTACTGCCAAAATAGTGCTAGAACAGTCCCAGTCCCAAGAAAATCTTGGGACTACACAAATGTATTTTACACAGATTTAAAGAAAAACAAAAAAGTATTCTCTACTCCAATCCTGTCGAAATGTCACAACACTAAGTTGTTTTGGATTTTTTTTATTTGCTTTTGTCGTTTTTGTTTGATTTCGTTTTTATTATTTATTTATTTTTATTTTTTTAGTAATTTTAGTACTTCAACTTATTTATTTCAGTTTGTTGCTAAAGCAACATTTCTCTCTCTCTCTTTTTTAAAGTATTTCTGCTTTATTTCAGTTCATGAGAACCATTTTAGTACTTACAATTTTAGTTAATAACACTTATACTTTTATGCATATTTATTTAATTTTTTTAAATTAATTAATGTTGTTTATTTTTTGCACATGGGCCAGAACGATCCTTAACTATCATCACTTTTTTTTTTTCGAAAGATAAATATTTCGTAAACATTCCTTATCATGTGACATATTCCATTGGCACATTTCAGTAAATCCTCTTGATTGGTGTCCAATGATCTCAACCCATCTGTGCTGAAATAATTGTTTTGCTAAACTGTTCTAAAGCGTGAAATCGGCACTGCAAGCAGTATCTCTTGACACAATCCTCATCTAGACAGATCAGGAAAGAGGGTGCTCTGACCCAGCATCCTCTGAGCACCCTTTGGTTAGGTGCTTAGCTTAAGGCCATTACAGCATAATTCCACTCTAACTAAGATACAGAAATAACATCTATTTGATAATCTACAATAAGCTCTTCCTAAAATGTGTGTGGTACAAGCCAACGCTGAACGTCATAAATTAAATTAATGTAGATTAATGTATGAGTTTGTGAGTTTGAAGTAAGACCTAATTGTTTCCAGATGTGATCCTGCCTGCTCCGATCCAATCCACAGGTATTGGATGCTTGCGGAAATGATCTATGGCTCCTCTGTTGTGATATTCATCATGAAGCATTTCTGCTTGGGTTTATTAGCCGTGTCTGACTGACAGCTTACAGCAGTGGGTTGCCATGTCAAGTTTACGTGCCAGTCTCAGCCTCCGACGGCACACCCACCAACCACCCACAGTCTGTTAACGAACTGTCTGACACAAAACTGGAGAGTACTTTCACAATCTGGCAATCTTGTCTGGAAACCAAATCATGTTTACAAGGTGCAGGTGGATAAAATGAGTACTTTTGAGGGAGAACTAATCACTGGGTTTAAGTTTGCCAGGTCAGTGGCATCAAACATTTGTTTGAGGCACTTATTAGCATGTTAGCTAGATTCATTCTGCTGTTATAGCTGTAAAAAAAAAGTTGTACAGAATTCTGGTAAAGTATACATATTTTACAAATTGTTCGACTAATTGATAAATAAATCTATTTAAATCGTAATCGAATTCTAATAAAAAACTACACAAGATTAGCATTAGCATTGTAATTACGGTGCTTACAATAAATTATCTAGGAGTTTATCTGGCTTGTTTATAACTAAAATATAGAGAAGGAACTTTCTAACAATTAATTAGTAGCACTGAAACCCTATTGTAATTGTTAAGATTTTGAAAGATCACCATTCAGACCTAAAAGTGATCGGGCTGACAAAACCGTAAGGAGTAGGGATGGTAGTACCCACCCTGTATCACCAAGGACTTGCCCGATCGGCCTGATGGGGGCGCTACAGCGATCAAAAGTACAAAATCGATCATAACTCCTAAAGCGTTTGTCGCAGATTTAAGTGTCGTATATCATGGGAATCCTTGGGTCAAGACGAACAAAATGCACTGTTGGCCAAATTTTCGGTTGTTTTGGATTTTTTATTTTAAATACTTTTGCAAAATAGGTTTTTCCACACAATCTGAACCAAACCAGTGCAGAAACATTTTCTGGAGAGTGAATATCAATAATTATCAAAAAAAAGAAAGAAAGAACCGAAGAAACGGCCGTTTTCGACTCACCGTCACAAAGGGATGCCAAAATGTTCGAAAGAGGCGGGGCCACTTTTACAAAAATGTCTATAACTATTCAATGGAATGAGATATTTACACCAAATTCGAGATGCGTATGTAAAACCTCAATCTGGGGTCACATGAGAAAAATCGTGGAGTCTGGCCACTATCTGGCTTCACAATAGGACAAAAACATAAAAACGGCTATAACTACACATCTGTTAGTCCAGTTGACTTGAAAATTCACATGCAGTGTCTGTGTCCAAAGTGTGATGGCCATCTATGAACATGTTCGTGTATCTTGAAAAAAAATGGCTGCCATTGGCCAATTAAATCTGAGCACTTATTAGACGGGGTTAACGGAAGCTGATCATGGTCTGTGAGAAATTTTAAAGAAATCGGCCACTATTCTTAGGTTTTTTCTTAACCTCAAGAAAAGCACTGCAGTACAATTCCCTAGACTATCTAGATCAATAATTATTAAAGAAAGATTGAACTTTACACTTTGGTTAGATATAACAGGGTTGTTTAGAAAAGGGGCCTGGACAAATATACCCAAAAGCCTATAAATCCTAAACTAAAACTCAAAACTTCATGAAACTAGGTGAGAACGAGGTGCTGCATATGATTCTAAGGCATGCCAACTTTTCTGTATATTGTGCTATAGGTGGCAAAATAACATTTATACAGGTACAAAAAAATGTATAAATAAAAATTAACCTGGAATTGCCAAAAAAGCTATTTTTAGTCATTGATTTAAGTAGATACAGGCTTGCTAAATAATATGTCCTTTTTCGTATTTGCTTAAATGCCTTAAAGCACTTGAACCCCGGTAAACACTGCTTGCAGCTGTACTTTATATTATAAATAGATGGGACTTCTAATGTAAGTAAAGTCATTTACAGATTTTGGTAGTACTCAGCTGCAATCTAAACTACATCTATTTGAAATATTAAATATAGTACCAGTGAAACACACTGTCAGTGGTAGTAATGTTAATCAGAAGACCACAGGAGGACTATTGCAGACTCAATAAAAAAAATATGTGACTAATTCTTTCTTTAAAGGTGGAACGTTTTGAAAGCACCACTCTTGATATGAATATTTTATTATTAACATTTATTTATGTATTTTTTTCTTTGTTTGCCAAATTCAAGGACATCCAAATCAGGAAGGCAGCAGTTTGTTTGTATTAAAAACAGATCAAAAACTATTTCCATTTCTAGAGGTGTTCCTCAAGGCTCAGTTATCGACCCACTTCTATTTCTAATATGGTTCTTGTCGGTCAGATTATTTGGCATCATGGCTTAAATTTCCATTCATATGCTGATGACACTCAAATGTTTACTGCCCTACACTGCTCTATCTTTTCTATCTAATTTCCTTACATAACCAACTACATTCAGGGAAAAAAATGGATTATAACTTTTTGAAACTAAATACTAACAATACTGCAAACTTGTTAGTTGGCCCCATACATCTTAATTCTACTTAGATTCCTGTTTAGATATTGATGGTGTTTTGGTGAGGCCCTCACCAACTATCCAAAATTAGGAGTGACAATTGATTCCTTACTTGGTTTTGAAGCCCATATTAACCACCTCTTCAGGTCCTCGACTTCATTGGTTTTCTGTTAAGTACTGCATCCAGTTTAAAATTAACTCTTGGTTTTTTAAGCCTGTCATGGCCCTGCTCTACGATATCGAATTGAGTTGCTTCTTCCATACACTGTGCATACCCTCCGATCTGCAGATGCCTATTTTGTGTTTCAAAGTTGATATTATTATTATTATTCTTATTATATTATTATTATATACATCACATACTATATTTTTTATGGCATTGTTTAAATCTTTTTTACTTTATTCTGCATGATACATTAAATGTTTGACAGAATACCATGCCTTATACCATAAATCAAAAATAGCTGGTGTTTGTGTGTGTTGTGTGGTGGTGTGTGTGTGTGTGTGTGGTGGTGTGTGTGTGTGTTGGGGTGGTGTGGGTGTGTGTGTGTGTGAGAGAAAGACACAATAATGGACTGATTTTAGAGACTATGGTTTTTGTCACAGGTGCAACATTATTTGTGCTGGCTATTGTGTGGATGTTAATTAAATGTGTTGTATCCAGGAGCTTTAGCTGGTAATCCTTGTTTTTATTGTGTGTGTGTGTTGTGTGTGTGTGGGTGTGGGTGTGTTGGTCAAAACCTCACAATGACGATTATAAGGGCATAGCATGTACTGACGATACGTGAGGGAGATGGAATATTATTGGCGATATATATGTGTTTGTGTGCGCACACATGTGCATCCCTGCCCACTCTTGTGTGGGATGGTGTGCCAGCATAGCCCACAAAGGAATGTTTCCAGGGTTCCCAAAACAGGAACAGAAAACAGCTGCTGTCAAGTGTGCACTTGTGTGTTTGTGTATGTTAGCGTGTGTGTGTGTGTGTGTGTGATAGCAGCATCCGAGAATAACACACTGCAAGAAACACAGCTTCTCAAAGGACTCTGTTCTTTTTTCTGCATGGGAGCACAGCATCTGAAATGGCTGTCAACGCGGGATAATGAGGCCTGTTGTTAAACAGGTCTCTCCGCGCATGTGTGCGTACGTTCATATAGATCCCTGTGTGTAGGAGGACAGCCTTTATGCATCAGTCTCTCTTGAAGTCAATTTTACTGTGATAGTGAAAATGATTGGATTAAAGACAGAGGTGTGTATTTGTGTAGATATAGACACATGCTTCAGAACAGCGATTCAGGCTTGAATGGGATGAAATGGAGATTCTACATCAGAGGTTTAAAAACAACCGAGAGAAACTTGAAATAAAAGGCAGAAAAATAATTTATATTTTATTTAGTGTTTTTACCCTTGCAGATTAACAGTGCTCTATTGGGGCAGCAATGCTCTCAGGCTTTCTGGCTGCATGCATTTGAATGTGTTCCTGATGGATCATTTGTCAGTTGTTGTATTTTGAACAGAATGTGGGGGTGTGGGTGTGGGTGTGTGTGTGTGTGTGTGTGTGTGTGTGTGTGTGTGTGTTGTGTGTGTGTGTGGGTTAAACATTTTTGGACAATGAGGACATAAATTGTATAATAACATGGGTATGACATAGGTATTACATGGAGAAGGTGACTTTTCAGGACATTATCCCATGTCCCCACTTTTCAAAACGATTATAAATCACACAGAATGGAGTGTAAAATCTGAAATAGCACAAAGTCTCCAGTAAGGGGTAGGTTTAGGTGTAGGGCAAAAAAAATACAGTTTGTACAGTATAAAAACAATTACGCCTATGGGATGTCCCCACTTTTCACAAATGTAAACCTGTGTGTGTGTGTGTGTGTGGTGTGTGTGTGTGGGTGTGGTAAAAAGAACAATAAAACGATTAGGGCTGCACGATAAATCGCATGCGATATTTAATGCGAATCTTGTCAGAAAGCCGAGGTTCGGTAATCAGCGGTAAATCTCCATCACGTGCGTGCTTTCACATGGAGAAGCATTAACTACACAGAGAGCCGTTGTTCACTGACGAGCTACGCAAAAAATCACGCGAATATGAACGTAGTTTTGCGCAACTCGTCAGTGAACAACAGCTCTGTGTAGTAAACGCTGCTCCATCTGAAAGCACGTGATGGAGATATACTGATACAGGAAGAACTGGCTTTACTGACGAGATGCGCTTGACAATCATATGCGATTTATCGTGCAGCCCTAAAACAGATCATGAAAACCTTAGACTTGCATTGAAAGAGGGAATCAAACCATATCTAGAGATGAGAATATCATAGAGACTTGGGTGAGCTCTTTGGTTTAGAGATAGTAAGCAACCACCCTTAACACTCTAGAAACCACATTACCACCCAAAACCTTATAGCATTATAGTGGCTAGTTTTGCATGAGGAATCACCACTCTCATTTTCCAAAATTATTATTGTTTTTTTTTTATTTAATAAATAGTAGGTACACATAACTATGCATCGTAATATCCTTAAGCGTATAATTCAATAACAGTCTTGCGATGTTTGTATGAAAACGTATAAATTGTGTCAAGTCGTACAACCTCGCAAATTTGTTTCCATATAATTAGCTCTCGCCCCACTTAAGAGGTAGCTTTGGGGGAGGAGCTTCATACTTTTTATAATTCTGATTTTACATTTTTGTACAAATTACATCATACAAATTTGTATGAAATTGAAACCACTAGTTTTCTCATGATAGTTTATGGTGAAATATTGACAACACCAGTGTTCACTTGTAAATACTAGTGGTGTTCAATGTTCAAGAAACAGATGAATCATTATGCCGGGTTCACTGCACGATTTTAGCCCGATTTTTAACTCGCCGACAGGTTTTGTGAAATCGTGACAAATGCCTGAAATCGGAGGCAAACCGGTGCTCGTTCACATGAGTGACAATCACACAGTGTGAATTAACAAAGACGCGAAATGAGGGAATCGCCGACATGTCGCCGACGCCCACAAAATATTTGGCATGCTAAAAATCTGGAGCTGTCGGCGATTCACAATAACACTGTGTGAAATGATTTCTGACTGAAAAACACATCAGCGATGACCTACAGCCAATAAGAGACCAAGATACAGGGCAAAGGGAAGTTTGGGGAGGAGTTATAGACCAGAATATCAGTATTTTAATAGATATATGAACAATGATATCATACAGAAACAAGCACAAACAAACATTTGCTTGACCAGCCACAAAATCAGCATAACAGTTACTGCAAAATTACCTCCAACTCTCTTTGCGGAACACCCAATCCCTGTTCCCTGCATAATCAGTTTTTATTTTTCTCCTTGTAGCCGGAAATCAGCTAACTGACAATTTGTGGGTTATATATTTTGGTTTTTAATAATTACAGTCTTGCTCGAGAACTCCGGTCTGACGCAGGCGGGTTCTCACGTTATTTCCTAATCACTTCTCGTGTGTGTTTTGTTGTGAAACATAGTTTGAGGACCAGACAGAGCTGTCGGCGATTCTTCCTACTGTGAAGTCATGCAGTGTGAAACCCCCTGTCGCAGATCCATAGTGCAATGTGAACACAGCAGCAACTGAACGCTACCCCAGATAGTCACACAGTGTGAAAACAACGGCAATCTGACGAGTTTGAAAATCGTGCAGTGTGAACTCGGCATTAGTCCTCAAGGATCACATTTTGTCTTCAAAAGTTCTTTTGTGAGTTTAATTTTATTAATTTTATTTTTTTTATCTGCCTACATGGTATAAGTTATGAATTACATTTGCAAACCATTGCTCCAACACATTGCTGCACAATCTTGGCAGTAACACAATAAAAGGTAATTGTTACCATCATTATAGGGGACTGTCTCAATTGACACCCGTTCAAAAGTAGCCATCTACTGTTAGAAAATAAAACTTAGGAAGCATTAAAAAATACAGTATATTAGATTCTTAGATATGTACATTATATTAGATTCTTCGCCAGTGCCTGAATGTATTCATTCATTCATTCATTTTATTTATTTATTTTTTAACAAGCTCTTAAAAGAATGAAATGTACTTTTTATATTTTTATTATATTATACTGTTTTCATTACCCAGTGCATGTTTTATACAAGGTATCTAAGATAATGCTGTATTGCGAATATAGTCTCTCATACCTTATTGCTTAAATATAATCTATACAGGATTATATTTTTACAGGATTAAATAAGTAGTCTTCTTTCTTTTTATTTCCCTTTTCCTTTGAGAAAATAGTGGAAGACTTTGAATATGAATATAAATTATCCCTGTCTCATTCTCTTCCTCTCTGTAAATGTGTGCTTTGTCAGTCTTTCACAAGTCCATCACTATTCGTCCTCTCTGCCAAACTCAGATGAATTCTTGCCCTTTGTTCCTCCATCTATCAGTCCATCATCCTTTTTCTCTCCTTCCTCCTATCGTTCTTCCACTCTGTTGTTGCTGACTTCAGGCATATGTTAAATTTATGTGTGTCGACTGAACTGAAGGGGAATAAAGATCTACACACGCACTCGCACACTTGGCCTTGCGAGAGATCAACTGCATGCATTTGAATGCACCTACCCCCCATAACAGCTGGATGAAAGAAAACATTTCATCCTCTATCCGTCCATTCATCTGATCGCTCAGCTTTGTCCCCCACGGCGATACGCCAAAGTGAGGCTGCGCTGACGTTAGCGTGGCCAGTGTTGGTTGATACGTTGACAATGGAGGCTTTTGATTGGTGGTTTGGTTGAACTCAAGAGAGCTTTCTTGTGTGTTGGGTTTGTCTGAGCAATCACATGACGCAAGCCTAACATTCCTCGCAATAGTCCGATTTGCATTCCTTCACCTCGCACTGCTTGTTAAGCGCCGGATTCTTTCAGCTGGCCTCAGTTTCCATTTTCCTCTAGATGTTTTCCTCCATTTTTTTATGTCCCCCAGCAGGGCTTGGCCCAGACCCCAACTCTCTGAGTTTTTTTTTCTTCTTCTTCAAGGTTCTGCCCGACTGACTCATCCGCTCTACCAGGGCACCCCTGTGCTGTCATATGTTGGCCCTACATGACTTGGCTCAGGAGGGACCAAGCAGTGTATTGAGGGGTGGACAGCACGGATGTTACTGTTATCTGACCCCATGTGGTAATAAAACCCCCCTTTGTCTTCTAAATCCACTTGGAATTAAAGGAGTCCAATTATGCCCCCTTTTCAATATGTAATAAAGTCTCAGGTGTCCCCAGAATGTGTCTGTGAAGTATCAACTCAAAATACCCCACAGATAATTTACAATACCATGTTGTAAAGGCCTCTTCTTGAGTGTAAGCAAAACATGCTGTTTTCGTAGGTGTCTCTTTAAATGCAAATAAACTGCTGCCCCCCTCCCCCCACCCACTTTCCAGGAGAGGGCGGAGCCTTTACAGCTTGTGCACCATTTTTTTTTTACTACAACAACAAACAAAACACCAGTTTGTTTTTTATTATCCTCTCTGTCGCACTCATGTGGCGTTGCAGTTATTCGTCATCATGTAAAGTGTATTCTTTGCATACATTGTCAGGTTTAACACCTGATACACAGTTTTCTGAGCACACACATATTAAGCGCGTGAACAGAGAGGCTTTCACATCAGCTGTCAAATACACAGAAGGTTGTGTCAAAAAAGCACAAAGTTCACATAAACACACTTGGTTATGTCTAAACAGCTGCATTTTAGATCTGTGAAACAATGTCTCTTGGACATTGCAACAACTACTAACGCAACTCGGCCAGGCCTTGTCCTCTCTTATTTTATTTTTTATTTTTGCATAAGCCTTGGGTAGGAATTATGTAAATGAGGGACACTGTGACATGCCCGTTACCGGAAGAAAATTCTGGACTGCGATTGAGGCATTTCTTCATACTGATATAGAGAATAACTCCCTTTGGAGTGGACTTTGTGCTTTGTAACTTTGCAGATCTTTTTCATGCACAAACAACAACATTTCACACTGAAGTTGTAAATGTAAAAAAGCATAGGACTCATTTAAAGCTCAGCACATAAATTTGGTCATTTTTTACTCACCTTTATGTCGTTCCAAAACTGACTTTCTGCGGAATAAATATCTATTATATATATATTATCTTATATATTATATATACTATAGATATATATATATATTAATATATAAAGTCGGGTACGGAAAATATTCAGACCCCCTTAAATTTCACTCTTTGTTATATTGCAGCCATTTGCTAAAATCATTTAAGTTAATTTTTTTTCTCATTAATGTACACACAGCACCCCATATTGACAGAAAAACACAGAATTGTTGACATTTTTGCAGATTTATTAAAAAAGAAAAACTGAAATATCACATGGTCCTAAGTATTCAGACCCTTTGCTGTGACACTCATATATTTAACTCAGGTGCTGTCCATTTCTTCTGATCATCCTTGAGATGGTTCTACACCTTCATTTGAGTCAAGTTGTGTTTGATTATACTGATTGGACTTGATTAGGAAAGCCACAAACCTGTCTATATAAGACCTTACAGCTAACAGTGCATGTCAGAGCAAATGAGAATCATGAGGTCAAAGGAACTGCCTTGAAGAGCTCAGAGACAGAATTGTGGCAAGGCACAGATCTGGCCAAGGTTACAAAAAAAATTCTGCTGCACTTAAGGTTCCTAAGAGCACAGTGGCCTCCATAATCCTTAAATGGAAGACGTTTGGGACGACCAGAACCCTTCCTAGAGCTGGCCGTCCGGCCAAACTGAGCTATCGGGGGAGAAGAGCCTTGGTGAGAGAGGTAAAGAAGAACCCAAAGATCACTGGGGCTGAGCGCCAGAGATGCAGTCGGGAGATGGGAGAAAGCTGTAAAAAGTCAACCATCACTGCAGCCCTCCACAGTCGGGGCTTTTACGGCAGAGTGGCCCGATTGAAGCCTCTCCTCAGTGCAAGACACAGGAAAGTTTGCTAAAAAAACACCTGTGAAAGACTCCAAGCTGGTGAGAAATAAGATTCTCTGGTCTTATGAGAACTTTTTGGCCTTAATTCTAACTCTTGAGGGAGTTGTAGTTTATTTGTAGAAAATTGTTAGCAACGGCTTTAAAACTCACATTTGTTATACAGCAGTTTGTAATTCATGTTGTAGAGCAAAACAAAGTCTTCAAGGAATGTTAACTGTAAACATCACTTTACTTGCAAAATGTTAGCCTAGACATGGTGAGTTAGCCTTCTGGGTTGGCCTAAATTGACGTCATGACTGAAGAGCTCTAAACATCTCATGACTAGTTGTTAAAAAAAATGAATGAAAGGAAAACACCTGTAAGGGAGAAATGTTACAATAGGATGCAAGGTTGGAAGAGTACACGGATCTCTTTCTCTCTCTATCGTTCTCACTCATCCTCTCAGAAGAATTCTCATCATTATCCTGGTATCTAAAAATATCACTCTGTCTTTCTAGCTCTTTTTTCTGCTTTCTGGGTCACCCTCTTCTTGCCTGCGCTGCTCCTGTCAGCATCTCACCAGCTGAGCCTCTTACACGCAGCCTACAGCAGCACACACACACATTAATGCTTCCACGCCTCATCGTCTTCATAAGTCGAATCCTCACACCTAAGCGCACTGGTTTTGTACAGGGAAGTGGTGTGTGTGTGTGTGTGTGTGAGAGAGAGTATTATAGAGCGACTGCTGTCATTTTATCAGCAGGATATTCTGAAAGGAAGGAGCGTGAACTTTATTTGTAGTAGACAAAGTATTACATTCATCCATCCTCAAATATCAGATTAGGATATCAGAAAAGGTTACCTATCTCCTCTCTCGAAGCGAACAACAGCAGGCTGCTTTACTTAAAGGTTACTCGGATCGGAAAAAAATTACACGTGATCTGTTCCTCTGCAGAAATATATATATATTTTTTAATTGGTGCTATTGCGGTTTTATTGCAGTCAGTACACTAGAAGCACCACGGGGTAAAATTTACCCATGACTGTTTTTCAGGTAAGGGATAATGCACGGCTAGCTGTGCATTAAACGATTTTAATGCACAACGTTTGCACCACGAAGTGCATTAAAATGTTTAATTCACAGCTAGCCCGGGCATTATCCTGCTTATTCCATGGTCATTTGCCAAGTTAAAACTAGTATTGCTCTTTGCAGCGCAATATTTGACAGGAAGGGTAAAAATATCAGTTATTTTCGTCAGTTACGACTCATTAGATAATTAATTAATTAATAATTAATTAGGTGAAACTGTGCGCTTGAATTTGTGAAGACGGTGGCATAATACAGTGGCATAATACGTTTTTTAGCCATATCAAAACAGTAGTCATTATGCATGGGTGAATTTTGCACACTGGCGGTTTTACGTATGCATGACCCCTGACGGTTCTAGTGTTAAAGGTGAAGTGTGTGATTGTTTTGGATGTTCAAAAATTTTTTTTTTTTTGCCTCAGCCTAGTATGCATAGCGTAAGTAAACCATTTGTCAGTTGATTATCCCTAAAACTGTAGCTCAGTGGCACTATCAAAGCTCTTTTTGATGTTTGTTTTTCACATGACACATCAACAGTGACTCAACCAATGGTGTGAGTTTGGGGCAGGACTATGGGTTTGTCCAGGCCATGGAAGAAGAGAGGGTGTGCTCACGGAACAAACATTAAATTAAATATTATATATATATAAAGATATTTATATATATATAAATGGGTTTTTTTTAACAAAAGCATATCTGATAAACTATGTGAATTCGAGCTGTGAGGAAAAAGCCATGCACATCCTCGGGATGCATCACATCTCTTGTGGTGAATAGGATTATTACCATCTGGTCGAAGGTACACGGGGTACCATTATACGGACTGCCCGGCACAAAAGATCTTTTATATCAGCCAGTAGTAAGCTCTGTAATAATTTGGGCTATCACAGTTGAATTGTACCTCTATGGCAGTGATTCTGTTGTGTGAGGAGATGTGGTTTGAGGGGTGGATGTATTTATTTGTAATGGTTGTAACCGGTAAGAGTTTGGGTAACAACGTTCTAGGCACGGAGGAGGAGGTGGAACCGGCAAACATTCAACACACTTTAATTAAATAAACACAAATTAGTGCGACAGCCCCTTGCGGCCCACGACTGTCGTGCACAAAACCAGAACCACAAAACACAAAATAAAATCCAGGTCTGGTCCTCTCTTGTCTTGCACTGTCGTCACTCCTCTTTTATCCTTCCAGAGCTCCTCCGTGGGACTCGAGAACGGTGAGTGGCGCAGGTTCGCGCATTAGCATTTACTCCACCGGCCTCGATCCGTTCCCCTGGCTCTCGGCCCCGCCCCTCTCGTCACGGGTGCATTGTTAATTATTGTTGTTGATCAATGAAGAGTTGCCACAGATACAAAAAGATACTGAACTAAAACTAAACTAACTTAATAAATATATATACAGTGGGGTGAAAAATAAGTGTGGCCCCTTCGGTTTTGAAAAGGTTTGCATATTGGAAACTAAAATGATTCAGATGATAAAACAAATTTTAATATTACACAAAGATAATGGAAGTAAATACAAAATGCATTTTTTAAATAATTATTTATTTTATTAAGAGAAAAAAGCTGTCCAAACCTACATGGCCCAACGTGAAAAATGAATTGCCCACTAATTAATAACTGGTTGGCCAGTTTGAAGCACAACTGCATCAAGTGTTTGCGGATAACTAGGCAGTGAGTCGTTCACATCGCTGTGGAGGATTTGGGACCACTCTTCTTTGCAGAATGTTTAATATCAGCAACTTGGAGGGTTTTCGAGCATGAAGGATTTTACTTTCATCCTCCCTTCGTTAGTACTGTTTAATCATCTCAATCGGATTTAAGTTTGGACTTTGATTTGGCCACTCCAAAACTTAATTTAGTTTTTCTTGAGCCATTAAGAAGTGGACTTGCTGGTGTGTTTGGGATCAATGTCCTGCTGCATAACCCAAGTGCGCTTGAGCTTGCGGTCACAAACTGACGGCCGGACATTCAGGATTTTCTGATAGAGTGCACAATTCATGGTTCCGTCAATTATGGCAAGTTGTCCAGGTCCTGAAGCTGCAAAGCAGCCCCAGATCATCACACTACCACCACCATGTTTGACTGTTGCTATGATGTTCTTTTTATGAAATGCTGTGTTGGTTTTATGCCAGATGTAACGGGACACACACCTTCCAAAAAGTTCAACTTTTGTCTCATCAGTCCAAAGAATATTTGCACAAAAGTCTTGGGGATAATCAAGATATTTTTTGGCAAATGAGAGACGAGCCTTTGTGTTCTTTTTGGTCAGCAGTGGCTTTTGCCTTGGAACTCTCCCATGGATGCAATATTTGCCCAGTCTATTTCTTGTTGTTGAATCATGAACACTGATCTTAATTGAGGCAAGTGAGGCCTGCAGTTCTTTAGATGTTGTTCTGGGTTCTTTTATGACCTCTTGGATGAGTCGTCATTGTGCTCTTGGAGTAATTTTGGTTGGCCGGCAACTCCTGGGAAGGTTCACCATTGTTCCAAGTTTTCTCAATTTGTGGATAATGGCTCTGACTGTGGTTCGCTGGAGTCACAAAGCCTTAGAAATGGCTTTATAACCCTTTCCAGACTGATACATGTCAACTGTTTTGATTCTCATCTGTTCTTGAATTTCTTTAGATCACGGCATGAAGCATGCTTCACTTTGTCAGACAGCATCTATTTAAGTGATGTCTTGATTCAACATGTCTGGCAGTAATCAGGCCTGCGTGTGGCTAGTGAAATTTAACTCAGCTTTCTAAAATAATGTGGTTAATCACAGTTCTTTCATGATTTAACAGGAGGGGGCAATTCATTTTTCACGTAGGGCCAGGTAGGTTTGGACAGCTTTTTTCCTTAATAAATGAAATCATCATTTAAAAACTGCATTTTGTATTTACTTGCATTATCTTTGTGTAATATTTAAATTTGTTTGATGATCTGAAACATTAAAGTGTGACAAACATGCAAAAAAATAAGAAATCAGGAAGGGGGCCAACACTTTTTCACACCACTGTGTATAATATATATATATCTTAATACACACAATAGTTCATTCTGGTCTCAAATCTGGATGGTTGAGCACGGAGAGATTGTCTGGTGTCGTTCCCCATATTGCTACGCGAGTGTCATGGTGGACACCCAAATCCACTAAAATTTTAAAATAATACTGTTTTTGTGTCAAGTAATGTAGTTTTAAGAGTTTTTTAGGTGAGAATGTGCTTAGTTAGACTTCAAATATGCGGTTTGTTAATAAACATCTATTTGAAAATTTGCTTCGATGTTTTCGGAGATATGAGCGGGGCGTCAGCGGCCAGTCAGCATTCATGAACCCGCTGAGAGCAGCCTCACCTCGGCCAAATCTTCTAGAATTTGCCGCTGACTCTGATGTCTCTATAGATGGTTTTAACATGAGATCTAAAATAATTTTTGGGAATGTCTAACAGGCATTCTTGGGATTCATTAATCTATTATTGTCCGAGCAATAGTTTTGCCAAATTAAAAAATTTTGGCATAGCAATAAACTCATCCTGTTATATTTAAGCATTAATGTGTATAATTTAGACGCTGCCTTTGGACTGATTGTCTAGCAACTTTTATGATGGTGTTGTTGTTGTTGTTTATTATTTGTGTATTCATAGTAGTATGTAGTATTGAGAAACGTGTGTGTGTGGGTATGCTTGTGATGGTGATAAGTGACGTGTTACGCCAATTGATGGCGAAAGAGGACTGTTTTAGAGGTCAGCAGTAACGATTGTATATGAAGAGACTGAAACAAGAGTTATTTTACTTTTAATAAACAGCTTTAGAGGCAGTGAAACCAAGGACACTGAGCAGCGCTGTCATCGGAAATCACCCTCAACAGATGAAAGATAGAACGACAAAGATATCGCTTTCCTTAGCGGACAAGTCAAATCATGTTTTATAGTGAATATGAATATGGCTGAAGATATGAATGCGTATAAGAGGCAAGTAATCACACTCGCTCAGTCCATCTCTCTCTCATAATACTCTTCATAATACAGTGAGATTTTAATACAGTAATACAATAAGCTTTTAATGAAGTAACTGAATTTTCTTTTGTTACTAGTTCTAAAGTGACGTTTCTGAATTAGTAACGGAGGCTTGGACTCAGCTGTTCAACTGTCAAATTTAGATTTGAATCTGTGGCAGAAGGAAGTGGTTCTGCACAAAAGGGTTTTTAAAGACTCTCTGTTGTTGTTGTTTTTATATATTTACACACTCATGCCGTCGAACTGTTGTATAAACGCAATATCACACTCATAGACGTGAGATATGGCTGTATATCGGCACGCTGTGATATGTGCAGATATACGAAATAAATCACGTTCTATAAGTGATATGCCTAGCCTGTTTTGTTTTCTGCAATTCCATTGATAACACTTGTTAGTTGATGTATTAACTAACATGAACAAACAATGAACAATACATTTATTACAGTATTTATAAATCTTTGTTAATGTTAGTTAACGAAAATACAGTCATTCATTGTTAATTCACAGTGCATTAACTAAAGTTAACAAGCACATCTTTTGATTTTAATGATGCATTAGTAAGTGTTGAAATTAAATAGTAGTAAGATTATAAATGTGCAGAAGGTATGTTCATCTTAGTTAATGTTAACTAAAGTAGTTAACTAATGTTAACTAATGAACCTTATTGTAAAGTGTTACCATTCCGTTTGATGACACTACTGGTGCTACACACTTCAGCTTTAAGTATAGGCAAGAAATTTGTTTTTCCTCTGGCAGCTAGGGGGCATTATGCATGGTTTATTGCTTTGTGGGAAGACTTTATGCTGATTATATAGATTGGAGCACACAGTTGTCAGAACTAGATGTGAAAATAAACTGCCAGTAAAAAACGTGTTTTTAAAAAAAAAAGACCATAAAAAAGACCACATTAAAATGACAGAGAGTGAAAAGAAACTGAAAAGTTAAACTGCCATAGACATTAGTGGGGTTTGTTGACTGGAACATTTAACAGCAGAAATGTGGTAAATACTCAACTTTTAAGTACAGTTGGTAAAGTAATGAAAAAGCATTGAATTTTTTAAAAAATAAAATTATAGTATATTTTTACTATATTTATCAAATCTGACTAAACAAAAATGTGCATAAAATCAAGTCTACTTGAACAAAGCAAGACAGAGTGTGTGTGTGTACTGTGTATATATATATATACATACATACTGTACATACATACATACAAGCAAACATACGTACATATACATATGATATGGACATTTTGCATTTTGCTGTGAGATTCACCTGGTTGGAGCATTTTGTTATATTACACAATATGTATAAAAAATTACTTAGTTAGTTGTCTCTCCAAATCAATAGAATAGAAAGAAGTATTTTAACACTGAATACTTACACATATCAGCAACATTGCTTTTATATGTACAGAATTCTATTTTTCAGACTAAAATGGTGAGGTGAAACAGAAAAAAAAAGTAAGAGAGACAGTAAGAGCAGTTATATGGTAGTTCTTTGTAAGAGGTGAAATACAGTGTGTACGCCTGTGTGTGTGTTAACAAGCTGAAAGTGTGTGTGACTCATCTGTGTAAAGCACGTCTGTAGAGCTGTGCACAGAAGTATACTCACCTGCCCAACAGTACACTCTAACCAATGAGAGACACAGAGAGAGGTTAGTTGCAAAATCAGAGCTTTTATAAAGTCCATTAGCCGAGGAGAAAATCTGAAGCTGATTTCCACATGTGGACTGCAGTGCCAGACCCCTGTCTTTTATCTTAGCCAAAAAAAAATCTGCAATTAAGCTGTCAGCGCCCTTAAAAATCTGTGACATCTTCATGTTTTCTGAAAACACCGGATGCATTAAGATACCTGAAGGTATTTCATTCCCCCTACTAATTGTTTAAAAAAAAATCATGTTTTACATGTCTTAAAAATATAAAGTGAATAAACTAGTCATCAGCTTCTTATAGAAACCAGGATTCGTAAAAACTTCAAACTTAAATTATAACCTGAATACACAATAGTCAAATTGGTACACTGCACTTTTAAGGAAAAAATGCTCAACAATGGTGTTGACTGATGGATTTGGTCATAGTTTGTCTTATATTGCTCATAGTTTGTACACCAGATAGACGTGTAAACAATGTTAAAAACTTGATTTTCACCACTGAGGGTCTTTAAGAAAACTGCTTTTTATGTAAGAAATAATAAAGAAAAGATTCTCCACAAATAATTAGGTTTTAGTTTATTTTGTTTGTTCTCCACAAATTTCACTTTTAGTATTACTATAACCACAATGGTGCTAAATAGCACTAAAAGTGGTTCGTTGGTTTGTAATCATAAGGGAAGCACTTTAAATGCTTTTTAGCACCTATCTGTAAAGCTGCTATACAGTGCCTTTGTCAAATGGTGCTATTCAGAACCATAAGAAGAACCCCATTCTCCTCCTTAGATTTTAGATATGTTATATGCATATGTTTTTTTTTCAGAGCAGAAATAAGTCAAAAACATGTTCATGATAAAGAGGGTTTTTTTTCCATGTCACTGACACAGATGTCTTCACAACAATCATACACTCATTAGTTATTCAAAATGGAAAATAGATGTTTCTAATGTGTAGCTTTCCATTTTATGAATACGTTTGACCAGGCAGGCAGTGTGCTATCTTGGAAGCTAACACATAGCTAGCATCTCGTGTTACTTCTTTGAGCGTTCGGTAACAAATGCCTTCACTCACGATGCTGAGTTGGCACTGTACAATTTTGTTGAGATTGTTTGGGTTTGCTGGGTGCTTCTTTCTGTCGTGAGGTTCATGTTTGTTTTGGTTAGCAGGGTATCTCCAGAGAGCTGGCGTGAGGTGTCCTTCAGCTAAGTTGTAGATAAGGTTTATGAGAGGGGGAGGTGATCTGGTCAAGGTGTCTGTGTGGGGTGTGGGTGTGTGTTGTGTTGTGTGTGTGTGTCGGTTGGATTCGACCATGGTGCTTGGAGTATGTCCGTAGGAATGTGAGATATGTATCACAGCACCCTCCACTAACACCAGCTCCACAGGTAAACATATCCTTAATAAGATTCCTGTGAGACAGCCGTGTGTGTGTGTGTGTGTGAGAGAGAGAGAGAAAGAGAGAGGGACAGCAAAAATGGAGAGATGGGTAGGGTGAAGTACCGTAATCCCTCAATCTCACTCCGAATCCTTCCTAAAAGGGAACATGATGGAACATGATTCCAATTTCAAAACCCAACTCAAAACAAAACCACACAGAGCACTGACCTCTCTCTCTCTGTTCTGTCTCTCTCTCTCTCTCTCTCTGTGTCTTTCTCTTCTTCTTATCTCCTGAAATAGGGCGCCAAGTTAAGTTGTTATAATAGCCGAACTGACAGCTCAGTGGAGTCTGAGTACCATTTCTAGAACATGTTAGGTTAATGACATGTCAGATGTATATGAACTAAAGTAACTGTGTCCTAAACAGGCAAGATGCGCTAAAAATGATAAACGGTATTTTTTTCCATGTTGATTTAAGCAATAAATCACTTTGAACAGTGCATTACAGAGATTTGAACAGGTAGATTGTTTTTTTATATATATTTTAAGGTATGGTGCAAAGTGTCTAAAAGATCCTTATAAATTGGAATAGCTCATAGAGTTGCAGGCGCACAAATATGAAACAACACCCTTTATGTTTTAACTATTTTACTATGCTTTTTAATTTTAATTAAATGCACATATGCCTAATAAACAGTTAATTATTGTTTATAGTTATTGTAGTTTTATTTCTCAATGGGGATACAAAGCCAAAACCTAGACATTTTAGCAAATTAGATAAATAGCTAGCATGACCACAACAAGCAATGGGCAGTCACTTGGCTCTTATTCTTGCCAAGTCGCAATGTACAGCCCCCAATGATTTTTCATAATATACTGTTTTAAGCAATAAATATGTTCTGATTGGCTGCGATATTTTGGAATGCGCAGCAGTTTTGCTTTCATTTTTTTGTTTCTCTGTTTATTTTTTGTTGCATACTTTAAAAATAATTGCACAGTCGTACTGGATTTACATTTTCAAAAGTTTGAGGTCAGTATGATTAGAAAAAATGCATATGTCAAATAAATGCTATTCATCCAAATTATCTGGGGAAAAAATGTAGCACAGTGTCCACAGAAATATTAAGCACACACACACACACACACACACACAATTATATTATATATATAACTCGACATAACATGTTATTGATTGATTGATGGGTGTGTGTGTGTGTGTGTGTATGTGTTTAGGGGTACTGTTAGGATTTCAATAGGATTTGTCATTTCCATCAGCTTTAAATAAAATAATACAAATCAGATAGCCATTGTTTAGATGCAAATAAAATAGGTGGGTGGAGGCATCTGAGTGTGTGGCGTGGGAGTCAACCTAGCTTACATACCAGGCTGTTAAAAAGTAGTATGTTGCATATGAACCTTGAATCTTGCTATGCTAGATCAGTATGCATATCTCTCCATCACTGAATAATCTGCTCCTATATACAGTTGTTTAAAACGATGAGAGCCAGTGAGAGCGAAAAAAGAGTTAATGCAGAGAGAAGGGAAGACTGCTAACAAAATACTCTCACAGCGAAACTCTACATTTATAGAGGCATTACATTATGCTTAAAATCAAGTCCTGTGGAGAGTGGGGCTAAAACCCCACCCGGCCAAATACTGCAAACAATTGCTCTGCTGTGTGTGTTGTGTGTGTGTGTGTGTGTGTGTGTGTGTGTCGTGTGTGGAGTGTGGGCGGAGTGTCAAAAAACACAGGAATGTTCAAAATGCTCACAAGCTCAGAAAAGGCGATGGGAAGGATTCCACGCTGTAATGAGAAACAGATGAAATCCACAGCTTGTGTGTGTGTGTGTGTTTTGGCTTAGTTCTCACACATCAATATTACCGAACTGAAAAATGTGTGACAAAGTACTCACGGTTATTCTACCCCTCTCGATTTTTCTTGCCTTTTTTCTCCCGCAGCACCCCCTCCTCCGACCTTCTGTCTCTCGTCTGGCCTCTGATTGAACTTACATAAGCTTAAAGAGTGTTTTGGGTCTTTCTGTCACTCTCCCCAATCGGTTTAGTCTTCCTTTGGCCTCAAGCATATGCAAACACAAATGTTTCTAGATTCACAAATCCAATTTGTGATGTTTTCTTCAGTGTTTGAAGATAGCATGTTACCACGTGAAATGTTTAACAACATTAATCGGTTTCAACATTGTTATCGCATGTATTTAATTTAACATAATATATGGAATAATCAGAAGTGATTGGAACAGATTGTGAATAAAAGCGACAAAATTAGTATCTTCCATGTTGATTAAAGCAATAAGCGACTCAAATCTGTTTGTTACAATGATTTTACAACCGATAATGAATATTCTTATGTATAACTTGAATCAAAGTAAACGTTATTAATGACAACAAACCTCATCTGCTATTGGTTGGGTGAAAAGATATTCCTGCCTCAAACTAACAAAATGGGTTGAGCCAATGTTGCTGCATTGGGCCAGTCAGAAAACTGCACTTTTTGTACAAATTCCATTAAAATTTCAGTTTAAAGCTAATGTCATGGACATCTGACTGTAACACTATTGCCCCCTAGAGTATTGGAGGTTTACTGCATTCACTTTAATACAAGAAAGCATACAAAGGTATGAAGCAGTGTGTCTGAAACCCTTTTGAAAATAACGAACACTCCACTAGCTGCAGTTATGAAATTATGAATTTTATATTTTAGAACACTGAATAGGGCAAATAGTCAAAACACAAATATTTTTCCATGCTCTGTTCTCTTTTTTCCATACTTTTCCAGACCTGCAAATTACTTAGGCCTAAGTGAAATTCCATACTTTTCCAAACTGCACAGGAATCAGTGAGCAAAGGGAAATTGTGTTATGTTACATAAACCTCTAAAATGTCTACCCAAATAACGAGTGTGTGAAGTAAATGAGTGTAAACTCTATGAATGAAATAAGCGCAAATAAAATAGAAGTGTTGCAGTTGCCTTTTTCCTTGCATTTCCTGGAAATTTCTTGACTTTAATCAATTCCCATATTTCCAAACTGCGTATGAACCCTTACTGTTTTAATTAGAAGATATTTAAATATTTATTTGTCAGATCACGAAAGGTCCCACAGCTGGGACTCGAGCTCGCGTCGCACAATCGTGTCACCGCCATGCTGCAACAGCTGAAGTCTGTCAACACTGGATGCGAAAAAAGTACTTTGTGTGAGCATGTCATAAATAGAACGAGGCATCAGTTTACTGCCAGGGATTTGTCGTGTCGCATCGCACCACATCGCATCACTGATTATAATGGGTTCTATTGTATTTTGTCGCACCGCGTCGAGCCACTCACGTCCGGCGTAGACATTCATTCAGATGTTCATTATAGTTGTTTCTGCATATTAAACTGAAATAGTAGTTTTTTTTTTTTTTAGTGCATTAAAATTCAGTTTATAGTCACTGACATCTCAAGGGAACTCTATCGCCCCCTTGAGTTCTGGAGATTTGTTACTGCTACAGTAATACTAGAACAGTATATACAACAGTAGTTTAATTTTGTGTTTGCGTACTTGCAAAGAGCATGTTTCTAGCCCCTTAGTCTCTCTCTAAGGTGATTAGACCCTGAAATGGCATTACTATATAACACCTCTGGGAAGAGAGCTTTCTGAACATGACTTGAGGATAAAAACAAATATCAAATATATCCATTCAGCTTTTCCACTACAGCTAAAACTTCCCATTTCTCCCATAGCAGAATATAGAGGTTTACCTCCAAACCTTAACCTCCGACCCCCCCCCCCAAATATGTGTGTGTATTCTTTGTGTGTATGTGTCGGATCATTTTGAAAGATATGAGATTGTTTTTATGGCTTACGATGCCCCGGAGTGATAGGGCAGAGGATATTTGCTGCATACAGAGTGTTGGCATGTCGTATTGTTTGTGTGTGGGTAAGTGTTTGTGTTGTGTACGTGCAACACCCGCAGGGTAGAGATCTTGTATGGTGACTCAAGTGTTTCCTGTTTGGGGCTTTCACATGGCATCTTACCTGGTTAAATAATGACACACAGAACGATCTCAAGTGAACTTTTGTCCCTCAAGCAATATAGATTCCCTGCTCCATACTATCCATTCTAAGAAGTGGGTGAATGTCCAAAAACAGTAAAAACATTTATCGGCCACATTCCACCCTAAAGCCAATATAAAATCAATCAGAAAGTTAGAAAATTCATACTTTCGGAAGAAAAAAAATACAAATATATAAAAAAATTTATTATTATACACTATAGTATATAAATATTTATAACTTCTCAAAACACCTCTGTCCCAATTTGCATTAAAAGTGTTTGTTGGTAATTTTAGAGTTTTATTTAAGCAGTGTGTTGTATCTGATCACAAACTTCCATAATCCATTTCATGGAGAGGAATAACATGAGTTCAGGGGGCTGAAGCAACATGATATGAAACTTCCCTGCTGAGGGTGAGATGAGCTAAGACTGACAAATTATTTCTCTCCAAAACAGGAAGTGAGAAAAAAATGCACTTCCTGCTCAGGAGACAGTTGGGTGCATAAAGCCCACAGAGACAATAGAGTATTAAATTCCTAGATTCTACATCTGTTTTACTGTCTTTCTCTCCCTGGATCTTGTTTTAGTCAGTTATGTAGAACAGAAAACTTTTTTTTTTCATTCATTTCTCACAACATTCAAAGAATGTTGTTACACATCTATATTTGTCTTAAGTGCTTCATCATTCCATCATCTTTCACTTGTTATTGGTATTTGTCACTTTCGGCGTAAAATGTATTCCTTGATGGTTTCCTTTGTTCATTCATCACCAGACTTTTTCAAATAAGATTGTTATTAAGCACACAGTGGCTGATATTGATATTCATAATACAAAAAAAAGATGACGTTTACAAGACATTATGGACGCTAGTGTGTGTGTGTGTGTGTATATACATATTTGAAAATTCATACTTTTGTGAGAAAAAAAATGTGTTTGCTCTTGGTTAATATTAGTCTGGTGAAGTGTATGTACTTCATTAGTTAGTAATAATGGTAGTAAAAACACAATTCATTCTCTCCTTCACTCTGGCCAGCTCAGTTATTGATTATTTTCTCCATATGTTCCATAACCTCTAATTTCCCAACAATTGGCTTAACACAAGGACATCGGAGGTCTAATTCAACCTCCAAACGATCAATAACTGAGATTACACAGAGAAAAAGCTGAAGGAAGACGATTTTTGGCAAAGGAATGACTGAAGAAGTGTCTTACTGTCAACAAAATGCTCAGCTGTTAAGCTTTCATATATCCAGGAGGCATTTTGCTTGTTTGTTTTTTTATATATTTATGTGTGTGTTTTCTGTTTCAAAGAAGATATGTGGCTCAGACATTATGTAATAAAGGCAATAAAACTTGCAATATGAATTAGTATAAATGAAGATCAGACAATTCACAAAAGTTTTTTAGCTGGAACTTCACAGATATTGACTAATCTTTGAACCGCAAAGCCAGACTAAACCAGCTCAGTATTACTGCAGTCGAGTTACATCTGGCTTTGTTTGATATGTCTGTGGAGCAGATTTGATGTGAGAAGCAATAAAAGAAAGTTTTTACATTATTACTTTAGATTTTAAGTATATAAATATGGTGTGATAACAAGTGATAAGCTATAACGTTGTCAGGATATAATTAGATTAGGGTGACAACAAGGTTTGTACACCTAAGGTTTGTTCTAAAACCAGTATTGGTATTGTGAACTTAAACTAAAAGTATTAACAACAGTTTTCGTTAATTAATATAAAGCTAAATAGAATAGAATATTAGATGAAAAATTATGAAAAAAAAAGTTGCAATTATAAAAAAGTTAAAAGAACACTGATCTAGAAAGCATTTGAAAACCAAGTTTGTTCTCAACACAAAGACTGTTCCGAAACATAGAGAGCAACATTATGCTAAAATTATGTTTCTAACATACTTAATTTTGGCTGGGTTTCAGTGTAGCACTGCATGTATCCTTCACAGTAAAAGCAATCCCAGAATACATTGTGATAAGTCGAGTTTTACATGTCAAGAGAAATATAAACCCTATGGTAATTTCTTCAAGACAGATTTGAAGAAGAGACTAAAAATATACTTGCATTTCATTTTTGCTTTTTACATGTTTACATTGTTAGCTTAGCAACAAGTCTATTAGAATCAGTTGTGAGGCGAGTTTCCTGAGCGTCTCATGTGAGAATTTTTAAATGTGTGATGTACTGAATTGCTGTTTATGTAGATCAACCCAAGAACAGTCACTTGTAAGGTTCCATTTCAGTTAGCTTTTGTTGGTAGTAGACAAGGCCGTTTACTGGGGTTTAGAACAGAGTTCTCCTGAGAAGTTCCTACTTACAAGTTGTAATGTGTTAGACAGTGTGTTGTTCATATAAAATGGACGCAAGGGGCAATTTCATATTTTCACTTCCCATTAAAGACATGAAATGATGATCAGAGGTTTGGCATTAGCTGTGTAACTAATGCTAATCTGTATATTTTAGCATTTATGTTCTGCCACGGAGAATATAGCGAAATGCAGGTATTTTCCACAACTCTGTCGCTTCAGAAACTGACTAGATGAGTAGAATTTCTTGAAGCTTTATTGTTGTTCTTCCTAACCAGTACATAAAATGAAACCAACAGGCTTGCACAATGAAACTTATTTATTAGCATTACCAATTAGCCAACACCATGATGTTTTTGACATGCCCCCCACTTGTAAAGTCTGGGCTCAAAGAAAATCTTAATATTCCCACTGGTAATTACGACCTTGGCGGCATTCATGTTTGCTCATCATCTAAATATGATCATACCGACATGACTTGAAGGCAGCATTAGACAACTGCTGTTGATAGCAGCACACAGGGTGCTTAAGAAAAACCAAAAAACAACAACAAAAGCGCAATATACCCTCTAAATTCACTTTTTCAAATGGAAGCTAATATTTCAGGCAGTTTATTCACTCTGTCACCATTTGTCTCTTTGTTTTCTCCTTTCTGTTTTGTGCTTTACAGACACGGTAACAGACCTGTTAGCTTGGCGTGATGAATGTAGCCAATAACAGCACACACGGCTCCTCTACCATTCTAATGTTACATTTACATATGCTTACCCGCAAGGCCAAAACACTTTCTCTTCTCTGTGTGTTTCTCATTATCTTGTTTGTATCTAACATAAATCTCAACTGCAATGTAGCGGTAATTATTATTAGCCTAATTACAACAAACTAGCAACTGATACACCTATACTCTATTTTTCTTTTCACATGAAGGAAAAAAAAGGTGTGAAATCATTAGTTATTCTTTTTTTTAATGCTGTAAATGAGTGCAAAACGTGCTTCTTATTAACTAACCATTTACAGTTCAGTAGCAAACTAGCTGTTAAATTTACAGAAAAATAGTAGGCTTAACTGTTGCTCCTTCTTTATAGTTTTGGCTTTTTAAAAATTCACAAAACTCACAATTCTCATTATTTTCATTCACATTTTCTGTTGGTCGTGGAAGCAAATGGTCATCAATGTCTCATGCAATTGAGTGACATTTCTGTTTTTTTAACTGATCGAGTGGTAAATTAATACTGTAGAGACCCAGAAAAGTATGTCAGATTGCAGTAGTCCGCTGTATCCTCCACAGCACTCAGAAATTCTCCACAAGATTGGGAAATGTACCATTTAAAGTTTTTGTGGACTGTGTTGATGCCATTAACCGAGTTGTGTATTTCTTGAAGTAAATTGCGTGTTTTATCAGCTTTTAGTTCCATAATCTGACATATTTCTGAGTAAAACGGGACAGGACTTTATTTTTTTCCATCAGGAATTGATTGGATTGTCTTTCACATCCATAATGTGAAAAGCATCTATCGTGTGCAATAGGACCAGGAATGTGCATCATTTTTATGTTGACTTTCTGCTTTTCTAGATGATCCAGACAAGGCTATCTGTCGACACCTCATCCACCAGGTATGTTTAACAACATTTACATTGATCTTCATCATGTTGCAAAAGAGATAAGGACACATACATTTCATAATTACATTCAAAAGCTCTCCAATCTCTGTTATTCCTGTCCTCACTGGACGGGAGGCTTTATGAAGCTTTGACTGTGAACAGGAGGCAGCACTTTATTTCTGCCTGGTTAGGCAGAATTGATCCTCATCAAATCGCTCTTTTTAAGACAATGTGCACGTGGGCGTATGGCTTTGGGCTTATTTGACAGCATCAAATGGATTTCAGAAGAAAGGAAATATCGTCGTTTATGAAATAATCCCCTCATAGTTATTTCATCCTTGTGCTGGTGTGCGTGCCGGCGCTTTGCGCCTTTCCTCATTTTCTTATGTCCTTTTTTCTTTTTATTTAGGCTGAATAGATGCTGACAGAGGAAGAGAGGAAGGAATAGACTTGTTCAAAAGAATGATGTTATACATACTTTATTCAGGTTAGACGTGTAGATGATATTGGCTGTGAATTATGGCTGATGTCTCGGGTCAGTGTCTCTTATTTTGCTGGAGGAGATGATGAGAAAGTGCCCTTTTCTGGTTTCCATTCGACGTCTGCCTCTCACACATCTCCATGGCTTGAAAAGGAGCCTGTGAGGTGTGTATATGTGTGTGTGAATGTGTGTAAATACAGTCGCTAACAAGATTACAGGCCGCAAGTGAGTGGATGATGGGTGGAAAAGGAACATGTTGCACATGTTTTAAGAAGCTGTGTTTAAGAATAACACTCTCACACCCACACAAACCCACCACTTTCCAGAAACCAGGATTCTGCTTTCTTGTGGGTTTGTTAAACAGACCTCTTTGCTTGTTATTTAGCTTGACTGGTCGGTGTGGTTGTAATGTTTTTTAGCTGCTTGTAGCCAAACAGTGTGAGCCAAAGCGGTGGACGTGTGTGGCTTTCCGGGTGGTTTATGGGGATGACGTTGAAGTAGGCTTGTGAAGACGTTACTACGACACTAACAATTGTTCAACAGCAAATGTTGAGGAATTGCTAACAGTGCTAGCTGTAATGTGTATATTTTAAATTAGCCTGTTTACTTTCCTACCACACATTCCTGAATTTTATTGTGCATGGTTAATCAGCGTGTGTCACATTTATCATTGTTCGGCTATTTTATTTCTTTGGGCAAAATCCAGTTATTTAACTACACATGAGGGTGAACGATTTCCTCACACAGCGAACAAAAAGCTGCTGTGTTTGAAAGTGACTTCTGTGTAAGTTGTGCTTCATATTTTGCGACACTATTGATTATAGACGATAGAAATTTAGCAGAAATGTTGCTAATGTGACCACATCTTTATTCTGAGGAGCAAAATGGTTTAATGCTACATGCTTAGCTTCTCCGTTAACTTGCAGTATGGCTAATGGGTAATGCTAACCAGTAGCATTGCTTTAGCAAACTCTCATTCAGGTGTTACTCCATTGTCTTCCTCTAAAATATGTTACATTAAAGGTAAAATTGGTTCCACATGCTGTTTTAGTATTGAATTTTAAGATGCAAGAATTCTTATATTTGTTTTCTTGGCTAATGTGACTGTAGTTTCCGATTTTATACTGGCATCTGTTGGTGTGGATGTTGCGTCACACAAAATCAGTTAATTTTTTGTTACCAGTACCTTTCAGCCCCTCCAAGATTTTGCAATGTTGCGATTACAAGAATGAATGCCTGATTTCACCAACAGAAAGCACATTATTTTACTGAGTATGCATTTTTTTTATTTTGAATGCAGTTTCAATATTCAAAAACAATATGACAACTATAATACAACAATAACCGAACTAAGACATAATGACAACAATAATATAACTACTAAATAATAAAAACTGTTTAAAACATTCAAAATTAACAGTAATGTAACCATCCGTCACCATGTGCAAGGATCTGTCTAACACACTTCTGTATTTTCAACAACTATTATTGTTTCTATGCCGGTGTCACCATTACCGTGTGGATCCAGGACCACAACTGATTTCAGTAAATATGTGCAAAAATATTTACAGATCATTTCCGTCACTAACACTACTTACATAAGTACATAATGGTTATTGGTAGGTTTTCACTACACAGTGCCACAAATATCAGCGCAATGCAATATTCAGTCATTTTGAGCTGCATTAGTTCGAAAAAAGTCCAGTGTAATACTGGTGGGACTGACCATTGCAGAAATAGCATATTTGTCACCTATGATTAATTCATTCCATATCTGAATATGTCTGATTAATATGGGGGTTAGTTATATATAGTTTGGCTAGTCATGATATCTAAAAAAATAGCAGCCACTCTGTGTTAAAGTAATTCTTTCCACTTTTTACAGTGAATAAAAAAAAATACTAATAACTAGGGGTGTAACGGTACACAAATATGACAGTTCGGTACGTACCTCGGTTTTAACGTCACGGTTCGGTATGATTTCGGTACAGCAGGGGGAAAAAATAACTTTTTTTTTTTTATGGTTTACTGAAGAAGTTGCTGCTTTCCCCTTAACTCATTTCTTTAAACAATTTCTTTAGATGATAAAAATCTACCTCAGCTTATGCTTAAAACTATAGGGAGCCCTTTTACATTATAAGGTTACAATTAGGCCTAACAACTTATCCCGAACTTAAATTGAATTGCTATTTATTTTTAAATAGATGATCAACACTCAGCTTAAAAAAAAATAAATTGTATGCAAACATGTAAATTGCACATAATGCAGTGTTTAAATTAACTTATAAATAATACAATTTCTAAGCTATTTGTTAAAATATATTCAATTACACAATGGCTGTCATAGCATGTTTCATAACAGACTAACTGGTTCATAAAATGATAATGAATGTTATATGGTGTATATATTTAGCAAAATGCTCCTCTCTAGACTTCATTTAATTTTATTTTCATGCTATACTGTTGATGTCTTTCCGCGGTTGAAACACTGATTGAGCAATTACATGATTATGTATTCGCGTTAAAACTAGTAGTACAGAGGAAGGAATGATCGCGTTCACTCGCGCTCTGCACAAATCTGCGGGGCGTCACGGTTCAGAGACGGGAACCGGAGCTGATCGCGGCCGCTCTAGTCAGTGCTTGTGTTGGGATTATACCAGCACGTTTCTGAACCGTCCCAGAAGCGGCTCTCCAAGACATTTATACAGCGATCTTTCATGCCACATAAAATACGGTCAAAACGCCATTTATTATTTGAATTTCCTAAGAAGAAACAAAATCTAGTTATTGTTTTGCGGTACAACTGCGTACGTCTCCCGAACCGAAAGCCCCGTACTCGAACCACACGGTTCACGGTAGAATACAGGTTATGGTTATCCACCTCTACTGAATAACAACATAGATTATTTATGTATACATATGCCCTAGCATAAGGGGACAAAGTAGGTTCTAAATGAATTGTATTCTTTCAGTCATACTGAGGCCGTTTATGTCTCTATTGCTTTGTTTTAATGCATCCATACGCTTAATTTTGGCCTACTTTGGGTAGATTATATTAGTATATGTCTCATAAACGTTTGCATTATAACCAAATGATATTGAGCAAGAGATACACACGAAAACTCATGCTTCATGCATTAGTTGTATTTCTTTATTTAACTCACTTTTATATGCATGCACAAAATGTACAAGAAAACTGACCAGGTTTTACATTAAAAGGAACACCAAAAGTAGTTTTACTTTCATTAATCTGAACTGACAAAGTCTGTGTGTGGTAAATATCTGCAGTTAAAGTGCAGACAAGGTGGTAGCCCTAAAACAGGATGTGGTGATGTGTTAAACAGGAAGTAAGCCTCGTTTGATATAATAACGTCACGTGGAATGGGTGTATGTCTTCTCATTTGACTCACAGACTTAACTGTTTTTTCCCCCCTTCTTCTCTTTGTAACAGTTTATGACAAAACAACATTTCCATTTTAAGATGGACATTTTAAGATGAAAATATTCTGAAAAACAGTTCTTGGCCGATGGTATAGTTTGCAACAAAATATTTCAAGCTGTACTATCTGTGTTATAAAATACTAAATGAACTATGGTTCAGTAGGCTTTTTTAATGGCAGAGACCTGCGCTTCTACAGTTATGGACGTATCAAGACATATGAAGGTATTTGAGCTATTAAATATATATAATATATTCAAGTTTTCAAGCGTCTATCGGTCTGGTATGTACATAAGTAATAAACAAATGTGTAATGTAGTAATTATGTAAACTATGTGTGTAAATTATTTGTGGAGCAGACTGTAGCTTTTGTTAGTAGGGCCTTTTTACCATTATTGTAATCGGTATAGATAATTGTTGATATGAGTTTCTTATTGATTATCCCATATGTGAATACAAGATTTTATTTGTTTGTTTGTTTGTTTTACCAATTACTTGTAAGCTAGATTACATCTTAATTAAAAAATGCACATCTTCATTTAAACAAATATAAGATGCACATTGATTTATTTTACATTACATTTAGTATTATTTATTTATTCTTAAAGACAGTGAACAGGGAGGTTCAAGGGTTCTGCAAAATGTGCAAATAATTATAATGTACACCCTGTTTATCCGCAGTCTGGTAGTAATAACATTAACCCTAACTAGCCTATCTCTTGTTAGTTTTGCAGAACAGCACAGTATGTACATACTAAGTACACTGTATTCAATGTTTTAAATCACACCCCTAATATGAAGCATGGCCGCGTAAAGCTTTATTAATAGGCCTACTTACCTATTTCAACTGTGAAATGCAGACTTTAAAGTGGAGAACAGTATGACATTTTAATTTCTTTGCCACTTGGTATCATAACACAGTTATAGAAATCCGCCTCTATAAAAACTTCTTTTAAAAATTCACAAGAAGCATAAAAGCGCCAGGCATTCAATCGGCAGTGTCTGATGTACATACAGTATGTCGTCTACGGAAAAGGTTGCATAAGTTGAGTCGAATATTATACAGAAGAGGTTCGTATAGAGATGAGGCAGTGAGAGAGAGAGAGAGAGAGAGATTGCGAGAGACAGAGGCAGAGCTGGAGTGATTGTGAGGGGCGGAGGAAAGAGAGCCTGTTCTCAGCGCTTATCACACTCAGAGCAGTGCAGAGAGACAGTCGGAGTAACAGCGCTCACTCACTCAATCAGCCGCATTCTGTCCGAGCAAAGCCCGAGCCTCAAGCATGGTCTCTATAATCTCAGACCTGGACCCTCTCAAGAGCTGGAACGTGTTAAGGTAAGACCCGAACATGCATGCGGAGAGCACCGAGTGTCTCTATCTCGCCCGCGCTGAGGACGCGCTCTTACCCTCCGCTCGACTCCAGCACAAATGTTGTGAGAATTACGTACGGCTGCGTGTGCCATTTCGGCTCGGAAAAGTATGTGTGGGACTTTTCTCCCCCCCCCCTGAGTTCGCACATATACTGTCATGTGTCTGACGCATGGAGTGTCTTATTAACCCCATGAGCGACCAAACCCTCCCCCGAACACACCGGGAATGAGGAGTCTTATCGGACCGGGAGCGTCTCATCTCATCTGTGATGCGGGATGATGGTGCTGATGCTGAGAAGATGCGGTGCGCATCGCTGCGAGTTTTATGTAGAATAGTTTGTTAAAGTCAGCCGACTTGACATTTTGGGCTGCTGCTTTTTTTTTTCTTCCTTTTTCTTGTTTTTAAAGACCCCCTTAGGATCTTGATATGGACACCTGGTGTTGCGCATCTCCGTCTATTACAAATGCGCGTCTTTGAAGTTATGTTCGTCTTTCCTTAGTTTAAACACTCTTGGATATTTATGAAGTGTGTCTACAAAGACTGGGCATTATAAACAGCTGACTCTAAAGCTAACCATTATCTTTGGAGACTTATTGGCATTTTTGAGCATCGTAGCTGCTTTTAAAGTGCCTAAAATGTTAAATTTTAGTTTGCTAGGGGTTGAGACAGCCATTGTGTTAACTCAGTTTTTTTTTGTGTGTTTTTTTTGAGGAAGTATAGAAGGGCAACTGAAACCACAGAAAGTATGTCATGATGTCAAATCGTTCCACTTTAGTTCTCGGAAACACACTTTTAGAGAACAGCATTATGACCCCAAAATAAGATTTATATTATATTATATTTTACAAAAGTTTACAAAAGTTATTCAGTATTTTTGTGATAATCTGCCAAATAAATAAATCAATATTTTTTGTCTTTTGTTGAATGTTGAGCTCCATCACTGATGCTTTGGACAAATACATAAAAGGTTCTGTCAGAATTACTAATAGCACTTTAAAAGCATTCATGCAAGATATTTGTAATGAGGGTATGAAGAGCAAACTATAAATACTGTGGATCTTCATATATAGTTCAGGATTCTAGGTTGTTGTAAATTGGGGCGCCGCTGTATTCCACACTGAATTATGAAAATAGATCAAGGGTATAAAGATGACATGCTGTGTTCTCTCAGAAGAAGTGTTATTTTTGGTCAATTATTTATTCCGATAAGCAGATCACGGCTCAGATTGCACCAAAATGCATATACACATCCTCAAACGTGTATATGCGAAAATACACATTCTGTTGGAATTTTTTTTTTTTTTTTAAATGTGCGAATCCCATAATGATAGATACTAGAACACACACACAAACACATGTACAGTCCTGTTGTAATAGCCTTACTGTGTAGGTGACAGACTACTGCTGCATTTAAGTAGACATTTCCCGATCGATGTAGCACTTATTAGTCAGTATGTTCCTTTTCTTTCTCTCTGACTGACACTCACAATCACGGTTCCACCCCAGAGCCGTCCGGGGCATAATCTTCTGTTCAGAGCGGGAGAAAAGGGGTTGATGGGGGATGTGTGATGGATCGCTATTTGTCTTTTTCTTCTTTATTAGTGTAGAGGCTCTATATTAGCTAGAGGAGCAGCTGCCGGACTGCCTTAATAAAGACCAGCTTAAGTTTTCCTGTCTTTATTTTGCTTCTCTTTACGTTTCTCTCTTTCTTATGTGGCTCTAGGGTACTCAGTGGCATTCTTTACAGCCTAATGAAGCCACCAGACGACCTAGGATACAGTTGTCTAATGAGCACGCGTGTGTGTGTGTGTGTGTGTGTTTGTGTTGCATCCGATTAACTTTCTCATTATCTCTCCTTAAGTTCAAACCCCTTTCTTCTGTCGTCCTTTATTTGAGTAAAATCTGGTAAAACCGACAGAGAAAGCAGATAAAATGGATCCAGAAATAACTTTGCTATCTATTAAGTTGATTTTTCTGGGCACAACTTTGACGTGCTGCACAAACACAAACTCCAGCGTCTGCGTTTTCCTCAAGTTTCTACCGAATCGACACCTCTGAAAATCTTGCCGTCAGCTTGCGATATTTTCTGCCTAGTTCAAATACATCATCTTGGATTGTATCTGAAAATGATGCATCGTAATGATATTGCATTTTTCTTATGATCCGTGCAGTGGAAATGTTCGACGCGCTTCATTTCTTTTTAGGGCTCAGCTCTCTGCGGGATCACTCATGATCCCACTTTTCCTTCAGAAGGGCTTGATGCATTTGTAACATGGATGTCGTTTGTATGATAGACTTGCAGATTTATTTCAGCTGCTTTTGCATTCAGTGCGTTTTGGCCATTACAAAAGTACTTGAAATTAATTTATGTAATTTGCTACATGCAAATGTCAAAAAACATTTTAGGATAATAATGCTATCTATCTATCTATCTATCTATCTATCTATCTATCTATCTATCTATCTATCTATCTATCTATCTATCTATCTATCTGTCTGTCTGTCTGTCTGTCTATCTGTCTGTCTGTCTGTCTGTCTGTCTGTCTGTCTGTCTATCTATCTATCTATCTATCTATCTATCTATCTATCTATCTATCTATCTATCTATCTATCTATCTATCTATCTTCTAATCTAAGAGACTTTTCGCCTTGTGTTCACCTCTGCAACTTCTTTACCTTTCTCTAACTTTTTTGTGTGAATGTCTTGTGCGAAAACGAAGCCAAGAGATGCAACTCCATTCTGTCACTGCAAGCAACAAGAACAAAAATACCATGGAACTCATGTCCGCCCACACAGACACACACACAATGAGTCATAAGCACATGCATAATATTCTAACACACACATACAGGCACACAACAGCCTCTCTGTCACGCTGACACGCGCACACTGCGCTCTGTGCGCTTCGGAAGGCAGGTTGACTCGGTAATGAGAGGCAGCATGCTTATTAATACCACTTGATTACATTGAAAATTACTTTAAATAACAATGACAAGTTGTTGCCTTTATTGAATTAGCAGAAAGGCAGGCGGGGGAGATGATTTGATTAGAGGCATATTTAAACACGAGACTTGGTGTTCTTGCGCCCGATGGCAGGTAAACTCTGTTCCTTGCTGTTTTTTTATGCCCTTCTATCTTTCATTCGTTTAAGCAGAGCGAGAAATCAACTTGTTTTTTAGGCCAGAGAGAGAGTAGCGCTAGTAGAGAGGCAATGGAGTGGCAAGCATCCGTCTTTAGCAGTGGGTGACCTCTGACCTTTGCAGTGTTGGCTTTAATGAACGCTGTTAGCGGTAACGGCTCCGAGTGTGTGTTTAAGCCTCTACCCAGGACGCATCCGTAATTATCTGGCTGAGTGGCTTTTCTGTGCGCGTGTGTGTGTGGGTGGGTGGCTCATGCCGTTAGCCTGTCTCTTATCCCCGGCATTAGCGGCTGGCTGCAGACAGTGGCGCACAGACGGGCAGCGCAGATGAACAGCTTTCCATGCTGATCTCTGCACCTGTACCAGCCTCAGACGTACACGGCAGCACACGTCACTCCTACCCAATAGATCTGGACAAGATCCTTAACTGAGTAAACACATCTAGAATAAATAACCTCCATTATGTCAGTCTATCTATCTATCTATCTATCTATCTATCTATCTATCTATCTATCTGTCTGTCTGTCTGTCTGTCTGTTCCTGTCTCTGTCTGTTGAGATGGATAATCTGAGATCAGACAGAAAGACAGAAAGAAAGAAAGAAAAAAGAAAGACAGACAGAGATAGATAGACAGACAGACAGACAGACAGACAGGACTAGACAGACCTGCGAGACAGACCTGAACAGACAGACGAGACCGACAGATAGCTAGATAGTCGAGTTATGAGATTGACAGTACAGCTGTATAGGAACTAGATAGATAGAAGATTAGATTAGATAGATAGATAGATAGATAGATAGATAGATAGATAGATAGATTTTCTGGAAAGATAGAACAATAGAATTAATACAGAGATACAGATACATAGTCTGTAAGATCAGACAGAAAGACCGATAGATAGCTGGATGGATGGATGGATGGTCACAAATACAGAGAGACAGATAGTTTGTGTGATCAGATAGATAGAATAGATAGACAGACAGACAGACAGACAGACAGACAGACAGACAGACAGACAGACAGATAGACTAGGGGGGATAGCTAGATAAATAGAAGATAGTAGATCGCATAGAAGCAGATAGTCACACGTACCGAGATGCCGACCACGTAGATGAAACTACGTCTAATCTTTTGTATTTCTGGAAAGATAGAACAATAGAAACAAAACAGAGAGACAGATACATAGTCGGTCTGATCAGACCAATAAATAGATAGATATAATTTCAGATAATTTAAATGATAGAAAAATAAAAATGTGTTCTTGTGAGTGTATTTGCCTTTTACTTTTTTAGTTGTGTACTCTGGTCTTGTGAAAGCTCAGGGTAATGAGGAAGAGGTGGCGGAAGCGATGTGGCAGTGCAGGCTGGAGGTGAAGACAACATTTGATGAGTGTGTGCACTGGATCCACTGCTCTCCACTAGACTTCAGTATTATTCAGTGTTGCGATGCACTGCCCTCCACTGTCTAGTCAGTGTACCCATTATACTGTATGTGTATGTGTGTTTGTGTGTGTGACCAATATTGTTCCACAGTCTGACATTTTCGGAGCCTGCGTGAGCTACCTAGATGGGTCTGTACCCCTTGAAGTTAAACCCCCACCCCTCACACACACACTCTCTACCTAGAGAACATAATTACAATTATCAGCTCACCCATCACAATTACAGCTGAGGGAGAGAGAGAGAGAGACAGGGAAATGAATGCAGGCAGAACAATAGATGCTCGAAAGAATGAGAGCGAGAGATAAAAGTGGAAAGAAGATGGATGGGGACATTGAGAAATCACGCTACTTTTTTAATATATAGATCCTCTGTTGTACCTTCTGTGGCCCAAATAACAGTATCCTTTAAACAGATAATCACCATACATTTTCTGTAAAAAGAAAAATCTCTTTAGTTTCTCAATAGTTTCTCACCGACAGCAATGAGATTCAATGGAAAGCAAATTGAAACTTTTAAATCCTATTAAGAAAAAAACGCTAGTAAACCTACATTTGTAGAGTTTTATAAGAATCACAAGATAGAATATAAAAATTGAGGTCTCAATATGAACTCAGTTATTTCTCATCAAAGTTCTCTGAAGATCTGAAATTTGATACCCACATGAACTATATGTCCAATATTCCTTCTATACGTCTCATTTGTTGACTCACATCTGTACAGTTTTAAAAGTATCACCCGATACAATAAAAATCTCAATATGAACTCAGTTATTTCTCATTAAAGTTCTTTGAAGATCTGAAATATGATACCCACATGAACTATATGTCCAATATTCCTTCTATATATCTCATTTGTTGACTCACATTTGTACAGTCTCAAAAGTATCGCCAGACACAATAAAAATCTCAATATGAACTCAGTTATTTATCATTAAAATTCTATGAGGATCTGAGCTGTGATATCCACTTGAGATTTATTTAATAAAATTTTATCTTGATACTCTTTCGGTATGTCTTTTTTTCCCCATTTATGATAAAAAAAACATTTCGGAGAAACATCTGAAACTTTTTTATATCTTAATCTCCTGAGCAATAAAAGAGCAAGCTTTGAGACATAGAATTTACTGGTGTTTCTTAATATGGCACTTTCTTATTTATAGCTATTCTGAATTGTGTGTGTGTGAGAGAGAGAGACACAGAAGTAAATACCCCCCTCCCCCCCATTTGGTTGGTTGAGGCAATTGGGAAATGGTCACAGGATTTGTGTAAGGAGAATTGAATGTGTATGTGTGTGTTGTGTGTGTGTGTGTGGTGTGTGTGTGTGTTGTGTGTGTGTGTGTGTGAAGTGAATTGTTTAAGCTGTAGGAGAGTGCAGGGCTCAGGACAGAGACTCTTTTCAGGCCGCACTGAATGTCCGTGATTAAATACCGGCCTGAACGTCTGACTGTCTGAGAGAGAGACAGAGCCTATTGTCATCTCTCTCTCTCTCTCTCTCCCTCTCTCTCGTACTGTGTGTGTAGGCAGTTTTCTATGATGAGGTTGAAATCCAGAGAGGCACATCAGGATGGTTCCTCCTACGCTAGATCTGAGAGAGGAGAATGTGCTGCAGCTATGTTTGAGGAGAGCACTTCAGGAACCATTCATAGAGCTTTCACACACACATACACACACATTTCTACCCATGTAACTAGCACACGGATGTTTCACCTTGCTGTCAAAGGTAACTCTCTTTTTTCATAAAGGCACACGCACACATTTACATACCATAGACTGTTTAAAACACAGTTTTATTTATGAACTGATAAATAAACTGATTTATGAACTGAGGACATTTGTAAATGTATCCATTGTGAGATTTCATCAGTTTTGGGACAAAAGTTAACATGATATCACTAATTGTTATCAGCATTTTGTGTAAAAAAAAACAAAAAACAAGACAATGTTTTGATACTGTCTAAATGCTAAATCCTAGTCTCATGAGATTCATATGTGCCATTCATATGGCACATATTTGGAGTACCGTACTGACGTTCCCACCAAATTTGGTTCAGAAAATGTTAATTTCAAGTTTTGCAAAACAATCCAAAAACGGTTTTGTCAGATTCTGACCACAGGGGCTACACACAGTAAAGCCACAGACACACTATTTGCTAAGTTTATTTCTAAACTTTATCTTAGACTCACTAAATTTGAATTAAACTTTTTCTTTTTTTTTCAGTTTTAGCTGAGCATGTAGCATCTGGGAACTTTACATTAAAATTGCGCAGGGGGAATATATTTTGACACTTTTGGCTGCATATGAACACGCCATGCTGTTTATATGTGAGTGTGTGTTGCTTTATGAAATTCCCGGTTAACAGTAGAGCAGGATTATTGTTGAACTGCCTGGATTCTGTAGCCTCGTGCATATTTACAGAGAAACACTCCTCGTGTTCACTGCACTCCTTTATTGAAAAAGCAAAGTGTCTTTCCAGATGCTTTGCTTTGGGAGAGAGAGATTGCACATACAGTACACGCAAGACAGAAACAATCTCTCTCTTTGGCCATACGCTGATATCATTTGTTATGATTTTATGGCACAGTTTTAAATGGTTGTGGGATGACACAATTGTTTTACTGTGACACACAGAAATCGACATGTTCAAAACAAACGAGTGGTAAATGAGATTGGAATTAATAGACAGGACAAATATAGTACTTATTTTTTGTTTTCTTTTTAATGTTTTCTTTACAAAACACTGGAGTACGGGACACACATTTATACTCATGATTTGTTTGTTTTTTTTGTGAAACAACAATAAGGTTTCATGTCTCAAATCTTTTAAGAACTCATGAAATGGTCAGACAGTTTCAGAAGTTGATGGGTTTCCATTTGAACACTGATATTGCTTTGAGTTCACGTTTTTACTGCAAGTGTTTTGTTCGTCTTTAGGCTGACACTCTGATAGCTGAGCTAAGCTAAACATGCTAGAATCTAGAATTTTTTCCTCTCTTGTCTCTTTTTCTTTCCTTTTATCCTTTGTTGTTCTGCCTCGCTGGCTGTCTGCAAACTCCTCTATCCCTTAACCCCAGCTGAGAACACACTTTGTGTGTGTGTGTGTGTGTGCAATGTTACATTAGCTAGTGCTCACACAGGAAGTTCTTGACTCCAGCTGTGTTGTGTGTGGGTTTAATCTTAATTGTAGCTGTCTGTCTGTGCTGTGTCTTATGTTTCACTCCACTGCTGAGAGAAAAACGGGCCGTACGCTGGTTAAAGGGATCACACACACATACACACTCTTCCCTGGCATTGCCCAGTAACTTTCAGTCCCTAGTATGTAAAAATCCCTAGCAATGTGATCAGACACAGTGCAAGAGGGCCGCGCGTGTGCGTCTGTGTATTCTTCTAGGTGAAGATGGCTTACCCCATGTGATTACAGCTGTAATGATCATTAGATTTTGGCTGTCAAATAATTGTAACACAAATAATTGTGTAATTGTTACATGCCAATGCAGGGACGTACACCTAAAAAGTAATTTATTCACATTGATCCTGGAATCCACAATCAACAATGTATGCTTTTCCACAGAAAAAGCTGATAGAAATTATAAGTTGTAAGTGATTGAATTTATTGGTATATTATTGTTTAATTTATTTAATTGTGTAGTTTGCATCAGGGCCTTATAGTCGAAATGCTTGTACTGCGTTATTAAAAACTGCTATTTACATGGCATGTTATATGCACTAAAATCCATATTTGGGGTGTGCAATATGGTGCTTGCGGTTCTCTCCCTAATTGTGATCAGTGGGTATGAACAAGGCTTAGAGTAGAACTTGACGTGTAGATGTAAGGGAAACAGGACAATAATTTAGCTCAAAGGGAATCATTTAAGATTTTAAAGGGAACTCCACCATTAATATGCAAGGGAATTAGGACAGAATCACTGTTTTACGGCAGATCACTGAGACGCCCAGCGATTCAGTGAACGAGCCGTATAACATAAATTCTGCAATGGATATCAATATCCAAAAGATAGTGAAAACACTATTAATTAGCATATGCAACAAGATCGGCAGTTTAAGACATTAAATTGTAAGCACAAAAAACAAGATACTTCTCTTTTCAATATAAAAAAGGCTTTATTGGATAAATCTAAGACAAACTAATCTAACACATAAACACACGCATTCACACAAGTTGCAGAAAGAGAGAAAGTGAGGAAAATAATTAGTTTAAGAGAATGAAAATGTGAAATCCCAAGTTTACAGCAATATGTGCATTCATAGATCTGAACAACCATCAATCACTTAATTAACCCTCGCACTGAGTTACTCAATGAGGTTAAAATTTATATTAAAAATGCACCAGTTCAGCCAAATCTGGAGGTACTTGCGTTGTCTGTGTCCGGGGTTCCCTTTGTTGTCTTGCAGAAGGGTGTTTCCTGCTTTTCTGATTGGCTGGAAGTTCAATCTTGGGAAGCCAGTGGTTGGGTGTTGGCTAAGGCGAGGCGTTGAGCTGTGGTCCTGCAGAAAGTTTAGACAGCATCTCTTGCTGCGAAGATGCCACGAGGAGTTAGGCTTAACCGAACACAGAAACTCTCAACGGAAAATAAAACAAACTAAAGAAATAGAAATAGATGTAAAGTTTGATGAGACCAGGTGGCGTTTCTCCTCATGGTTTTGGAGGAGCTGGCGTGTAAGACAGAGCACGCTCAAACTAAAGAAGCAAGACTAGGAGTGAAAAGCTAAAAGCCGCATGGCTAAAAGCTAGACACAAAAAGTCAGACCCTCAAAAAGGCAAAAGGCAAAAGACCAAAAAAGCGCAGTTTGATGGTGTCCTGAGTATTTAAACCAGGCTGTTTAACACACCCAAAATGGTGCCTCGACCAATTGTAGCTCAGGGTGTTGCAATGTTTCTCCTCCCAATACATAAATCAAATGTTATCTTATCAGTCACATGATCCGCGTTTTTCCCGCTCTGGTAGAGTATGATTTTGGACATGATTTCTATCACGAGGATATGATAAATTTGACCAAGAATTGACTGGGAGAAATGTTTCAAGCATGAAAATTCAAACTCACAAATACCAAGCATGAATATGACCCCTTAAGTTATTCAATAGTTATTAACAATACATAAACAATAAATGATTAAAACATGATGGTTAAACAAGTGGGTTAGATACATAATATGGAGTTAAGCAATGGACTGATATTAGTTAATAAGCCTTTTTGAGTTCATTTTGGTGCATGGAAAGGCAGTTTCTGTGCCATTCTGTGAATGTATGAAGACCAGAGATTAAAATGTCTGTAAGGAATTTTAGTCTCTCTGTTCTTGTCGTAAAGTGGGGGAAGTCAATTTACAAGGAGCTTGTGACTGTAGTTACTATCGTCTGATGGTCATGCGGTCATCTCTTTGACCATTTAATCTTGATAACTTGCCCCAAAATTGACAATATCCTTGGACTTGTCAATGTGTTCTTTTGTGTTAATATTGAAAACTGTTCTGTGACAGGGGTTTAGGCTTGCTTCAGAAGGGCTAATGCCTGATTTATGACATCCTGTTGTCTTGGGCCTCAGTGGCATTTTTGTGACTCCTCGTGCCTCAACTCGGTTTTGACTAAATCTTAGATTGTCTGATTCGGTCTGATATCCTACACATCCCCCCTTCGATCGGTGATGTGTTGAGTTGAAGACATCGGCGGGCGCTGGAGAAACAAAGGCAGAAGAAGTAGACAACCACAGCAAACAACAAGACACCTACATGACAGTTACTGTACTGGTGCAGGCAAAAGGTTATTTAGGTACAGGTGGTAAAGGTCAATTAGTCAAAATAGTTTAGTAAATTGAATATGTTTAATTCAATCTGGAAATTGTTCTAATTTGGTTCCGTACGTTAATTCGTCAATCAAATTTTGCGGATAAATTTGTTTGGTCCTTCTAGGTTGTCTTAATTTAAAACGTTCACCGTTAATTTTCTAGTAACATCATTTGCAATTAAATTAATTGACCTATCATGCATGGAGCTCTCTGGCTCCCATTCAGTTTAGAATTACTGGCGGATATTAGGTATGGTGAGTCAATCCTAATATCAGACCTCTGACCCTTGCAGGGTGTCTAGGTGTTTCACCTACTAAAGAAAGAGAGGAAGGAATCAGGATAGGTAAAAGAAGAACAAAACAAAACTAAGCTGCTGTGGATTTTCCTAGCATGGCTAACAACTACTGTTGAGCTAGGATGTCGTGTTCAGCTAGTGTGTCATGTACCTTAAATTAGCGTCAGGTGTTCTACCTATTGTGAGGATGACTGCATGTTTCTTCATGGTGGGCATATGTAACAAAAATTTGGATATTCTACTTGTGGGAATAAAATGTTAGTTGAATGTGTTATCAGTAGACGTGGTTACCTCTGGGTGTAGGTAATGATGTGTGTGTTAATGGTGTAGTGTATGAGTGGTCAGATCTGTTTCAGTCTGTGTTGTCTCACCCCTTTTCTTGTATGTCAGTGAAGACGGGCCCTCTGCATCCTTGGCTTGGATAAGGGCTAGTGGCAATGAGCTAATGGGGGGTCAGTCCAGCAAGGCGGGAGTTCTTTAGCAGACAAGTCACGAGCATAGTTTGGCATGGCTGTGTGGAAGCGAGGGTCGCAAACTTTGTCTCCTATTTGGCAGTTCTCTTGGGCTGCCTCTGAGTTGTGGCAGACTCTTCATGGACCTTCGGCTTGTGGGGGTTGACGTTGCACAGAAAGTGATGGGTTTGGAGTTGATTTGACAGTTTGATATTGAGCGGATGGTGACTGAGGTGATTGTTCTTGTCCCTCAGTAGGTTCATAAACACGTGGCCGCGTGTTGCGAGACCTTGTCGTTCTGGGTGGTTGGTGAACAGGTGCTTGTCATCTCTGATGTGGTGTACCAGATGATCACCAGCCTTCCGTTCTGTCGCTGGTCACAACGAGCATGACTCAACTTTGTGGTCATCCATGATCAGCTTTTCTTGAAGGAACTCTTTCATTTGTCTCATGACTTGTTCCATGTCGTCTGAGGATAAGCTGTCTTGCTCTTCTGCATACTCAGCACCGTGCATGTCTGAGTGGTGCTGAGGTGAGTTTTGTTGTCGCTTACCCACACGAGTTTCTCTTGGATGAGTCAGGCGATTACCTTTAGATGTCTGGTTAGGTTTCCAGTTGTTCCTAACTTTTGGGTTTCTTGAGAAGCGTGGCCGTTCCCATGGATTTTTCCAGCAGCTGGGCTGAAAGCTGTCATGGACATGGTTGTCACGTTCTCTGTGCTCTTGATGGAATACTCTGGTGTCGTTATGCCACTGGGTGTCTTCCAGTGCAAGGCTTGAGTCTTTGGTAACAGAGTTCAAGAGTGTGGATGTTTTATTAACTTTCTTTGAGGCCATCTTCTGCTTGATGTAGGCCTTCTGTGTTAGGTCACGCAACCGTTGGATGGTCATGGAGCGTGGACAGTCCATGAGCCCTAGATGGTGACTGACTCCAGGGTGCAGATTTCTTAGAAATAGGCTTTTGAAGTTCACATCCTCTTCAAAGTCAGGTTCGTTGTGTGCACCAAAGTATGCTTGTCGGAGTCGGTTGTAGTAAGCTCGTGGAACCTCTTGTCGACCTTGCTTGATCTCCAAATCAGTTAACAGTCCAAGTTCAGACTCAGTGTCTGTAAACTCTTTAATAAGGACCTCACAAAGTAGCTGGTAGCTTGACTTTGTTTAACTGGGCTGTCGATCTAGGAAGTTTCGTAACTCAGGACTTGATGTGGCTCTTAGGAGGTATAACCTGTCTCTGTCAGCCACCCGAGGTCTCATTTCCAGATAAAACTCGATATCATGCAGGTAGGCCTGGATGTCGTGGCCCTCTACAGAGTTTGGGTTGAAACTGCTGATGATTTTAGACAGCTTGTTGAGGTCTTTGAAGGTCATCCCATGTGCAGCTCCAAGGTCTTCTTGGATGGGAGGTATTCTTTCGTTGACAGGAAAGGGTTGTGTGGCGAAGGCAAGTGAGGTTTTGGGTTGTGGCCCTTCGCACCTTTCGTCATATGCCAGTTCTTGGAAATGGGACTCCGCTCTGCTCAGCAGTGGTGAGACAGAGATATTTCTCTTTTCTTGGCTCTAGTTTCAGCTCATAAGCATATTTGAGTTATTTTCTGACCATGTAGAGCTCATCATTGGTATCGTCTAGTTGTTGGGTCAGATTGTCCATTTCAGTTCTATACCTTTCAAGGTGGTCTTTCAGGGTACTAATTTCAACATTCTTGTCTCTGATGTGATTCTTGGCTTTCTCTAGTAGCTGTTCGGCATACTGGAGTCTGTTTACCAGGTCTTTCTGGACAGCCTTTGAATGTTGCTGGTCGAGCCGCGCTGCTGCCAGGGCTGCTTGGAACTTCATAACTTGTTCCGTTGTTTCCTACTCCCTCTCGTTGGGTGCTTTGATTTGATCTTGAACTTTCACTTCCAGCTCGTCTATGCGGCGTTGAGCATGTGTCAGCTCCTCTTTGAGGTGGGTGATGTGCTTGTCGCTCAGCTTCAGCTGGGTTGTGAAGGCGTAGCTTATGGAGCTGGTGATCTTGACTAGCTCCTCGTGGTTGTTGTTCTAGCTTGAATCTTGTGTCAGGAATCTTCTCAGGATTAGGATTATTATTAAAAATAATAACAGTTCAAATGTCTTGGGGGTGAGGCTGTCAGTCATGCCTCTCAGCCAAGTATTCACATCTTCCCCATAGGCAATGGGGTTTGCAGTCTGCGGCATTTTGGCACGCCGGGGAGAAGAGAGACTGACACAGATCTGTGTAGAGTAGAAGCCTATGTGTGGTGGGACAACTAAGTGTTGTATCAGTGACTGTGACCCACTAGTGAGGTGTGGTGATGATTGTGTTGGTCTCAGGTGTGTAAGTAGATTAGGGATGCAAAGACTTCGTCACTTCTAACGAGGAATAGGAAAAAGAGAGAAAAAGGTAAAAACAATTCAGTAAAAAAAACAATTCCTTTTTGGTTGAGAGAATTTTTTTTTTTCAATTGAATGTGGTTATCAAGAAGTTAAACAATATTATTAAATCTCTGTTTTAAACAAAAGAATGCAATAATAATGTTGATATCTCTTTTCTTAGTCTGACAGGATTGACACCGTACACCTTTCAGTTGTGCCGCTCACCAGGGAGGCTGTGAAGGCGACAGTTGTTCAACACTTATCTCTATTAAATCGATCTCAGAGTTGGATGAGATGCTAAAATTTGGATTGCGTTTCAAAATGTAGGGAGGTTAGGAAGAACAAGGAGGGGGTGATTACAATCAAATTCATACGGATGATTAGTCTTTTTCAACAAGATTATGTATTTAATTCACATAGAATTGATTGATGGTTCTTACATGTCCCTACACATGTGAAGAGTAAAGAGGAAAGAAAGCAGGAGGGGACAGGAGAAAAGGGAAGGAGAGCTCAGGAGTTTACTCAGTAACCTGAGGGGATCGCGTCCACTAGCAGGCTCTGATGCTGTTATGCCCAACTATGAGTAGAGTGTTGTTGTTCTTAGTTGCTGCACCACTAATCAAACAAAAATAAAATTTGAGGAAAAGAAAGTTGTCTTTCTAATTTATTTAAACTCGTAGTGAGGGATAACACTGTCTCATATTAGGGCTCGGGTGTGTTGTTCCCAAGCTAGGATCTCCAGAGGAACACGAATGGTAAAGTAAAATTAAAAGTAATAAATGGGCAAAGTAAGTAGAAAGGAAGTTAAATAACGAAGGAAATCAAAATAAAAAAATAATGGCTAAGTGTATAACCACAGGAAAAGGGGTAAAACGCAATAAAATAACGAGTAAGTATAAGTCTGAATAGAATTTATATAGGTAATAAAATCAAATAGGTAGAATAAGTGTTTATGATGTACTTTACAAGTTCATGGATGCGTATCTAAGGAGTTAGGCAAAAAGATTTGGGCCAATACTGTATGATAATAATGAGCATAGAAATGATCGGAGTGGGGAAATTTGAATGATTCTCAAATATATAATAATGTTTAATTAAATTTTGTATACTTTGCACACATATTAATAATTGTGATGGTAGTATTTCCTTTCTAGGTAAAGTATGAGACAAGTGGTATAGAATGTTAGAAGGGAGAATAAGATTGAGAGGTATAAGAGACCAAAGGTGTATTAGTTTAGATGTTTTAATAGGGTTATACATCTTTATTTCGTTGCCTCCAAGTCAGGACATATTGAATAGCATTAATAAGTGAGTGTTATATTGTCTAACTGCTAACTTGAGGATCTATAAGGCTTTAGCATATGACTTCTGTATGTAAATCATTACGGTTGTCGTTATGCTTAGTCACCCGTGGGTTTGTTACATATGGTATAGCGTCGCATTGGCCTGCACGCTTGTGCGCAGCTGGAATTGATGTTGCTTCGGAAGTCAGGTTCAGTACTTCCGTCCCTCCTTAGTCACACGATTCTGTAACTATGGAAACCAAATACATTAGCTCTAGTGGTAGCATGTGAATGGTGCATACACGATACTACATGTTAATGTCATATGATCACGAATATGCGGCGCATTGTCACATACACGGTAAGAAATAACAACACGCTTGGTGGTTTTACGATTGTGGCGCTTAATACTCTCGTTTCACAGTTCGGCTGTTAGATTTATACATGGTATTTCAAGGAGCAGCTTTGTGCTGCGAGTTTAGGTGGCACCATGTGATAACTGATCTCAAAGATGTCTTTAACTCTCTGTGGCCAGTTTCTGTAAGGACAAAAAAGTAAACAACAGGTTTCTTCGTGTCTGTGATACTAATTTAATATTCACTTACCACGCCGTTGTAAGCGAAATAAATTTACTTGTTGTGAACAGACACTGTATTTCTTTTTTTTTTTTTTTTTTTTTTTTTTTTTTTTGAATTTTTTATTTTTTTTTTTTTTTTTTTTTAAGGAAAGGCACGCTTATCTCTAACGGTTGAACTTAGGGAATCGAATAGCATGGCATAACAATGGGACACGCATTGAAAGCAAACTATGAATAATAAGGTTTTGATAAGAAGATTGAGGAACACGCTCAAAACTAATCTTTATCAACGATTTATTTCCCTTTAACTCCTGCAGTTTAGCGTCGTTCAGCAAACGGTGACTGAGATTCACGGAGAATAGCGACTGAAAACACTGGAACACGCAATGAAATCAATTCATCTATAAAACAAGGCATTACAAAAATGAAGAACACGCTCAATTTCTACCTTATTGTACAATCTCAGATGTTAACTTCAAGTTACACTTACTGCAGTTCAACAACGGAGAGGCGGACTCGAGTTACAGCCTTCTCTGCGTTCATTCAAGCGGTCGCGCGCTGCTTACGTCACACACGCGACACACACACGCAACACACACACACACACACAGTCTCAAACAGACGCTTATATATTTCATCCGCAGCAATGGAAATATGAAACAACTTGGCTTTTTGCTCACAATTTAGGTTAATAATTGCCCGCATTCTCCACCAATTACTGTAAGGGAAACAGTTATATAATTTAGCTCAAAGGGAATCATTTAAAATTTTAAAGGGAACTCCACCAATAATAAGTAAGGGAATTAGGACAGAGTCACTGTTTTACGGCTGATCACTGAGAAGGCCAGCGATTTGGCAAGCGACGAGTCCGTTATGACTCAGCACTGTCATGGGGGCCAACAAAATGGATATCTATATCCAAAGTATAGTGAAAACACTATTAATTATCTCAGGAACAAGATCGGCAGTTTAAGACATTAATTTGTGAGCACAAAACACGAGATACTTCTTTTTTCAATATAAATAAGGCTTTATTGGATTAATCTAAGACATATAAACTAATCTAAAACATGAATACACGCATTCACACAAGTTGCAGAAATAGAGAAAGTGAGGAAATAATTAGTTTGAGAATGAAAATGTGAAATCCCAAGTGTACAGCAATATGCGCATTGCATAGATCTGAACAACCATCAAACACTTAATTAACCCTCGCACTGAGTTACTCAATGAGGTTAAAATTTATATTAAAATGCACCAGTTCAGTCGAATCTGGAGTTTTTAGAGTACTGCGTATTCTGTGTCGGGGGTGCCCTTCCTGTCGATGAAAGGAGAGTGTCCCGAGGTGCTGGGCTGGGGTTCAGTCTGGGAAGCAGTGATTGGGCGTTGGTGGCGCAGCACGGTTCAGAGGTGGTCGGCAGAAGTTTAGACCCAATCTTCTGAAGATGCGGGTGAGGCTTAAATCAGAACACGAAACTCTCAACGGAAATTAAAACAAACTAAAGAAATAGAAATATAAGTAAAGTTTGAAGAGACCAGGTGGCGTTTCTCCTCATGATTTTGGAGGAGATGGCGTGTAAGCCAGAGCACGCTCAAACTAAAGAAGAATGACTAGGAGTGAAAAGCTAAAAGCCGCATGGCTAAAAGCTAGACACAAAAAGTCAGACCCGCAAAAAAAGGCAAAAGGCAAAAGACCAAAAAATGCGCTAAGTTTGATGGTGTCCTGAGTATTTAAACCAGGCTGTTTAACACACCCAAATTGTGTTTCGACCAATTGTAGCTCGGGGTGTTGCAATGTTTCTCCCCATTCATAAATCAACTCTTCTCATCATTCACATGACCTGCGTTTTCCCCGCTCTGGTAGAGTATGATTTTGGACATGATTTTTATCACGAGGACTCCAGGGATACATTTGACCAAGAATTGACTGGGAGTAACGTTTCAAGCATGAAAATTCAAACTAACACATACCAAGCATGAATATGACCCCTTAAGCTCTTCAATAGTTATTAACAATAAATACACAATAAATGATTAAAACATGATGTTTAAACATGTGGGTTAGATACATAATATGTAGTTATGCATAGCAATTATTAGCTGGTCAGCAGTCCTTTTAGTGTCATTTAGGTGCATGGAAAGGCAGATTCCGTGCCATTCTGTGAATGTATGAAGACCAGAGATTAAAAGGTCTGTAAGGGATTTTAGTCTCTCTGTTCTTGTCGTAAAGTGGGGGAAGTCAATGTACGAGGAGCTTGTGACTGTAGTTACTCTCGTGTGATAGTCATGCAGTCATCTCTTTTGACCATTATTCTTGATAAATTGCCCCAAAATTGACAATCTCCTTGAAATTGTCAATAAGTGTTCTTTTGTTTAACTGCTGTGAAAACCCCATGTTTCTGTGAAGGGTATTAGGTTTAGGCGCTCAGAGAGGCTGGGGTCTGATATGAGAATCCGTCGTCTGGGCCATCAGTGAATTTTTGTGCAGTCCTCGTGCCTCAACTCGGTTTTGCACCAGAATCGTAGCTTGCTGATTCGGTCTGATATCCGACAGTGTGACAGCAATGGAACGATTGTTTACTGCGTTTCTGGTTAAAATGAGACTTCAGTGAAGTCGGACGTGATTTGCTTGTGGGTGCTGTGTGGTGTGATGTGTGTTGAGGTGGCAACTGTGTTTTGCCAGCTGTGCGTAGATTAGTTGTAGACGGTTTAAGTGGAAATATTGGTCTGATTAAAGCAGGAACAGTGCTTGAGACCGTGTGCGTTTTTGCTTGTGGTGGTGGTGTGGCATTTTTTATGCATTACCTTAACTGTTCCTTTTTGTCTGTTTCAGACAGGAAGACAAGGTGTTGTTCCTGTCCTGTACTCTAGGCAGATAAATGAGCCGCTGTGATGCATGCGCTGTACTCACATATGGAAGCAGTGGAATCTGAGGAGGAACACCATGCTTATATTTTTACTCTGTTTTATTTTGTGCTCATTGTAGTTATTAGTTTTGTTCGTTTATTTTTCTCTCTTTGATATTAATCCCCGTGTTGTGCTTTCGTGGTTACGACGTAGGCTTAATGTCGTAATGATGTGACTGTGAAATCAGTTATACGCATGGCCCACCTAGTTGTGTTATGGACAAACACGTTGAGTGACAAACATATGTTTCACTGCTTCTGTCTATCGCCGATATCTGTTCCCATTTAATCTGTTCCCCATTAGATCTGCACAAAAGCGCTGGGGGCTCTCAGCGCGTATTGTCACCCCCAGGGGTCTCATTAGCCAGTGACTCTCGTGAGGTCGGTCGCATCATCATAATAATTGTTATTGCTGAGCACTTGTAATGATTGAAACACATTTGTATGTTTGAGATATAACCATGTGTTATGAAATAAGGCGGGTCCTACTGGAAGTTGCCTCAGACGGCACGTCCAAGGAACACTCGCTAGCTGTCTGATGCATATAATGCACAAAAATATCAAGCTTCAATCTGATTAGATGACTTTATGCAGTTCCTGGGAGTCAGCGTCACGCTGGGGGGAAAACGTAGTATTAATTCCTAGGTTAGAACTGGTTGTCTGATTGACAGAGTTGTTCAAAAGTTTTATTTATTATATATATATATTTTTTAATCCATGAGCGCAGCTTTACTATTCCACTTTATTCTAACAAATAACACCAATTTAAGATTTACCTGCCCCTCAAGTAAAAAAAAATAAATTGTTGTTACTTTTCGGTACATATTTGTGCTCATTTAAAAGAATTAGCTAACTCAAAACACCTTCTAAAAATGTAGCCTAATGATATTTTTAGAGATACTGAAAAAAAACACAGTAAGATGTAACACTAAAGCAAAAGGTGTTCTTTTACCACTTTTACATAAACATTATCCCATCTGAATATGCAGAATTTTGGTAAATGTCTTAGGTCAGTAGTTTGCTTCAAATGTCCATTTGTCCCTATGTTGCATACACAGATTTACTGTTGCTACTGAACATCATCTGTGCATGTGCCTAAAATTGACTGCACTGATTGGTGGTTCCACTAGGTGGCAACACTCAGAGTCGGAATGATGCTCTCTGGAAGAGATTTTCCAGAATTTTTCAACTCTGGCCCATGAACTCCACAGTTCTGCAGAGGTTAACTTGAACCCCGTCAAACTGACCAAACTGATTTTTTTTGTAATACCGAATATACCCTTACATAGGGCATTATTTAATGGGGCAGCCATTTGTAGTAGTGTCTAAAACTACAGTGGACTATATAGAGTGCACACATTCAATTCCATAATGCCCCTTAATAAAGAGTGAACAACCGATGTACACTCAGCAGCTAACTGGTAAAACAAAGGTCTTCAACCCTGCTCCTGGATACCCACAGTCCTGAAAATGTATTTCTAACCTGCTTCAACAAAATCTGTCTGTGATTTTCAAGTGACGCTGGTTCGGCAGTGTTTGATTAGAATTAGAGGTAGGCAGGACAGTAGGTCTCCAGGTGCAGGGTTCAAGACCTCTGTGCAAGAGAATACCCATGCACTGGTAGGATTGTGCCAAATGAATTCCAGAAGATGTCCACAGCCTAGTAACTGAGGATATGGGGTGATTTCAGATTTAGCCCGTGATTACATTGTTTAGGTGTGTTTGAACAGGGTTGCAGACTCTAAACTCTGCAGGGCAGTGGACCTTGAGGGCCAGAGTTGAGAAACCCTGAACTAATCAAAGAAAAACATGGAAAATGCCAATAAAAACAACAGAAGACGTAGGTAGGAACAACAAAAACTGACATATGAGGTGGTCAGAAGATATTCACGTTTGTGCAACTTGAGTATGAAAGAGTTTAAAGATGACAACTCTGTACTGCAGGTAAGGTGAAAAATCAGTCAAGCATGTCAAACGTAGTGTGTATTCATGTGCCTACAAGTTCATGGTCACTGAAGTATACTCAGAAAGACGTTACAGCAGGTGGATAAACAAAGAATTGCCCAGGCTTAAGTGGTCCTGCTTGTCCAGAACAAGCTGCAGTGTGGACCAGACTTTATACCGATAGTCAAACGACTGGCTCTGCAAGACTCCCTCGGTGGAAACAGAACTGTTCACCTTGTCGTTTTCAATTTTCTCCAGTCAATCATTTATACCTTTCTACTGCCACAAGCGAACGATCAAAAACCCTCTGCAGCATATGTACAGGCTTGTGCCAACATTCTGCCAGCAGTCTTGCCAAAACTCAGATAACACCACTGATTCGATCTTCTCCACTGTTGCCAACGGTTCCCTCTCTGCGCTTCCAAGATCTGGTTAAGTGTGAACACATCTGCGTTCACACACCCTTGTACCTCCTATCACAGCGCAGTTACGAACAGCAAGCGCCCATCTTTCCTGTTAATGCCTTCCCAAACATCGCCATAAAAATTACGAGCAGAAACACATTTCTGGCAGCGTGCCCCATGTCTGCGTTTATTAGCCTATCAGGCTGGGTTTAAATCTGATCACGCCTTTGTTCTAATGAGATCTCTTTATAGCCAATCAGAAGCGCATCTCTTATGTGGCAATGTGGCTGATCAAATTTATGGTCAATAACCAGCCTTTTAACGATGATGAGATGTGAAGTGTGGGAGAAATCGGTTTTATTCCTTCGCTATTTGCTCTCAGATACATGGAAATCATTGTGTGTAGCAGCCAGGTGCTCGGTCGGATGACTCGCCCTGGCTGAATGTGTTTCCGGCCCTCTCCGAGGGCTACGTGCTGACCTGCGTGCCCAGAGCAAGGGCCCTTATCTGAGGCAGAGCGAGTGAGACGGCCTCAGGAGGCTAGACATTACCAGGCCTTCTCAGATCCTAGTTATGGGGGGAAGGTGTAGAATGAAAGTGGAGGGCCGCCGAGGCAGCCAAAACCAGACCCCTTGAGTCCCATTACAATTACTGCTACGAGTCACACATAGGCATACTCCCGCACATACACACACACAACAAGCATACACAACCCTTTCGGCCTGCCGTGCTCATGCACACACCAAATCACAGCACACTTCTACAGTTTCATTCTTTCTTGTAATTGCAATAGCGTTGATGCCCGCTCCCCCGTGGCCTAAGCGGTGCACTTCCATCTTTTCTGATAGTCAACGATGCACACATACGTCTCCCAATTTCTCTCTTTTTCACAAACAAGTTTGGGTTGCTATAAGAAAGACTAAAAATGAATTTGTGTGCTACATAGGTACCACACACGCATAATCTCTTGTGTTCCAGAAGGGGTTCAGTAAGAGGGAAAAGAGATGGAGAACTATCATAGCATTTGCAATGCAACATGTCCAAACCTGCATATCCAAAATGACCTACACACACAGAGACATACACATGCATCTAAAGACCAGGTGACAATTCTTTGCCGTTGCTCATAATGACCTGATCTCCAGCATGACACACTGTCCTAAAGAAAGGGCATGTTAGAATGAGAGACAGTGGGGGAGAGGATCAAAGGAGTGGAGAGATAGAAGGATAGATGCTCTTTGATGAAGAATGGGTTTATGCAATCACCATCATGTATGGCCTGTCTCGTGTTACTTTCAGGCACAAGAACTCAAGAGCTCTACAGATTGTGTGTGAGAATGTGTGTGTCTCATGACCATGAAAATCCCTTTCACCTATCACTAACTTGATCGCCATGATCTGTGTGTACCACCACTCAAAGAACGATGTGACAATGTATGGTGTGTGTCCGGCAAAGGGATCAGTTTATTGCCGGTACTGCTATCTATGAAGATAAGGGTCTTCTGTTTTGATCACTTTCTAATCAATTTTTCTAAGGTTTTTCGTGTATTTTTTGTGAGCATTCTTTTGTCCGTTTTGTTCTCCGCCCCGCTTTTTTTGAGTAGTACTCTAGAGTTTTGTGAGTACGGAGATTTTGTTACGTGGTATATGATGTGTTGTTCGGTCTGGTTGTGACGAGTTATTAGTTATTGGTCAGTAATAACTTATGCCTCATACCTTTGTGTTCTTTTGGGATTCGTTGCACAGGAAGATAGTGGGGCTGGGGGGGAGTCTCTGTGATTATAGAGTGAAAATATGGGGATGAGTGACACGTTGATCTGATAAGCGCGCTGTCCTTAAGGGAAGATGGATGTTTACGGACAACCAATTACGTCGTAAGCTCGTTACAATTTTATCAAGTAGCGCACCCGTCTACTAGAGATGTCAGTCGCTAAACTAAGACGGGAACTCCTTTGTAGTGAACACAGTTATTCGAGAACCACACCTTATTTTTTGCATCATACTATTTTATATCAATTGTCTATATTGTCTATCACTTTAGGCACTTACCACACACTCGCTTTCGAACCTCTGAATAAGTCGAACGAGTTTCTAACCGCTACACTATTTAACCTGGTCTTAATGACTTTTAACTCTATATTGGGAATTTGTGGATGTGATATCAAGGGTTCGTTGTGTAATTAAATGGCACTTTATTTACGTACAACCTACGAACGTTTTTTTTAATCTAATCAACAGGAATGAAAGACACTAAAAAAATAGAAGACAATTCCATACCAACTGATTGATGGCCGTTGGGAAAGTAAACATAAAATACAAGCATTAGCGCAACTACAGGCCAGTGTTTGGCAATAAATAGCCAAAGAAGTAGTGCTGTACTAACCGCATTTTCCAGGTGCATGGCATTCAGTAACTTCATTGTACTTTGTTCACAAGGGATATGAAGCTGCTTCAAATTATGACTATCTTGCAGTTTGGGGTGCATCACTTCAAAACACCTGAAAAAAAAAAACTTGAACTTATTGCAACTTGTTTTGCTAGTCAAAGCCAGGTGGTATTTATACTTTAGGGAAATGGGATGTTCTCATTCTAGAGAGCATTTTATTAGACAAAACTACACCAGTGCACAAAAGATGTCAATATTCAATATCAATATTTTTTATTTTTATTCTTCATTTTTAGGCATACACTAGCATACAGTCCAGGCTAAAAGCCACAAAGCTGTTGATTTTATGGGATCTTTAAAGACAGTTTGGACATGAATAATTAAAAGGGGAATTTTTTTTGAAAACGTTTGGGGGTTTAGAGAGAGATGGAAAATCCTCATAAGATTTCAACTTATAAACAACTCATATTTTCACACACGTACCCTCAGTCCATAACACTTGTGATTAGATTCCTTACCCGGTTATGTCATAAGTTGTAACAAGAGCGTTGCATCCTCAACGTGCGAGTGTGCCATGTTCTGCGTTGTACTAGCTCGTGTTACTGCGAAAACGTTCTCTTCGCGCACTATTTTGTGCCACACTCCTTTCATCTCTCTGTTTGAAAGAAGAGAGAGAGGCCAAGCATCCGTGCGGCATTTAGGATGTGTATGTGTGTTCTCTCTTTAAATACATTCTCATGTTAGGCCCAAAAGCACCCTCATTAATTCCTTTGATGGCGTCTGATTGGCCGGGCATTACTAAGTCGCATTAAGAAATGTATTTCCTCGCTTTTACTTAATGATACTTTTCCAGCCACTGCAATTAACCAGGGCTGTGTGTGTGCTTTATATATCGGTTCATGTGGGCCTGTTTGTGTGTTTAGGTGCTCTTAAGTGCAACGGAAAACTAGTTAGACTACAAAGTGTCTAACCGTCGACAGAAAATTGCCCTCTGATAAGTGTGGGCCCTTTTAATAGGTCTGAAACTAATGGAATATGTTTCTGCAACATTGGCGGAATATTTTCGGCATGATAAACTCATTTGCCAGTTCTGCCGTAATTTATTTAGTTTTTTTGATGGACATTTAAGGATATGGTCTGATTTAATTTCACTCGTTATCTACATGTCCGCCAGTATTTACTCCACAAATACCAAAATGAAAGATGTGCCCCCCAAGTTTATGATATAAGTTGGTTGGAAACCAGCTAGACAAGGACATATACCCACAGTTCATTGGCTGACGGTCTGATACATACTGCACACAAAAATGCCAAGTACTTTGTCAATCTGACAAGCTCTGATCTGATTGGCTGGCTTTATGTGGCGTCAAGGCACACAGGTTTTAATCAGTCTAATTTTACAAAGTACCGTATACAATTTCTACAAGTTAGTATTTTTTCCCCACACTAGTGTATTTTTTGTGTATTTCAGGTAAACCGGCCCCTAAATGACACGTAAAAATGAAGCAAGCTGTGGTTGGTCATTTTACGTGTCAGTCAGATAGCCGCTTCCTGTCTAAGTGGGCGTATCTTGGCCAGAGGAAGCTGCAAAGTAGACCAGCTTTTATGCCTATTGTCAAAAGGAAACAAGATTGTGTACTCATTCTCATGAATAGCTCATTACACAGCTGCTGCAGAATGTCTCTCATAAACATACACATACACCGAACTACCATTAGACATTTTTTGTCTGTAGTGAGACACATTCCTGCATGCTCATGAAGGCATTTCAGACATGCGTTCTCCAACACGTTGGACACACAGACGTGGATACACAGTTGTTGTAACACATGCTGACACAAATCATGTTCTGTCCATGTGAATATGTGTCTGATGCGTAAGTTACACAGGGACGCTGTAACATTTGGTTTCAGTCTGGTCTCATGTGACCTTTAAAAGATGCTACAATCCATCCTATCACTTCACTTTATGGATGTGTTCAAGCACCGAATGCATCTTCAGAAACCTGCAAGTACAAAGTCTTAGTACTAATAAGTGTAGGTTCTTATTTAATTTATTTTACGCTTAAATCTTTAAAAAAATGTTAATTAAATTTAGATGCAATTTTTGGCAGTGCCAATAACCTGGTATTTTGGAAATGTACCACGGTGTGTACCACGGTAATACCCTAACAACTGGAAGTTCCTTGCACTACTATGTAAATAAATGTATATGAGTAGAGTATTTTTTGTAAGTACCAAAAAAAAAGGTAATACCGTAGTACTTTTTAAGGGAAATTATTTGCTAAAAGTCCCTTAATCGCTGTTTTCATTAAGTCAAGTCGAAATGAACAAATAAGTATTCAGCTAATATGCTAACACATAAACACACCCTCCAAGCATGCTATGGAAGAACAGCTGGAAGCATTTTTACGAGGATGTCCCTTATGTGCCTTATAAAACCATCACAGCTTTTCTAAAGAAAGTGTGTGTGTGTGTGTGTGTGTTACTGTTGGGACAACTGTGTGCTTTTAAGAGAAGGGCTTATTTTTCTGCAATACAATACTGTTTCAGCAATATATAAATAATATATTTTTGTCAGAACACTTGGCGGCTGATATAACATAGTATTTATCGCCGTGTAGGGGGATTGGGTGTGCGTGTGTGTGGGTGAAAGTGGGTTTAAACAAGTCTGGGGAAATTTATGAGTGTGTCATGAGTTTAGGGCTTTCAAACTCTATCAGAGAGGAAAGCAGATAGCCACAACACAGCTGGAGTTTAACACCACGGTACATTTTCTCTGACAGAATTCATCCCTCCAATCTTCCTACAGAGACCGAGGCGGCGGTCACCTGATCTTGACAGAGGCATGTGACCACTAAAGCAGTACTGTAGATGTGTTCAAGATGTGAGTGTGTGTGTGTGTGTGTGTGTGTGTGTGTGTGTGTGTGAGGGGATGTTTGTGTATCCATGTCTGTAGCATGAGAGGGGGGACCTTTTTCCCAGAGTTCCTCATTTTGTTGTACTAGTAATGTACAAGAAAACAACTTTTTTTCTTCTATTTAGGGCAAGCGCATGCCCAGAGCTAAGTGTCGTCACTCCAGTCGACTTAATAACGCCATTACTAAGATCATTACATCATTACAGCTTTTGTTGTGAGTATATGAGTCTGAAACAAAATGTTTTTTTTATGATGGTTACCATCATTGTAGTTCTCAAATTAATGTGGCATTACCATGTTTTTTTGTGGGTGCACTGTTAAATGTGTATGTTAATGTAAGAAACATTATAATAAGAATCATATTCATTACATAAAAAGTTGCATTATTCTGTTTATTATTTCATGTGACTTAAAAGATGTGAGCAAAATACACACATTCATCTGCACAATCAAACATTCCTCTCAACAGAAAACAAAGCTCTGGAAGAATAATCAGATCTTTATTCTCTTGGTCCTCAACACTGCCATTTACATGGCAACACATTAGTTACACTGTCAGGGGGGACAACATAATTTCCGGTCACCATCCCGGGAGCTTAGCCTGATTTAGAAATGATCCAACTTCATACACTGACAGAAACTAGTTGTTACATTCTGCTGACAACACTGAATTTGTTTTATTTGCAGGTCAGTTGAGTATCATGAGATTTATTATAATTAGAATGAAAACTGCTGTGTTTTGGACGTAGCCGGTCTTTTTGCTGATTCATGAGAATACGGAAGTGTTCCCAACTGGAAAATTCAGCTAAAGCCATCTGAAAATCAGTGTGAATCACAGTTTGCAAGCTATTTTACCATAATGTTGTATATTTTCACGTGAAACGTGATATTCAACAGGGATTTAATTGATTGGACCATAACAATGTGGATGTTGTAAGCTAGAATGAAGACATTGAAGACCTTGAAGACAAAAGTTGTTTTAGAGGAATAACAATTTCTTACATTTTGATCGAACCAATGAATTTTTCACAATAACATGTAATCATGCAGTAAAAACATGGTCAATTTTTACATATATGCTTAGATGTTTTATTTGGTTTGTAGCTGGTCCAAGCTGGTTTAGGTGGGTTACCAACTGGAGCACTAGCTGGTGGATATTTGGACAAGCAAACTACCACCCATCTACCATATCCTAAAAACTAGCTTAACCATCTCAAAATGATACTGGCATTTGGCATTTCCAGCAGCGATGGTTAGTTGTCAGAAAAGAAAAGTGAAGACAACAAGACAGGAAGAGGAGCAGGGCTTAGGTCAGGTGGACAAAAGAAAAGCTAAACCGAACCCGAAGAAAACGTGTGCAAAGCCACACAACAAAAACCAATAAAATAATGAAACCTGATGAATATTTAACACTCGTTCTTCATCCTTTGGTCTTCAAACTCACCCTGACAAGAGAAAAGAGCAATCAACGCTTTACACTAACATGATTTGGTCCTTCTGGGCCCCCAAGGGCCAGCGAAGGAATCCCTGGGTTAAGGCATTAAAGTCATTACAGGGCATTGTGTTTCTGTCTCCTTCATTAACTTCTCCCAGAGCCATGCAGATCGGCCTGAACGCAAGCGGCCTGAACCCCATCTGTCTGAAATGTGATCTGGCTTATGAAATCTGCAGCCTACGGCAGCTGTGCAATCACATTACATCCGCGAGATTAAAAATATATTGAATTTTTTTTTCCACTCCCTCCTCGCGCTCTTGCCCTGATTTTGCTCAGCCCAACGACGTGTTTCCAGTTTTCTTGCTGCCTAGGTTCCATTAGCTTTCTCTTTGGTGTTCTGCATTCCTCTGGACTTCCTCTTCTGTTTCCCCTACTGGCTAACAGCCTCAAAGGAATGATTCCGAAAAGTCTGTCATCATCTACTCACCCTTTAGTTCCAAGTCTGTTTTTTTTTTTCATGGAACACAAAAAGAAATGTTTCGCAGAATGTCCAAGCTGCTGTTTCCATTCAACAAATGTGGATTGTCACCAGTGGCTGTCAAGCTCCAAACAGCACTATAAAAGTGGTCCATATGACTCTTGCACAATATTCCAAGTTATGCAATACCTCTTTATGAAGAACAAACCAACATTTTTTGTTATGCACTCTCTTGCATAACAAAACCTAGTGCATTCCTGAATGGAGACTGTGATTTTGCCAGGTAGGACTTGTTCTGGATATCCACCAACCAAAGTGGTTTTAGGGTTAGTGAACAATGTAACTATAGGGCAAGTGTGAACAATTCTGCTCCTGGAGGGCCACTGTCCCACAGAGTTCAGCTTTAAACCTAATTAAATAGCTGAACGCGTCGTCCAAGGTCTTTTGGATTAACTGTAATACCTGCGGAGACGGCGTTTGGGCATTTATGGTAATAACTGACCCTTCAGGAGCAGGATTGGACACCCCTGTTATAGGGTTATACTTGGGGCTGGAGTTGGGCCTTGAACTGTATTGTAATCAACCTATCATTTTCCTCAAATTTTAGGGGTAGTTGATAGTAATGGTTTGGAATAGGGTTAGGACTGTTTCTCCAAAAGTTATGGATCCAGGAACTTGGGATGTCTTACTTGGGAAAGCAGGTTGCTACCATACTAATGAATATCTTTCTCCAAGAATTGTTTGAACAATGACAGAAGAGGTGCATGTTAGAAACATGTTTAAAACAGTCATTATTTTTGCAATTCTGTTTAGTGCCACTAGTGGAATGAAAAAATCAATCATTACTGTAAACTTTTTTTTTTTTTTTTAGGTGACCACACCACAGAGGCTAAACTAATGTGTATCTCACCTTTATTTTTCCACGGACCCTCTTTCACTCTGTCATTCGCTTGTCATCTCCAATCTCCACCTGTTATTCAGATGATGATGTTTACCCTGTGGTGTTGTGTCAGTGCAGTACAGTGGGTAACATGGTCGCCTATGCATTTGATCTTGGGGGAACAGGGTGATGGCAAATATGTGTAGCGATGCTGATAGGATATGACGTCTGTGTGTGTGTGTTTGAGATGAAGCTCGATATGGGAGGGCCAAGTCTCGTCCATGCAAGAGAGGACAGCCATCAACCTCTTTCCTCCCTCCCGATGCTGTCACCACAACGACCAGATAGAAATCTGCTCCCACTGGGAGTTATTACTAAAGCACTCTACAACACACACACACACACACACATATATCAAATCCACAATAGTACACACAAACACCTCCTTAAGACCTCCCAGCTGCTTAGAAAAACCATAGCGATGAGTCCCGCTCACATTGTTCGGTCAATTTACTGGAGCATGCTGACATTTTTCCGAGCTATTAAAAACTCTTGTTATGGCATTATAGGTTCACTTTAAGGCAAACTTAAAAGGCACATAGTAAAAACTGAACTTTCAGAGCTTATAGATTTGCTTTTCTAATGGCTTAAATGAAATGTCACTTGCTTTATTTTGCACTGTGGTTTGTTTTAACCCTAAGCCAGTTGACCAAAGTCTACGGTCCAATAAACATCCCACTCAAATTGAAAATGAGCAGTTTAAAAACCAAGGACATGGATAAACCACAACTGTACATTCTAATTTATTTGTATTTCGCAATCATTTTGCTTAATTAAAAAGTGTGCAGAAAGGCATGACGGCAGCACCTGTTCCTGTCGTTTACTAAGATTGGGTGCTTGCTAGGTAGTACAGCAATATCTGCTCTGTATTACAAGAGGTTTATTATTTAAACCAATGTTTTTAGGGGTATAGAGGCAAAAAAAAAAGTTAAATTGCAGTTTCATTATTAAGTTAGAATAAAAAGTAATTAAACAGACGTTCAATTAGATTTTACATCTAAACTGAAATACTAGTTGACAGATGTAGCTGTATACTTTGTTATATTTAAGTAAACAATTAAGTAAGCCAATTTTCATTGGCTTTTATTGGCCAATTTCCAGTCTACATTTACCACTATAAAAAGTAGGACAGTTTATATTTACAGATACAGTGCACCTGTACTGAGGTTCCTCTTTGCCTGTGGGGTGAACCGTGGTGTTTGGATCAGTTTTCTCATGAATACTTTACAATACAGATCACCACTGATGTAGAAAATCTGACCCCAGATCAGCGTGAGTGTTAAAGAAGTGTCAGCAGTGGTAAAGGGAAGTGAGTGTTGGCTGTAGACCCGAGATAAGCTGTGATAAGACACGGCTACACATTGTCAGTGATATCTAGAGTTGTTGTGCCAAAATCCATTGAACCGTGACGTAAACTTTCCCAAGGGTGAGCATTCCTGCATGTGTGTGTGCGTGCTTATCTAAAGGCATCTCCACCTGAAGAGGGAAGATATCTTCAGTTCTACCTGCTGTATTTTTTGTTCAGACCATGTGTGTGTGTGTAACAAAGCGTATTTGTGTGTGGGAGGGTAGAGAGAGGTGTTTGTTTCATTTACATTATTGTGTGCTGAAGTGTGCAATGCAGAAACTAAGGTTTATGAACTAGTTCGCTAGATACACAGTGCACTCGTGCACAGAAAACAAAAAGAAAAAGACTGCATTAGTGACACCAAGGTTATAGGCTCAAATCCCAGGGAGCATACAGTATATGTTAATCAAATGCATGTTGAATGTTCTGCAAGTTGCTTTGGTCTTCAAAATGTATAGGCCTATAAATATGTTCCAGATGTGACCTGGTGGGTAGTGCATTTGTGCCAACATGGTTTCTGTGTTGGCAACCCTAATTTGAATCTGCCTGGAAAGGTTGATCTCACCAAAACATGTCTGAGACACATTTCTTCCCAAAATCTAAAGATATATATATTTATATTATACACATACAGTGTGATGAGACATAATGATTTCTTTATTTATTCATTTATTTATTACTAGCTCAACTGGTAGAGCATTGCATTACCAAGGTTATGGGTTCAAATACCATTCCCACACATACTGATGAAAAGTATACCTCGATTGCACTTTAAGTCAGTTTGGTCTTCCAAATGTACATACATATGCTTGTAAATATGTCACAGATGTGCCCTGGTGTGTGTGTGTGTGTGTGGTGGTGTGTGTGCGCCAACATGGTTTCTATGTAGGCAATTCTGCATCTGTCTACAGTACAAAAGGTCACTATCACAATTATGTCTGGGACGATTTCTTCTCCCCCCCATCTGTTTAATAAATAATACTATTTTAGAGTTTATTAATGACAGATCTTTATGTTTTTTGGGTAGGGGTTTGTTCTGTTGTTATCCTCCCTGGTACGCATAACACTTAGTGATACCAAGGTAGTGGGTCCAAATCCCTACCCACCATACTGATAAAAAAAGTATATCTTGAATGCCGTTAAGCCACTCTGGTCTATTACATGCATGTTAACTATCTATACACATGTATGTAATTATGGTTCCAAAATACGTTGCTGGTGGGAATAGCGTATGAGTACCATATGTTTCTGTTTCAGTGACCCTAGTTTAAAACCCCTTGTTTAAGTGTGAATCTCACAAAATATATCTGGGGCCATATTTTCCCCCTCAATCTCTAAAGGAAAAAAAATATATACTGTTATATATCTATTATATTTTTTATGACACAGATGTAAAAGAAAAAAAAAGGTCTGGATGTCATATTACTGTGCTGGTTATGAAATGCAGATTCCCGCAGTGTTTAAACCGCCCTTCCCACCTATCGTAAGAGGAAAAACGACCTTTTGGACGGTCGCCGAAAACATGCGTCTGGTTCTCATAGAGACTTTGAGTGTGTTTGTGTGTATGGAAGGGCGTGAAAATGTGTTTCGATGGTCCAGGTTATGCTTGCCGATTCTTCCCTTGTTCTTACTTATTTCTCCTGCTTTCTCTCATCTTCCTCTTCGCTCGTTTGTCATTCAGCCTGCGCTAGTATTTCGATGAGGAGATATCACCCAGCAACACTGATGGATGTGTAAGACTCCGTGCTGTGTGTGTGTGTGTGTGTGTGAGTGTGTGTCAGCAGCATAACTTTATTTTATTACAGACTTACTTCAAAATCATCATTAATGATGTATATGCTCAGCCCTACTGCAGGGAGTGTATGTTATGTGTGTGACACATGAAAGTTTGTTTTCTTGTGCACTGGTGTCCCATTTCGGGCCACTCTATGTGAACTATTTATCACAATCCTGAATGTTTACTTGGGTTATTGCACTGAAGTCTGAGTGTGTGTGTGTATGTATGTTTTCCTGGTTGCTATGGGCCTCAGTTGGTGGATTCTCAGCAGACTTCATTAGTTAAAACAAAGCAAAATGTTAATTTTGTCTGCTCCTCCACCTTAATTGATATTGATTTGTTCTCACCTCTCGCGGGATTAAAAGTGTGTTTTGTCCCGTCGCCAGCGGTTTTTCCTTCATCTCGCCAGAGAAGTCAGTCAGTGCCTGTTTCCACAGCTTTTCTCTTCTTAAAACGCAATCAATTGTCAATCCCATCCTCATTAAAACACCATTAAAATTGTGCAGGTAGTTTATAGATGCCTGTGGCTTCTGCCAAACAAAGCCACGCACGTGAACACACATATCTGAAAGTCTTGCGGAGTTCTCTGCGTTATAATTGGCAATACAGGAAGATGGGTTGGTGATAAATAGGGTTATATTATTATTTTACATTTTGTTGTTATTTCTTTAACTGGAATGACTGGGAAAGTTGGCATGGTGCACTATTAGCAGATGAGGTTGGTGCCATACTAGCAGATTCAAGTCAAAATCACTAGCTCTGTTGCAAACCCTAGTGAGCTGCCTCAGTATCTGCTGTCTACATAGATAGTTACCTTCTAATTTAGCATGCTAATCTAAATGGAACCTCATAAGTGACCGATTTGGTTGGTGTTAGCATGTTTTTAAGATAACAACACAATACTAATGTCCCAAATAATATGTTTGATTACATTTTTACAGCGTTTGGGATATAGCACACTTAAGTTATTTTTGTTTTTAGGAAATTTAGGATCAAAACATTTGGATAAAAGTTTGAAAATCTCCAATTAAAAATTTAATTCTAAATTAAACTTATTTTTTATATCTCTGTTAGCATACTGAATTGTTAAACAGACACAAGAAAGCATAGTCGCTGCTAAAGTTTACAGGCCTGCTGTGACAAACTTTCAGTGCAAACTTTTGCGTCGGGAGTGTGTCTACGATGCCTTAATATGCTATCTAGTTAGAAAGCCCACTAAATTTTGGAATAGAGATACTGTGTGAGCACTTAAATCAGTGTGTGTGTGTGTGTGTGTGTGTTGAGAGCAGTCGTTCTGTGCATGCTGATAATACACTAGCCCGTCTGTGGCATTATAGCCGGCTTTTCATCATCATGATTGATGGTGTGCCGACCCAGATCTCGAGTTATGATCATATCAATTTGCCGCCAACCTCATTGACATCTCTTTACAAGCCCGTTATCTTCCATTCTTGCCATAATGACGCCTCACAGAACGACCACATGGCTCATCGCCCCGGTCCCCGGTGGAGTGGGCCAGGATTATGCCATCAATATGAGGGCCAGATTAAGTGGTAATATGAGATTAACACATGGCACGAGTTTATTAAATGGGATTAACGCTGACATTTCATCCCAGTGGGACACCTCTGACATTCACAATCATGCTCATTTATGCACTCATCTGGAGAGTTGACGAAACGGTTACCAAGGCGGCCGTGTTTCACCCCATGAACCGGTGAGACCTTTTGAAGACTGCATTAACACAATATATTGTTTAAATATATATATTTTATTTCTTTTCAGCCTTCGTATAAGAGAAACACTACATATAGAACAGAGTCAGGTCAATGAGAGCATTGAAAAAGTATTTATGAGTGATGAGCTGTTTATATAACCCTCAGAAACATCCTAATAACATAATCACAACATTTCCGTCCATGTTCTAGTGTTTTGAGGTAGTATGGGGAAAAGAAATGAGTGATAGAAATGAGTGTTAACTGGAGGAAATTAGTGGAAAGTAGGCTAAATGAGTAAAGGAGATGATGTGTAGAAAGGGCAGAAGTGCAAGGGTTTGACTCTGGTGGAGTGGGAACCATAAGGACTTGATTGATTCTAATTATAACCACAAGTCATTTTCTTCAATTACATGACACATCAGTCAAACTGGGAGAATGTGTTTGTGTTTGTGTTACTGTATGATTATGAATGTGTGTTAGGGATGATACTTTTATAATTTGTAAATATTTTTTTATAGGGATGCACAGGTCGCAACAAAAATTAAACATAATATTCAACAAGACATAAACTAGGCCTACATGAATTGATCAGTTGCATACATATTAGGTATATATTATATTATTGGTTAATAATGAAAATTAGGTAGACGACCAAATCTGTTAGACCACTAAATACACAATTTATAAAGTCTGAGCCACTAAACACATCCTATCATCCATATGTCGTGTTAATAAGGTGTGAGAGCAGTTTGTTGAACTTGTTGCATTTAGAGGTGAAGACTGAAGCAGGACTTTACAACACCAGCATGACTGAATACAGACCACTGTGGCAGTTAATGAAATCTTGGCATCTCTGTGGACCTCCTCTCCTTTCGTTCCACAGCTCTCCTGTTACACCGCACAGCTGTGGAGTGTGTATATGTGTGTCCTGTTCCATTTCAACAAACTCTTATTGCTCAAGTGCTTTAGTTCCAGTATGGATGAATTTTTCGCTTACACTTCTCTCACGCACACACATATAGGAAAGAAAAAGAAAGAAAACTTTAATATCTCATTTAATTTTCCTAGGGAACAATGAGAGCAAATGTAGACTTTTGCTTCAAATGTTTATTGGAGCAAAATATCTCAGTAATCTCCCATGTGTCTAAGGGTCCCACATTTGGTCTGCAATATAGCCCCCACGCACGTCCCATGTTAAGATGTTAAATCCTTGAATCCAGCCTACAAATTGACTTTGACTGCATTTTGGTTTGGCCTTTAATGTTACAAACAGAAATGTACATTAGGTGACAACAAGAAATAAGCTTGCATGCTAGCATCCATCAAAAAACGTTACTGTACGTGTTTGTGCTGTACTGTATATGTATACGCTAAATTGTATGCTTAACTGTACACTACAAACTGTAAATCATTTAAATTTGTGATTGTAAAAAATATAAAGTTGAAGTTTTCCAATTAACATTTGCTATTTCAGCTTTATTTCATTTAGCAAAAACTATTTGTACTAGTTTAACTATACAACACTGCTCATTTTATGAGATATAAGTTTATGCTTAATTGAACTTAACTGAGGGCTCCATGAAATCTCTTGGACTATGAAAGAACGAGCTTCGAGTAATCAGATTTAGTGAGTTGTACTGTTGGTGGCTAGTGCATACGTTTGAGAAGAACTAGGACATTAATGTAGTACTCAAACTGTGCGATGCTAACAGCAGCTCCCAAAGGCTCAGCTTCTTTATAACTACACACACACACACACACTTCATCTATGGCAGACGCTCGAAGCTGCTCAACTCACTGTCATTGACAGTCAGAACAAAGAGGTCACAACAAAATGTATCACATACGGTGGGTGCATACATATGTTTTACACGTTTTTCCACAGCAGCATAAGAATTGGTATGTTATTCTGCCGGGTCATTATTTGGCAGAGACACTTTTTGGCAGGAGCAGTGTTTGGCAGCATACCAGCTTTCTGCCATCAGGTGATACACTACCGTGTGTGTGTGTGTGTGTATGTGTGTGTGTGTGCCAGAGCATCTAGAACAGCTGCTAGGGCACATCTGTCTACCAAGCAACACATGCAGACACACACAGTCCTGCACTGTATGGCGAACCCATTTCCTATCATCCAATGCTCTGTTAGGGGTCTTTCACACAGGGTAGGTTCTTGTGGTCCTTCTGTGCTGTATTTTAAGTGTTGATCTGGGTAAACATGCGCTAGACGAACGTCTCAGAACCGTGCGACGCGCCACACTGTGTCTTGCAAGATGACTACTGTGGTTTTAAGATGCCCTGTCAACTTTCATCTCGAGACCCCTGCATTATTTTCCATTGTGCTGTGTTGTGTATAGCTGCTTTGGATGTAAGAATGTGTCCTGTATCTTCTTAACACTGCTTGAATAAACTCTTAACCCTAATTCGCTGCGTAACTTTGACACAGAATGTGTGCTATAGGCATGAATGATGTCTTAAATCATGCAGCTTTTATAGAGGTGTGCTTTAATTTTCATAGCAAACCAATTACCATTTGTCAAGTGAAACAGACAGAAATTTGTAAAGACTTACATAGGTCCAGAATATCATAAAGACTTTGAGGTGGGCTCTTTTGACATGGTCTAGTAAATAACCACCTAACAACCATCATCCAAAACACCTGATAAACTACCCGAACACCCAAGAAACCAATCAGAATTACCCAAGCAGCCAGCCGAATTGACAGTAAACTGATGCCCTGTTCCCCGCTCCATGCAGTTGGGCTAATTTCACCAACAGAACAAAATGAATTTTTTAATACTCTAGCAACCACTTAGAAACACTCTAGAAGCTGCATAGTAATGCACAAAAATTGGAGCAACTACCTTAAACACCTTACACTCTCAGAGAGGAAAAAAAGTGTTGTACCTTTAGCAGTACAACAGCTTGTTACTGGGGAACCACCTTGAAACTCCCTAGCAACCAATCAGAACCCTTCAGGCACCACGCAGCAACACTAGCAAAGCCTAGCAAAGAATGCTCCAGTCAGACTACTTCAGCAACTGCTTAGCAATGTGCTTAAACCAGAACACCTTAGTAACCACCTAGCAATGCTCTAGCAACCATTCAGAAGCCCAGACACCACTTATCAGCACTCCAAAACACACATAAAACAGCCTAGCAAACACTTAGAAACACCCAGCAACTAATGAACTAAATCCCACTCAGAACACCCGGACAGCTACCCGGAACAGCCAAGCAACTACCTTAAAACACTGTAGCAACCAGCCAAAATGCTCTTGGAACCACATAGCAACACACTATAAACCACTCAGAAAACCAGACAACCACACGAAACCCCCGGAAAACGGCACGCTGTAGCAACCAAATAGCAAAATCATGGCAATCACCTATAACACTCATAGAAAACCACATGCCAAAAACCATTAAGAACACCTTTAGCAAATGCATAGCAACACCCTGGCAACCACCTATAATACCCTAGCATTGTGACTACATCTTTGGCATGGGCAAGCACCTTTAATTTAAATGTCATAATCATAATTAGGTTGGTGTGTGGGTCTGTCTCTCTCTTTCTCTCTCTGGAGAGATTAATTAATATTGTAGTCAGTTTCTCATTAGCCATGTGTCCTGGGACAGTTTGAATTTATGTATGCCAGTCTCATAAACCAGCTGAGATGATTGTTCTATAGCCATGTGTGTGTGTGTTCTTTCTCTTACAGTCCTTTATAAGGTGTACATCTTTATAAGTGGTACACATACTGCGTTTATGTTTATGGATTTTTAGCAACAGATTTTAATAGCTCATAATGCCTCATAAACTGAGATCTGTGAGGGCTTGTGGGTAATGGAGCTTATGGGAAAGGGAGGGTGTGGATGATTGATGAATGGTGTTGTCTAATCTGTTGCTTAAGGTTATGTAACCCGCTGTATAACTCTGATGTGTGTTAGATTGATAGGGTCTCGGCTTAGAACAGTAAATTCACCCTTTGAGCGATTCTTGTCAAATGAAGCCTAGCATTGAACTTCCTAGACAAGTTTGTTGTCTGTCCCCTTTCTTTTTCTTTTCTTGCACACTCTCAGACAAACAAATAAAATGAGTTTGGCAGGGGAAAAGGAAAGGGGTTTAGTCTCTTGGCAGTGATGGACGGTGCTGTCTGAAATGTCTGCATAATCGGAACAACGAAACATATTACACCAAAACCTTCAGAGTGGCTGATGATGTGGTAGATTTCTTTTGTCTATTTTACGGTTATCGTGTGTAAATTTGATGTTTAAACCACCCAAACTGGACCCGTTCCAATCACTTCCAGCAAGCGATTCTGGGCTGGAAAAATGGTTCTGCACTCATTCGAACAAGGAATCGCTAATGTCAGAAGCCAGAGTGATACAAACTTAGTCTCATTTAAATATATGCAACGTCTGCTTGTGTTTTGAATATGAAACATTGGGAGAACTCATTGGGAGAGACAGAGTTTAAATCCTGTCAGAAGAGATGAGGGTGAAGTCGTGGGTCAGTGACTTCCTTCCTCCCAAGAGGTTAAACGAGTCTCTCTTGAGTGCCAGTCACCCAGAAAGAGTATCAGCTTCGGGCTACCTAACTCAAATCAGACAGACATAGCAACCTGAGGCTCGACTGAACACAAAACACACTTTAAAGCCCCCAGAAGAGTGTTTAAGCAGTCTTCAAATTCACCAACAAGGTGTCCAGGTTCGATTGCATGTTTTGCTCCAATCCGAGTGCTTGTTCATTCGTTCAGTTCCGAAAGAGATGTCCCAGTTCACTGGTTCCCAATCCCCAACACTGCAGATTTTAGATGTCAAACACACCTGATTCAACTCATCAGCTCATTAGTAAAGACTCCCAGAGCCGATCCTCCCTATACGCAAAGTATGCAAGCTGCGTAGGGCCCCCGAAACACCAGGGGGCCCCCTTGCTCTCAAAGATTATTTAATTTTAGTTTTGTTTTTGAATTTGGCCAGCGGTTATGAAAACATGAATGTTCCTTTCCTTAATGCGCTGCGCTGTCGCCCTTTCTACGTAACAATCAGTCAAATCATGTAATGTGAATACAGTCCTGCTCGAGACAAAAAAAAAACAAGTAGAAAGCGTACCGAGCCACGGAAGAGACACCATTATCAACGGCGGACAAAGGCATTTATTCATTCATAACACTTCGTCTTCATAAACACCCCCACCAACCCCTTACACATCCCCCCCCCCCCATCCCCTCCAACCACCCTACGCCGCACAGTGTTTTGCGTAGGGCCCAGAAGTTGGATTGCACTGAAGACTCCAAGAGCTTAAATGTGTGTGTCAGATAAGAGAGACGTGTAGGGGGTTCTCCAGAACCAGGAGAAACCACTGTCCCAGTTCATTCAGTTTGTCCACTAGCCATGAAGCTTGGTCATTCATTTCAGTTCTTTCACGAACATTCAGAGACTCAAAGTGAAGTGAAAACATCCGTTCAGAAGGTCCAACGAAACGTTCCTTCACTCTCTGCTCATAAATGGTTTTGCTGACTTCAATGAATGAAACAATTTGTAAGTCAGGGGAAGTGAACAAGATTGATTTGTCCACGTTATAGATGTATTCAGAAAATGCTGATTCATTCACAAATGAAACACCACTACAAGGTGTCCTATTATGGCTGGTAAAAAAAAAAAAACCTTACTGTACATTAAAGCAATAACTTTTATCTTTAGTAATTTGAACATTATTTTTTGATCATGTAAATATGTGTTTAATGGTTTCTATTTTCGCTGCATCATGCTGGTTAGCCCCGTCCACTTGCAAATCGCATTGTTCCAAAATTCTTCTCTACATAATTTCATATTAAATATTCATATTCAAATAGGGTGTAACTGTATCTTGTTATATTGCGTAATAAAGTGACGGGAGAGGTGCGACACAACAAAATCAATTGAGAACCCATTCTAATCAATGATAGTGTCTACACTGGTTGCAATACGACAAGACACCAACAGTAAACTGATGCCTCGTTGTATTTCTGATATATTCCATGCACTTGTGCTACTTCCGACAACAGTACAAATGGATTTGGAACTTTTACACGTTACTTTCACATGTGTTTAGTGTAGACGTGGTGTATATACTATGTACTCTAGACATGGTGTTACTCATAAATATGAGGTCGCAGCAGGTTTCAGGACATTTTGTCATTCATGAAGTGTTTTTTTTTTTCTTGCATTATGCTATGTAGCCCCGCCCACATCAAAATATCAACGGTCCAAAACCCTACATATATGAAACATTAAATACATTCTGATTGGCTGTGTCATATTAGTGTGGACAGGAAAATTACTCGTCACTGGAAACTGGAAACAACATCTGTTTAGCACACAGTGTTATAAAAAACATTGAAATTAAAAAAATTAATCATTAAAAAAACACGCTCTTATTCCAGTAAGAAACTATTTTAGTGACTGTTGTCAGCTGTAGTCTAGTCTGGAGTACTTTAAAAACACTCCACCTGTCTAAACTAGCGAATTATCACTCAAAAACATGCTGAATTTCTCAAGCAATGAGTAAATCTGAGACAGAATGAGTAAAAGAGATGCAGGCAAACAGATGGTGGGCTGTTGGAGAAAAAGAGATAATGATTACAGATGAGAGGAGATGGAAACCGCACAGTTAGAAAGAAAGAATGATAGATAGAGACAGAGAAGGAGGGGAGATGTTTCATTTCCATCTACCACCCTCCATTTTTTTAATAAGGTAATTTTCTGTTGGAATCTAACGGCATATTAAAGGAGCAAAGTGTTTTCAGACATGTATCTAGATACCAAGGTTTATTGTATTTATTTATTTTATTGGTTAAGTAGAAGTTCTGCTTGGACCTCCTGATTTCTGCTATACACTGAGCATTATTTTGTTTCTAGCTATAAGTTCTGTTACAAAACCTAGTGAGCTGCAGCTTTTGAGTAGACAGCTTTTTAAGGTATCATAGTTTCAACAAGATAGCTATTACAAAGGTTAAGCAGCAAAAATGTACATTGCTGGGTTTTTTTTCTACCATGTACATATACTGATATTTTCTTCAATAAAGAAAAATGTCCATAAAATTATTTCAATTTAATATAGCACTAAACAGCCACATCTGTTGGTGCTGTCTGCACTTTTATGACACATTCTTCTCATATATTCAGCCTTGGTGCTCTGGTGGGTAATGCAGGTTTGTATCGAGCCTGCAGCGTGTTTTGATCCTATTTATTTCCTGTTACTCTGTACTGTCAATTTATAATACAGGACTGTAAGGCCCCAAAAATAAAACAATGAAAAGACATGTCAGTTCAGAGTGGAACAGGAGCCGCCAAATAGATTATCTGTGCTTTCTTAACCCCTGTTTTTTAACCTCAATGTATCACCACCTTTTACGTGTATGCATGTGTTTGAGGGGGCGATATAAGACAGAAAGAAAGATGTTTGTATGTGCAAACACATCTGGGTTAAGGCCTTGCATAATTCATCCCAGTCAGGCTCAGTGCGAAGGTATATACAGCAGAAACCACGGATGGACCTCTCGCTGTGTGGCTCTTTGAAATGGAAAGTAACCTCCAGCCCACCTTTGCTCTGATCAGCAGAGCCGGCATATGCTATCCCTCTGCATCCCTCTCATTTGGGCTGGAATAAAAGAATAATTCACCATTAATAAGTGCATAGCTGGCATCCTGTTATTCGACAGTGCTGACGGCAGCTGTTATCAAACAGCGCCCGCTTCAGCGCCCGTTTCACCAGAAGCTTTCAGAATCTTAACCGCACACCTCCTTCCCATTGTCCACAGGGGACCAGTTTATTAACATGCGGTGGGAAGCACAGTCTCTTTCTTCATACACACACATATACACAGCAGGAGCTCAGCGGTTGGAGAACGGAGGGATAAGAAGAAAAAAAAGAAAAAGAAAAAAATTGGAGTGGGCTGTTTGGTGCTAACAAGAGTGGGGAGTTTATTTTGATTACCTGAGCTCGGGTGTCATGTTGAATGAGGGCCTAAATTAGCCGTGGTGAATTGGCTGCAATTGATTTGCTCTTTGAATACAGCATTCTGCCTTTTCACACCAGTTTTTGAAATGGTAATGGATTATTATAATTTTTTTTGATTGCTGGTTTTTATTTCAGTTTATTTATTCCAAAAACAGAAGAAGCACGTTACCGTAAATGCACACATACATGGCTGAATCTCATATTTAACCATAAAATCAAAAGCAACATAAGACACTATATTTTTGAAATAAATAAATAATAATTATATTTGTATAATAATATTTGCAAAGTATTATTAATATTATTAAATTGACATTATTTTCATTGATATTTACATATTACAGTTCTCATTATTGTATGGCATTCTCATTATTGTAATGTAAAAATGTATTTATTTTTTGATGTTCAGGAAGTATTCTTCCATTTACCCGATTGAACCCACTTCTTATATTCTGTGGAAATCAAATGAATGATATATCGGTATACTTCAGTATTACACTTTAATAGTTTACAGTGTAAAACCATTTGCCTCCGTCAGCGTAATATGTAAATTATGATTCATGCAGGAACCGATTGCTAATGGAGTGCTGTATTAGCCATTTGTAATTGTCAGCGGGGATGAATTTGAGTTTTTTTCATGAAATATGTCAAGAGGAGGCTGAAAGAGGTGCTCACAATGTACCATCCCTCCTCTCTCTCTCTCTCTCTCTCTCTCTCTCTCTCTCTCTCTCTCTCTCTCTCTCTCTCTCTCTTTCTATCCTTTTTTTATCTCCACTTCTCTTGGGCTCAGTGGCTTGTGACGCTCCATATGTCCGTCTGCTTCTCCTCAGAGAAGAGAGAGAGAGAGAGAGAGAGACATTAGTACAGGCACCCCTCGCCTCGTACATTCAGCATTCATGTTTTCCCAAAAGCTGAACGCTCTGAAATGACAGGAGAATAGAGGGATGGGAAAGAGAGAGAGGGTGTGGATGATTGGGCGGGTGAGAGAAAGACTGAGAGAGGGGTGTGTGTGTAATGTAGACAGCAGTGAAGAGAATTTTATCTTACAGACGTTGCATGCACCTGCAGCTAAAGCCATGCATGAGAGCTCCCTGCAGAAATAAACACATACACTTGAGTACTATCTCACACACACACACACATTCTCATTACGTCTGTATTATCACAAACCAAGGAGATACACAAGCATATACACACACAATTGCATCTGTGCATATTTGTTCAAAATTTAAGATGTACGGATAGATGGAATATCAATTTTTTCGTTATATCATATTGATGTTGTACCAAGGATCAATCCTATAAATAATAGTGGCACAGAATATCATAATTATTAATCAAAAGCATAATTATTAAAAGTAATGTATTATTTTCTTTTCTTTTTTTAATTTTAAGTTTTATTTTAATGATAAATTGCTACAATTACCCATTTGGTCTTTAGACACATTTTTATTTATTTATTTTTATTTAATTTTTTTGCTGTGTGTGTTAGTTTAAGTGAAATTGGCCCTGAACATATTTGGACGTTTTATTGTAGCTCAAACAGCAGAATTTGACATTAGTTAACACAAAGGCCATGGGTTCAATTCCCAGAGAATCTATTAAGTGTTGAAAACAAATGGATACCTTGAATGCAGTAAGTTGATTTGAACTGCCAAATGCATAAACGTCAATGTTATCGCACAATACTAAACTAAAATGGTTGTGTATGTGACTTTAACTGAGCTAATGAATTCATTTTCTCTTTTTCTCTCACAGGCAGGACGCAAGTGATCTGACTGGAACTATACAGAGGTAAGACTGTCTTTCTCTCTCTTTCTTTCTTTGTCAATTATTTCTACTGAGTTCTGGCTATGCAGTAGTGTGTTGACTGCTATACTGATGTGATGATGTTTCTGTTTCTCACACACATCTCTATTTTTTAACTGAGACCATGGTTTGCTTGCAAGTTTGCGCACCTTTAAAACCTTGGTGAGCTGCCAGCCTAGACAGTATTTTAAGCCATCTTAGGTTTACTTCCGACTTCCATTCCATGAGGTTGATGAAAAATGTAAATCCTTTCATTGAGAAGGCAATCCCAGAATGCACTGCAATAAGCTCAGTGGATTTTGTTTTTTAAGATGACAGACAATCTTAGAAAAACGTTGTTCCGTACTGAAATAGTATCGGTAAGGTTAAATCTAATTATAAATGGGCTATTTTGCCTAAAATTGGAGTATGTTGAGTTTTTATGCTTATTCGAGTATCATGCTGTTAGCTTAGCAACATGCCAACGCAAACTCTATTGAAATCAATTCTCCTGTCAAGACTCCTGTGCATTTTATTGCTGCCTACCTAGACTGCTTGAATTCAAATCATTATGGGGATCCATTTCAGGTAGGATGCTGCCGTTTAATCCAAAATGGCGGATGAATTGAGAGAATTGTTGACGGTAAATCGGTTTATATTGTGTACAATTCCAAAATCGTACAGTAGGTTAATCTTATTAACAAGCCCATTTTGTTTGTTCTTCTATGAAGATTTATGCGTAAAGTTTTGTTTTTAGCTTAGCAAAATGCTAACGTTAAACTCTATTGTATTTAATAAGGACTTGAGTCTTCTGAGGCACTCTTTTTGTATAGGACTGCCTAAGTAGACCGTTCTAAATTAATAATTTGTGCAGTTCCATTTCTGTTACATTGCTGTCTTAGAAGGTAACTGCCTATGTAGGCAGTAGACAGCATGAGCAGCCTACTATATTCAGAAGAGAACTAATGACAAGCTCAAACAGCATTCATATACGATCTGAGGCATTATATGCCTATTATATCTGACATCACTAAGCCAACATCCAATATAAGGACAGCAGCAGGAGAGGATGATGGGATTTTTTGGAGAGAAGAAAGAGTAAGCTCAGACTTTGCTGATTTTAACATAGCTTTTTCTGAATTTTTGATTACGAGATGAGAGCGAGATGACAGGGAAGAGAAATAAAAGAGAAAAAGGTGTTCTCAGAGAGTCAAGGGTGCAGAGTTGAGGCTGGTAAAGATCTGTGACTGAGGGCCATTAAACCCAGCCCCACGGCTATGAGACGACACATCGAAAGAGCGAGAGAGAGCGGCTGAGAGTTTTTTGATAAACTGCTGATCCTGAAATAGCTACACCTATTTTTCATCGGGAATTCTGTTAAGAATAAATTGTCACGTCTCATCTGGAGAGGAGCTTTCTTCCTCAGGGCTGCACACAGAAACTCAAAGCCACTACCAGAGTTCGCCAACCTCTCTGTCGTTACAGCGATGCACTGTGGGTTACCGCCGGGAACCGGCTGATTGACAGACAGCCTGTGAGTTTTCAAGGGCACTCGCGAAAAGGAAAAAATATGTCACCCTGGGAAAATGCTGTGGACGTTACAGTAAAATGAATGAATATGACATGACAAAATACTAAATTTAAAGGACATTTTTTCTCAATAGTCAACAACCTGCTAGAAGTTAAAGGGATAGTGCATCCAGAAATGAAAATTCTGTCATCATTTACACACCCTAAAGTTGTTCCAAATCTGTATGAATTTCTTTCTTCTGCTGAACACAAAAGATGATATTTTAAAGAAATGTTGGTAACCAAACAGTTGATGGTAGTCATTGAATTTCACAGAAAGAAAAAAGAAAAAATACTATGGAAGTCAATGGCTACCGTCAACTGTTCGGTTACCAACATTCTTCAAAATATCTTCTTTTTTTGTCCAAAGGCTGAAAAACAAACTCATAAAGGTTTGTAACAGCTTGAGGGTGATTTTTGGGTGAACTATCTCTGTAAGTATAGCCCTCATATAAATTTTTATATTAGTGTCAAAAATAAATATGCAAGATTTGCCAATCTTGACTCCATTGGCAAACCAACCCCACTTAACAGTTACGGCCCTTGCCTGGCTCCCAGGAAATTGTGTGTGTGTGTGTGTGTGTGTGTGTGTGCGTGCGTGCGTTTTTGAGACAAATGAGGACATAAATTTGTATAATGACAAAGGTTCGACATAGGTATTACAAGGAGAAGGTGACTTTTCAGGACATTACCCCATGTCCCCACTTTTCAAAACGCTTATAAATCACACAGAATGGAGTGTACTGAAAATCTGAAATAGCACAAAGTCTCCTGTAAGGGGTAGGTTTAGGGGTAGGGTTGGTGTAGGGCAATAGAATATACGGTCTGTACAGTATAAAAAAAAACCTATGTTGTGTGTCGCCATATGGGAGGTCCCCACGTTTTCACAAATGTAATTATCTGTGTGTGTGGTGTGTGTGTGTGTGTGTTTTTTTTTGTGTGTGTGTGTGTGTGTGTGTTACAAAAAGGAGACTCATCATCAAGATCTGTTATTTCCAGGAACACAATGATGTAATGGGCATCATGTGGTTCTTCAAGTGCACATATGGGTTTAATTTGCCAAATATTGTAATATTGTTGATCGAATCCCCCAACTTCTCTCTTGTGCACCACACCCAGAATTACCTCAGCGTTCATCTGTACGCCAAAAGTCGTGTGCATCTGAGTGTGTGTGTTCACAGCTATTTTAGTGTGACTTTATGCAGATGAAGTGCAAAAGAACACAGTGAAATTCACAAGAATAACAAAACACCTCAGGAGCGAGAGGAAATGAACTAGAGATACAGAGCAGAGGGGAAAAAAATGAGAGGGGAAAGGCGCAGCGGCCTTACCCCGGTTCCAGTGAGTGGTGCATATTAACAGGCGAAGCTATTAGGGAAGAAATACTTTTGTTTGTGTGCAAATGTACAGTCAGAAAAATGTGAAGATGCGAAGGCTTGGGCGAATACGTTCTTGCGTTACTGTAATGCGGTAATGCCTCAGAATCTCAGACAGCAGTTGACCTGAAAGAGCAAATTTAAAGTAAATACATACTGTGTATGTGCTAATAGAAGCTTTAGTGCCCCTTGTGGTAATCCTGAGAATGCAGTGCATTCCTGCGCCGGGTTATGAATAACACTCTGACAGATGCAGTCGAACTTGCGTAACTAGAAACGTTTGTGTTCATGTACATGTGTAAAGTATGTTTGGGGCCTAAGGGGAAAATTCCTCCCAGAGGAAAATTTTACTGTGCAGACTTTGAGAACAAGGTGCAATCTATAATAAGCCTAATTTACATATAAAGGAGGTGTATTTGTGCGGAAAAGAAAGACAATGACTTAAATTCCCATGGGGCAGTGCCATACTAGTCTCAAGAGACTTGAGGTAGAAGTCTCCATTTGTGTGTGTGTATATATACGTGTGTATAGATAATAATTATAATGATACGAGTTATATTTATTAGATTTTTTTTTTTAAGTATTAAAATATGAACCTAGATTGTAATATATTTAATATATATTTAGGTTGTTGTTGAATAACAAATGAGAAAAATATAATAAAATACACAAAAAAAATGTAAAATTTTTTATGGAAGCATTTGCAAGCATGTTATTTGTTTTAATAAAAATGTAAATAAAATAAAATAAAAAACAAAATTATATCTGGAGGCTTGATACTCAAGACAAGTGTAACAATTTTGTATAAATGGTATATGTTGAATAATGTTGAAATTGTTGCAAAAAGAATATAAAGTTACTATAATAGTACTTATTACAATATGTAAACCATTTACAACATGATATTACTATTTTATTATTAGTTTTATTATGTTGAAAACTACGTAGAAAATAATTCTACGTTATTAATAAGATTAAAATAATGCAGATCCTATGGTAATGTGAAGCATGTTATTTGTTGAATAACGTTGAATATAACGTTGAATTTATCTATATCAGTTGTCATAAGATTCGAAAAAAAAGTTACACTGAAAGTTAAGATGTTTGGGACTTGGTGTTGTGACGAGAAACAATGGGTTAAAGAGATTCCTAGTGCCTTTTCTTGCCTATGGGCTAGCATCCGAAATACAGTTGTCCACTTAGATAGAGGATACTATAATCTCTCTGTAAATCTTTTTCTTTCAACATCCATGGCATAACACGAGCAAGGGGTAGTGACAGAAAGGGTGGCATAAAAGCAGTGGCTGACTGTGTAATGAGCTCATGGTGGCGTCCACTGATTTCTTCATGCGAATGACTGACTGCTCTTAGCAGTGCATCAAAAACATTCTTCTCTTTTTTACTACTTTTTCCGGTACCGCAGCGGGTGTGCTTAACCACAGTGGGGAGCGGCGAGATGAAGGGGGGGGGGGGGTGTGGGGGCGGAATCGGTTGTCAGCTAATTGCATCTCTCGGTGGCGATTATGTTCTCATAGAGAAAACAACCGATAATTATGGGAGCCGGGATGGCAGCGCAAGAGAGCGGTTACCGAACCATCATGGCGGCCATGTGGGACCCGGCCTCATTATCACCACGGAGACTGACCCGCCCCCTTCACCCCAGCAACCGCTCTAATTACCATCCAACCAGACCTGTCAATCAACACTATTTATAATCCACTCTGAGAGAGGAAGGGAAAGAGGGAGAGAAAGAAACATTATGAAAAAGTCCCTGGGTATCACAAGTATAAACCTTCAGCGTTTATTACAAGTATTCAGGTCCGTCCCTTGTGTGGATTGATGTGTTCTGTGAATGTGAATAGGCCTGTTTTCTCTTTTGTCCTCTGTTTTTCTGTAGATTGATTATTAGACCGCTCTTCTAAGAACCTTTTAAAAGAATCACACTGTAGCAGATCACTGAAAGTAAATTGTACTGACTAGACTATAGGCCTTAGTCAGGCTTAATTTGACGTAGATGAAAATAGATAGACGTACTGTTCGTTCAATATGTCATTCTGTCGTTTACCTTGGCATCGTTCGTTCAGCTGACATAACATTGAAAATGTTTTTCCAAAAATATTCTAGTACACCAAAAACCTTTGGAATGAACACAGTACAACTTATTGAATGCATTGTACGTCTACCCCTCACTGCCTCTTTTTTATTTGTTGTCACCCTAATGGCCCACACAACATAATCTATATGTTTTTTTGTTTGCACATCTGGAATATGTTGCTTAAGCATTTCCAGTTTGATGTTCAAATAACATTCATTAAATGTTTTTGCTGCCTTTACGATTTAGAATGTACATGGATTCACTCTTAAGATGTTAATTTGATTAAATATAGTTGTAAATTCTGAGTATGTAGTTATGAATGCTAAATATAATGTGTAAAACTGAAAATACATTTTTGAATATTGATTATATAATCATTTACAAATGCAATTGTATTTTTTTTTAAGATGTTTCATCATGTACATTCACTGGGCAAATTAATATATATATAATATATATATATATTATATATATATATTATTATATATTATATAGTGAATTGATATTATAATCCTTAAAAAAAAAAAAATATATACTAGCTATCCAAAGTATAATTAAAGTTGCATATCAAAATATTTCATTAAAAATACTAAATACTCAATATAGCTGCAAATATATACACATATGAATGCAGTTACATGAATTACTGAGCCAGATTGTTTCTCGACTTCTGTCTTCATAACCATTGGTATTTCACAATAACAATTTCACATTTCACAATAGCCGACTATAGTATTTGTTTCCATTGAATAGCATTTGTAGTCATCTGAATGAGCCACCCGAGGTCAGGCCTTGCGGCAAGGTTCGTTAGGCAGCTCTCTGAACGAGCTGCACCACAGCACACCATCTCTGTCTTTAGGGGGCAGGGGCCCAAACCCCCCGGTTTTTACGGGAGGCTCGGGAGGCATGTCTGGCTGAGTGATATGAGGCGTGAGACCTTGGAATGCTGCCCTACTGTTGCTCACAATCCTAATACATCACAGATGTTCTGGATCGAGAAACAGCTGTCTAACATTACGTACGCACACAAAAACGCTAGCGGCCCCCAACAGCCGGTGGAACGTTGCATACAAGCCCCCATACACAATGTAAATTTACATGCATAATACGGGAAATCCAAAAGCACCACATCCCACCTACAAGGAGAACATCCTCCTGTCTTAAGCCTTTAATACCGGCATCTAAAACGCGTAATACTTTTAAACAAACACTACGTCACATCACTAATACCCTCACAGTGGAACAGCCTTTGATATTTGGATTCATTCATTGTGTATTTTTGTGCATTTCACTAAAATATTTGCATTTGTTGCTCATCTAGCCCAGTTCAGACACTTCTCTCGAATAAACGAAAGCTTCTAATCAGAAATACCATGAAAGAGTCTGAATGCTCTGCTTTAATTACACATTCGCACACAAAGTCCCGTCCCTCATCCCTGATTGGGTTATTGTCTCAGATTTTTCTCCACTAAGGACCGCTGAGCCCCCCCCTCTCTGAATATTCATGAGAGGAAGTGTCTCACTAGATGGCGGTGCAGCTCAGCGCGGCCATGCTAATGAGCTCACAGGGGATTAATATTTATGAGATCTGGGAGGAGGATACTGGAGATGTGACTTGTGCGAATGTGTATGCGTACGGTGACTCAGACCTTAATAGCTAAATCAGTTAGACAGCACAGAGTGGCCTGTCACATGCAGACAGGCATAAAGAAGAAAAGAGACTGCTATTTCACTTGATTTGAGTATATTTATGGAGAAAAGCAAGGCTTAGCTGTTTTACAGGAAGATGAGAGACAACTCATGTGCTCAGTATATTACAGTCATTTCACATTTACATTTACATTGCACGGTTCAGGCAAAAAAGAAAATTCAGTCAGTATTTCCTCACCGTCATGTTGTTCCATTTTTATTTCTTCTGTGGCACAGGTTTTAACTTTTATAATATATAATATGTCAAAATCTAAAACTACACTAGTAATAATAATAATGGTGTAGGATATACTTTGAAACAATTTTCAGTTGTAATTGCTAGTAAAATTCACAATAATGAAGAAACAAGTAACATGTTAAATTTAGGGCTGCCAATAGATTCAAATTTGTAATCTAATTAATCACACCCTTTTTTCTGTGATTAATCACGATTGATCGCACACTTCATGAAATTAAGCATACACCATTTATCTTGTTTACGTTCATTTTGTCATCATTTGCTATATCCAGCAAAGTAAACCAAAATATTGAAGGGGGATTCTCAAAAATCTGAATTTTCTGCAAGCTTTTTTCAATATAAATGTAGACGTCTTTCCAAAAAAGGATGCTTAGAAACTCCAAAAGGACACCAAAAAAACAAATGATATAAGGAGCCCATATAAGAACATACGAAATAAAAAAATCTGAATTTTGTAGTATGTATACAGTGCAACACCAAAGAGCTTTTTAACATTTTAGAGAAGCCAAGTTGCGATACCGAACAGGACCGGGTTACGGATCCACAGGAGATGCCAAAAAAACCCTTAACACCAACCCGCCTGGCTGAATACAGTACACGAATCCATTGCACGACTAAACTGAACACGCAGACAACAAAACATGAAAAAGCAAACATATAGTCATGTGTCTGGGTGGACACAATGTGAAGTATGTGAATGTCTGTGCCTGTGCGTAAATACAATGTGCGATCAGTGCGTCCATAGCACTCATACACACATTATTATAACAGACTCACGAGTGCTTACTGTAAGACTCCTGTACGCCACCGCAATCGTCTTTCCCTTTATTGCAGTCTTCATCCATCAAAACTTTACTAGCGAGACTGGTTATCCAGTCAAGAAACCTTGAGAAGAAAAGCTTGCGTCTCATCTGGCCATACAGCGATGGGATGTGTTGACAATCCGTTCAGTCTGTACTTCACACAGCGCGTGTGACGTGTGAGGGCTCACGCTCTTCAGAGACAATCACAGAAACACACTGGAATGAATAATAAACACTACGCAAGTCTCTGTTCTCTCTGCAATCTCTGATGTAATCAGCCTGGTTTCCTTTATATTAGTGCTGTTTTGGACGGATTGTTTGAATGCATTCGCTTACTGGATCATTGGACTGAAAACTTTCCCGGAGTTTAGCAGCTTAAAATGATCCGATCACAAGCAGAGAAGCCAAATTGGGTTAAAAGGGTTAGAATACAAAATGTGCTTCAGTAATTGTGCGTTAATTGCGTTAAATTATTTTAACGCGTTAAGGATTGTAAAAAGAATCGAATGCGTTAACGTGTTTACGTTGACAGCTCTAGTTAAATTAAACATGAACTTTAAAAGAGGAAATAAGTTTGTTTTTTTGTTTTGTTTTGTTTTGATATGCGTTTTGTTTTGTTGTAGTCTTTATATATATATACAGTGGGGCAAAAAAGTATTTAGTCAGCCACCGATTGTGCAAGTTCTCCCACTTAAAAAGATGAGAGAGGCCTGTAATTTTCATCATGGTTATACCTCAACTATGAGAGACAAAACAAGAAAAAAAAATCCAGAAAATCACATTTGTAGGATTTTTAAAGAATTAATTGTTAATTTCCTCGGTAAAATAAGTATTTGGTCACCTACAAACAAGCAAGATTTCTGGCTCTCACAGACTGTAACTTCTTCTTTAAGAGGCTCCTCTTTCCTCCACTTGTTACCTGTATTAATGGTATCTGTTTGAACTTGTTATCAGTATACAACCTCAAACAGTCACACTCCAAATACACCATGGCCAAGACCTAAGAGCTGTCAAAGGAAACCAGAAACAAAATTGTAGAACTGCACCAGGCTGGGAAGACTGAATCAGCAATAGGTAAGCAGCTTGGTGTGAAAAAATCAACTGTGGGAGCAATTATTAGAAAATGGAAAGACATACAAGACCACTGATAATCTCCCTCGATCTGGGGCTCCACGCAAGATCTCACCGTGGGGTCAAAATGATCACAAGAACTGTGAGCACAAATCCCAGAACCACACGGGGGGACCAAGTGAATGACCTGCAGAGAGCTGGGACCAAAGTAACAAAGGCTACCATCAGTAAGACACTGCGCCGCCAGGACTCAAATCCTGCAGTGCCAGACGTGTCCCCTGCTTAAGCCAGTACATGTCCAGGCACATCAGAAGTTTGCTAGAGAGCATTTGGATGAACCAGAAGAGGATTGGGAGAATGTCATAATATCAGATGAAACCAAAATAGAACTTTTTGGTAAAAAATCAACTTGTCGTGTTTGGAGGAGAAAGAATGATGAGTTGCATACAAAGAACACCATACCTACTGTGAAGCATGGGGGTGGAAACATCATGCTTTGGTGCTGTTTTTCTGCAAAGGGACCAGGACGACTGATCGGTGTAAACGAAAGAATGAATGGGGCCAAGTATCGTGAGATTTTGAGTGAAAACCCCTTCCATCAGCAAGGGCATTGAAGATGAAACGTTGCTGGGTCTTTCAGCATGACAATGATCTTAAACACACCGCCCGGGCAATGAAGGAGTGGTTCGTAAGAAGCATTTCAAGGTCCTGAAGTGACCTAGCCAGTCTCCAGATCTCAACCCCATAGAAAATCTTTGGCGGGAGTTGAAAATACGTGTTGCCCAGCGACAGCCCCAAAACTTTACTGCTCTAGAGGAGATCTGCATGAAGGAATGGGCCAAAATACCAGCAACAGTGTGTGAAAAACCTTGTGAAGACTTACAGAAAACGTTTGACCTATGTCATTGCCAACAAAGGGTATATAACAAAGTATTGAGAGAATTTTGTTATTGACCAAATACTTATTTCCACCATAATTTGCAAATAAATTCTTTAAAAACATCAATGTGATTTTATGGATTTTTTTTCTCATTTTGTCTCTCATAGTTGAGGTATACCTATGATGAAAATTACAGGCCTCTCGCATCTTTTTAATGGTGAGAACTTGCACAATTGGTGGCTGACAAAATACTTTTTTCCCCCACTGTATATATATATTTACAGGTGCATCTCAATAAATTATAATGTTTTGGAAAAGTTCATTTATTTCAGTAATTGAAATCAAATTGTGAAACTCGTGTATTACATAAATTCAGTAAACACAGACTGAAGTAGTTTAAGTCTTTGGTTCTTTAATTGTGATGATTTTGGCGCACATTTAACAAAACCCACCAATTCACTATCTCAACAATTAGAATACTTCATAAGACCAATAAAAAAAAAAATTAGTGAATTGTTGGCCTTCTGGAAAGTATGTTAATTTACTGTAAATGTACTCAATACTTGGTAGGGGCTCTTTTGCAATGATTACTGCATCAGTGCGGCGTGGCATGGAGGTGATCAGCTTGTGGCACTGCTGAGGTGGTATGGAAGCCCATGTTGCTTTTATAGCGGCCTTCAGGTCATCTGCATTTTTTGGTCTCTTGTTTTCTCATTTTCCTCTTGACAATACCATAGATTCTCTATGGGCTTCAGGTCAGGCCAGTTTGCAGGCCAATCAAGCACACCAACACCATGGTTATTTAACCAGCTTTTGGTGCTTTTGGCAGTGTGGGCAGGTGCCAAGTCCTGCTGGAAAATGAAATCAGCATCTCCATAAACTTGTCAGCAGAAGGAAGCATGAAGTGCTCTAAAATTTCCTGGTAGATGCTGCGTTGACTGTGGACTTCTAATTTCTTGAGATAGTGAATTGGTGGGTTTTTGTGAAATGTGAGCCAAAATCATCACAATTTAAAAGAACCAAAGACTTAAACTACTTCAGTCTGTGTGCAATTAATTTATTTAATACACGAGTTTCACAATTTGCGTTGAATTACTGAAATAAATGAACTTTTCCACGACATTCTAATTTATTGAGATGCACCTGTATACACAGTATATATATTTTTTTCCAGTTTTCCCCAATTATGTTTGTTTTTGTTTTGCTTAGCTAGAAATGTTTGTAGATAGTTTGTGTTTTGTTTTATTTTATTTAGCTTTTTTGTAGTCTTAAAAATGTATTGTTTATTTTTAGCTGTCCGCAATTATGTTACTCTCTCTTTTTTTAATATATTTTTTTATTTATTTATGTTTGTTTTACTTAAAAATGTTTTCGTTTAGTTTTTGTTCATGATAACAGCATCAGTTACAGTCGTCACTAGACATGTGACCAATGACACTCAAAGTCTTGACGCATCATGTTTGGACTGCCAGCTCAAATGAGACTCGAGAACTGCGTGATGTGAGGAAATTATTTAATTTGGAATGACATGATGGTGAATAAATAATGCATTTTCATTCCCTTAACTACATTTTGAGCTTAATATTAAACCAATAGTACAATATAAGCCTTAATTGAAGCTTCCTGTTGCAATGTCATAACCTGTGGCATTTGTGACTCATTTTAGTAATTGCAGCAGTTAGATGGTGTGTATAAAGGGGGGTGAGAGTTTGTGTAAGTGTGTGTGTGTGTGTGCCCACGTTGTGTAAGATGTTACTGGAAGAGGATGCAGTGTCCCATGATGTGAGTGCAAAAACGTTGTTAGTTCAGAAAGCTGTAGCGTCTGGAACACTCCAACACACAATATATATTTTGTTAGCTAGATTTCACAAATACTTTGTAACACCCCAGGACGCCGAACAAGACCCTGGTTTCATGGTAACCCGATACATTTACAACCTTGTGGAATGCGAGCCGGCTCTCATTCTGTTTTCTCCAGAAACAAGGGGTACAAATGCACAGGAGAAATGGACTGTTCTACTAATTAATTCATAGGAAAACCTTCTTTGAATGAACACCCATTTTCTTCAGGCCATTGTGTATATTATTGCTGTGTTGTATTTAATCTGTTGTATTATAGACTATTTTTATTCATGCTTAAGATAAACCACTCATTCATATAACCTTAAATATACCGTGTTTAGTATCTATGAATATGCCTTCTGATGATCTAAACGAGCGTGCATATTACAGGGATGATACATCTCAACATATGGATGTCTAAGAATCATTACTAATTTCGTGCTATCACACTCAAGTGAATTACATATTGCAAAATACCTGCCTTAGAGACCAAAGGGCCATAAAACGCAGAACTCCACTTGAGATTCGCGATTCCTCATTGGACGATCCCATCTTGAGAGGCGTGAATCTCTGAAGGCTTTAAAGGCCACACTTCAAGAGGACACGCCCTGTTGGTGGTTCAGTGAGATGCTAAGATGAAGATGTGAGAAACGCCCCAGGATACCAAAGCTCGTGCCAGGCACCGGCCTAGTCCTTTTCATTCATCAAATGACTCTGACTCAAACTAGCTCTTTCCCATCAACCAACTTCAGCAAGATCTTGGGGCCTTAAGATTGCATCAGGAAACTTTTTCAGACATACGCAAGTATCAAACTTAGTCGATTTAATTGATGCATTAAGTATCAGTTACACCTTTTTACAAGGTTTGTTTGAACTAAGAATCTGACGTTTTCCCTCAGGTTTTAGATCTGCTGAATATGCAAAATGGTTCCATAAATGTCATTCCTTATGTCTCTTTCTTTAGTGCTAAACTTTAACCCTTTCCTATACCAACTGTATGTGTGTGTGTGTGTATGTGTATGTTAGACCGGCTTAATGTGTTTATGTAGTATGTTAGACTAGTTTAAGTGTTTATGTAGTTAATAAACCTTACTTGTATCACACTTGACGTGTTCATTGTTTACTCATAACCGGAGTCAATAATCATGCAGATTTACGTTACAAACTTATAGAATTGTACAGTAAGAAAGTTATTTCCTTTAACAGGAAATTAACGTTCTTAGAATTGACCAGACAGTTGACCCTGAGAGGTCAACTAAAAATCTACAGCGGATCTAAAAAAAATATTGGGGAAAAAAAGTTATTATAAATGTATGTAATTATCATATTTTCCCCATGGTTGATTAGTCCCAGCCTATGGTGAAAAGTCTCTGCTCGCTCGTTCTGCCTAGACATTCCACACACACACACACACACACACACACACTGTCCAGACAGGTCCATCAGCCGTCAAACACCCCTATTGGATTTGACCAGTCACCGACTAAGCCATTAACCTCTCTCACATGCAAACAGACACACACTTTCATAGCATATAGGTGCACAATCCCTAGAGTGATTGCATATTAAAATACACACACAAGGTTCAAATGTATTCCGGGTGGTTGATCCCAAAAACAGAGCAGAGTATAGTAGAATTCGAGCTATTTTAGTGCATCCCAGACACACACACATAAACACAGAGAAGATGAACTAGTCCAGACATGAGTGTCAGGTTGACAGCCTCATACCCAGAGGAATGCTTCCTTCAAACTGAAGAGAGAGAATCGCTCATTCGTTTGTGAGGTACGGGTGAAAGAAATGTGCAATCTCCCTTAGGGTTGAGCCTCTGGCCTTCACCATCATTGTCATGCATGTGTGCATGCGTGTGTGTGTGGATGAATTTGATGGTTGTCAAAAAAAAACAACAACAAAAAACTTGTTGCCCAATTGAAATCATTTTCCGACCTTTAACACTGGACACGCATGCAAAGCACGTCCACAATGTAAATTGCCACCTCATTTCACCCATTGAGGGAAACTAAGCTGCAAAAATGTAGAGATATTCACAACCTACTGTTGACTCACCGGACATTTAATTTCTAAACTGCTGTGATGGTATAACAACCAACGTAATAAAATACTCCCAGATTCACATTCATCTGTCTATTAGTGCCACTCGCTGCGCATTTCACTGGACTAAGTGTCATGAAACATGCAATAAACAACGTATTATCATTTTGCAGAAATTTTTCCACAAGCACGCTTTTCCAAGGGTTGAATATTCAAAAATGCACATGCTCATGCGCTATTGAGATGAATGGGAATGCTAATGGTTAGCATTCTCCAAGTATGGTAGACATGCTTAATTCAGGTTGCTTCTAAAGCTATAAATGACCGTTTCAATGAAAATAACTAGCTAGCTTAGCAAGATTACAATATTTAACCTGAAAATGAAAACCAGTTATGCTAATGCTCGCTATAGCACTTCTTGTGGCAAAGCTGAGAATAAACTGCGTAATATAAACCGTCCTCTGACGCATTTTGAAATGCAGTGACATGCGATTGATCTTTCTTTGCTGGAAATGTTTGCGTTCACATATTTATGTATAGAGAAAGTGGAAATGGCCATTATGTCCATTACTAACATTAAATGTGGACTTCAGGGAATAAAATGGTACGAAAGTGAAGAATTTAGCCTGTTTAATATTTATTGTCATCGTTTTATGATAATTCAATGCCGTGACATTGAAGATGATATTTCATAGCAAAACTTCCAATGTTGACAGCTTTTCACAGAGAGAAGGAAATATTTAGATTATTTTGATGCTTTCTCAATAGCCAAAAATACCCAGAAAGAAGAAGACAAAGCTGTATTTTCTGTCTCTCTCTCTCTCTCTCTCTCATTAGCATCCTAATGAACAGATTCTCTACCTCTTCTGTTTTCCTGTCATTCTTAGAGAGAGTATGCTAGCTTTGAAGTGTCTACACAGACATTTTTACATCCGGAAGCACAATAGTCCTTGTTTCACTTTGGAAGCACACACAACCACAGACATACACATTTACACAAACACACACAGAGTTCAGTCAAGAGCAAATATGGACCTGAATACAGTGTAGAGAAAAAAAGAAAAGAAAAAACACCTAGCAAGCAAAACATTTTCCATATAAATAGTGGGGACAAATGGCTATGTGTGTGTTGAGGAAATAATTGAGGAGACAGAGCTCCAGAATCAGGCCTCTAATGGAAGGTGACAAATTAATTTCGGTCTGGTAATAGCTCAAAATAGAACATGCCCGACTGGCTGTCTTATTCTACGTGTCGCTTGGAAGTTCAAGCATGTGTGCATGTGTGAATGGGAGCACAAGGAGAAAAAAATCCTCACTGGTACAGCTTAAACCGTTTGTGTGCACAAGCTCTGTGGTTAGACGGGCATCCATCGTGGGTTAAACCACACTACCAGTACCAGGTTTTGGGCCGGATTTAGGTCTTTGCATATAATTATATTGTGACGAGAGGGGCGGGGCTGAGAGCCGTGGGAATGGAGCGAGGCCGGTGGAGTATGCTAATGCGCGACACCTGCGCCACTCACCGGTCTCGAGTCCAACGGAGGAGCTCCGGAAGGATAAAAGGAGGAGTGACGATAGTGCAAGACGAGAGAGGACGAGGCCTGGACTTTATTTTGTGTTTTGGTTCTGTTTGTGCACGGTAGTCATCCGTGAGGGGCTGTCGCGCTATTTTGTGTTTATTTTATTATTAAAGTTTTGTTTGAATGTTCGCCGGTTCCCGCCTCCTCCTTCCCGTGACTACGAGCGTTGTTACATATATTATATTATATTGTTACGGTACGTTACGTTACGTTACGTTACGTTAAGTTACGTTATATTAAGATTTGTTTATTTAGGGATTTACATTTTTAATTGAATTAATTATTGATATTTAATGAGTTTATTGAATATTGAATTGAATAAATCACAAGCATATATCAATATTTGCAAAGAAAATCCACTAAATACACATGAAGTAAAACATATTTGGCCATTGCGTTATGTGTTGTTGTTTTTCAGCGTCTTACGCCATGCGTGCTATATGCTTTTAAACATAAAAGAAGTTCAAATTTGAAAAATGCACCTTCCAATTCCAGAGTTCTCTTCCAATCTTCTGTTGTTCCATCTTGTTTTTGAAAGCAAGATGTTCTGTGTGAATAGTTTGAATTGCTCTGATCATATCAATGGCTCCAGTGGTAAGAAAATTTCTTATGAAATGGCCCAAAGGTTGAATAAATGCATTCTTTTTTTATATATTAATATTATTTTTGTCATAAACAGTTATGTTAAATTAGCTATAAATTAATATGAATGATTTTTTTGTAATTAAGTAATTGTATAATTTGATGTCGAAAAAAAAAAAAATTTGTTTTGCACTATATTATATGTATAATCGTTTTCTTAAATTCTTTTTAAATCTCTTAAATCAATTTTTTTTAATAATTTTCAAAGTTTTTAAATTCCTTGTTTTTTTTTTTTTTTTTTTTTTTTTTTTTATGTAAAGCACTTTGAATTACCATTGTGTATGAAATGTGCTATACAAATAAACTTGCCTTGCCTTGCCTTGATTAAAACATCATTTTTTTATATTGTTTTATAAAACTAATTTAATTTAGTTTTATCGTTACTTGTTTTGCCTTCACATGCTCCATCATTAAGTCAAAACTTGTGAATGATTTCCTTCAAGCTTAAGTTTATATTTTCAAAGTGTTGGTGGATCCAGTCACAGGGTCCCGTTTAAGTCTATACAAGTCTCTACTATATGTCTATAAGACACGCACCAACTTTCAAAGATTAACAAGCTTTTCAATTTCTTGTGAGCTTCTTTCTTCCCCTTATACACACACACACACACACACACACACACACACATACACACACACAGTTCCTGCCAAACCTTTGATCTGCCAGGAACAGCATCATGAATAGTCACGCTGACATTAATGCTCATCGAACACTTCACTTTAACTGCCATTCATGGATTGGGCCTTTGTGTCTTTAATCTCTGCTGATTGGTTGTCTTAAAAATTAAAAAGGGACACTGTTTGTAATTGATTGGCCGTAATAACATTGTCACAGCTCTATCTCAGCTCATCCCCATAATAGGGTTATCCGAACACTACAAATTTAAGAACAATTCACCGCCGTCCTTTCATGTTGTCCTGTTATGTGTTTTAAAGATAAGATGAATTCTTCATATCAGCAATCTTGATTGTGGACTCATGTATCTCATGCATGTTTTATAGCAGCTCTTTTTTCCAAACTGCTGCGTCAAACCTTTTTTTTTTTTGCGAAAAAAAAAAAAAAAAAAAAAAACAAACAAAAAAAAAAACTAAATAATTCATCTGTGTTTTGGTGCATTCCTCCTGCAGAACGAGATAGAGAGAGGGCAAAAATTGAGGGTCCCACGTGGACTGCATTCTGGTAGAGATTAAATGTTTTTAGGCCTGAGAGAGACAAAACGTGGTAAAATAATCTGAAAGTGCTGGTCAAAGAGAGCCAAATTATGTTTTGAATTGGTTGAAATGGCACAGTGCTGATGTCAGGTAATCCTTATTTTATTAATGTTAGCTCACGAACTCTCAAAAACACCTTACATTTCACTCTCATTGTCCCTTTCTCCACCTGCTGGGATATTCCTTTCCTATTCCATCTTTTTAAGGCTCGATAACATTTAATAATAAAGGCAGAGCCTCTGTGAATTGCGTCAGTCTGACCTGCTTTAGGAAACACACACACACACTTCCAAAGTCTCAGTGTTACTGGTGCCACAAATGGCATTGCAGGTCCAGTGCATGTCATGCAAAATATGCCAAAAACTGCATCGTTCAGATGTTCTCAAAGGGAAGTTCATTTGTTTCAGGGCTGTTTACATCAAGGATGATTACCACACCACTGTTACAATGATACCAAAACAGACAAACAATATTGAAAAAAATCAGCTGATAAATGATAAAAAACATTGGCAGCCAATCAGAATCCATGTGACTTTAAAAAGATTGAACATTTAAAGTGGCAGACTACATAACTGCAGTGCTCACTCACTTATAATAAACAGAATGTTATCATCTGTTGGTGTGAATGCCCATATAGGTATGGTTACAGATATCATTTTTGATGTGAACAGCCCTTTATTTTACCCAACTATTATTGCTCTCCAGAATACTTGATTCTGATTGGTCAGTCGTGGCATTCAAAGGTCAAATAAATCCTATCATTCATGACAGCTTTGTATATTAGACCGTTCATCCGGGTAACTGAAACTGGTGCTACTCTTTTACTTTTTTTTTTTTTTCTTAGATGCTTTTTTTCTCAGAAGCTTTAAGATCATCTTCAGGTAAAATGACTTCACATTTGGGTCCTGATCACACTATATACATTTATTTTTTTCAATAATGACCAGCTGGAAGCACATTACCCCTTTACAACCTACCATTGGATAGTACCTATTACAGCATATTTTGTTCAAGAACCACTCACTTAGACAGGAGGAGACTGTCTGCTTGAGATGTAAAGTGACAAATCACAGTTTTACTTGTTTTAACTGCTTATTACAATATTATTACATTATTATTATCATGCAATAATAGATGAATGACATCAAATACTGCTGCAGTACGTGAACACAGTCTGAATGAGGCTGCGACTAAGTTAAAATTGATCTTGTGTCACTGTGCCATTGTAAACATGTCTGATGTCTTTTTAATTTTGTACTTATCAATAACTGGCGACAAGCCTAGATATTGAAAACACATCTCAACCCCCCTCTGTTCGGTTGTGTTCTGTTAAAACTGTTTTTGAACTCAAGTATGTGCACGATGTGCCTGCTAAGACTGTATTTGGAAGCTCCTGAGTGAACAATAAACCCAGTTTTTACCTGGACATTTCACAACTATTCTGAGATGAAATACCCAAAAGACTAGCCTAGTGAATAGTTGTCACATAGACAGCCATTCAAGATGGGCTGTCATGGCTAGGAGTGATTGGGCATTGACCTTTTAATCACCATTATAGACAAGACAGTTAGGCAGAAGAGAGTGAGAGAAAGAGAGTAGGTATTAAACATAGTAGAATGGTATAATGTCATACAGATTAAACTGAATAGAGGATTGAGAGAGTGGGAATAATGCAGGAAAGTACAGAGGATGGAGAGGCAGGAAGATACTCTAACTAGGTCATTTCATTAAACTGTAAATGCAATACAACTACTTGACAGAGAATGTTATGTTTGTGCGATGGACTGTAAATTATTTTATAATCGGCCTACTTTGGCTTTGTGTGTGTGTGTCGGCAGGCACACATTGTCTCAGGGCACTGTCTATACACGCAAAGATCTCTCTCACCACATTTTTTCTGTATAGTTTTTTGTCCTGTCTTGCCTCATCCCTTCTCTTTTCTTTTTGTCTTCTCTGAGCTTGTCACTCCTCATTTCTTATTGTTATTGTTCTTATTATTCTTATTCATCTTATTGTGTACTCATCTCTTTATTTCTCTACTTGTCATTTTATTTGTCTCATCTTGTCTATCTTCTATCTCTTTTACTGTATTTGTCTCTCTTCTTGTTTCATCTCATCTGTTCTTTTCGCGTCTCTAATTGTCTCATCTTTTCTCATATCTGTCCTATTCTTTTTTTTCCTTTTGTCTCATCTAATTTCAACTCATCCCTTTTTACTTTTATCCTCTTCTATTCTCTTATATTGCACTAATCACTCATAATGGGACCTATGGACTCAACCAATTGAGTGTGATCAGGCATCTGCCTCAGACTTAGCTAATCAAATGCCATTGCCAGAGATCATAGGAAACCAGTTATTACCCCTGGCATATATTTTCTTTTCAGCTGTCAGTAACAGCTTGACTTCAACCTTCACGCAGACAGACGGGTAGATTTTCCTGTTGCAAAACTATTGCCAAAAAATACCAAGGGCTTTTGCGAATCACAATGAAAAACCGTGTGAATTAGCATTAATTGGTAATACATTTGGCATTTCGTCTAGCCGTTAAGTTCCCTGCCCACATCTGACTATATGTCTGCCATTTAGAAACACTCGCTGCTGGACAACCATTACATTTACACTGACTAGATCATGTGAGACTGGCAGAGGGGCTGATGATAGAGAAAGACAGACGGAGAGAAAGAAAAGGAGGTGGCAGATGGAGCAAAGAGACATTTGGAACTGGTTATTTTACGCTCCTAACCAATTTTATTTGCGTGACATCTGTAATCGCAATCACTCTGGTCAGCATAATGCAAATTCCATTTTTTGAAGTGATGGGGTCGGCATCTATTGCAGTAGGTACAGTTATAGGACATTAATGGGGAACCTCAGGACCGCAGGTGTTTGCTAAACAAATTACTCTGCCAATTATTGCAAGAGTTGTGAATGATTGTAGCCAAGTGTGCAAGGTCCAACACAAAGTTTTGTCCTTTAATGAATCAGTGCCCTTGATCCTCTAATGTGTTTTTCTCGCAATGAAACTTTCATGAGCCGTAATAAACACAATGCATTTTTAAACAGGCAGATCTGGAAGACATTTGGAAAAGAGAGAGGGAGTAAGAAACTTGTGAAAGGAGGAGACATTTAAAGAGAGAGGAGGTAAATATATTTTTCTAGAATAGAGAGAATGAGAGAGAGATGAAGGGGTAGGAACAGATGGTGAAAAGAAAGAGCAATGACAAGAGGTTATTTTCAGATGAGCGTGACTCTTTAACAAAATGTGCCCATTGGGAGGAAAAATAGGCTTCTTAGAATTGCACATACAACACTCACACTAAGAACCCTCATTTAAACTAATCCACGTCCCTGGTGATTTTCTGCTTTCCCACCACAAAACTAATTTATCAAAACAATGGTCCTCAAAATGCCTCTGGTGTTGTCTCAGAAAGAAAAAAAATGAGTAGCATTGCTGCAAAACCTAACCCGGAATCATTGAACTGTTTCAAAACTTGGCACACTAAATGGGATAAACCTCTCAGGCCAAGAGAAGACAAGTCCAGTTTATGGTGTAACCTTTTCAAAATTGTTCCATAATTTCATCACCATAGTAATTGTCACAATGTGTACTCTTTCACCATGTTACCCACACCTCATGTGCATCATCTGGAAGACTTTTGCCTATGGATACACAGGGAATATCTGGGTGCAGGTAACATCTACATATACTACCAAGTACCAACATTGTAGCAATACAAACAATACAAGCAAAGCTATTCTTTAAGTGGACCTCTCAGTATGGTTGATTCACTTATCTTTATGGTTGATGCACTTCTTTAGTTGTTATTCTTGTACGGATACGAAATACGAGCTGTCCTAAGGGGTGTTGGGCATCCTGGACAACAGCAGGCTTCTCAATGCTAGCCAGCACCAGGCTAACAGCACTAGCTCTGGCCCAAAAACAACATGAGCTGTCAAAAAGCGTTATCACAGCCCAGTGAATCAGACGGGAGGAGGGAGGGACGAGGGGAAGGAGGAGGGTGCCGGTGAGGGTGGATGGGTGGGAGTGTTACTGTGTGAGAGAGAGAGAGAGGATTCAAACGCTAGAGAAAAGGCCAGCGTACACCCGCCACAACTGAAAGCACAAGGATTGTGTGAGTGTGTAGTGCGTGCTTGCGTTCGGAGTAACGGCGATGTTGGAGCACTCGTCTGAGCTGGGCTTTGTGCCGAGTGTGTGTGTGGACAGCATGCGATACCCATCCACCGCGAACAGCGCTGTCTCCATGAGGAGCACAGAAGAACTGCTGCTGAGGTAAAGCTGTCCCTGGACAGCACACAAAGACATGCATGCACACACATACACACAGATCCGGCTAGCTCCGAAAGGTTTGCTGTTGTTCATAGCTGCAGGCATGCGGCGAGCCGTTTCAGGAATGTTTGGTTGACGGCAGCCCTGCGGTTTTGTTGGCGCGGTTCGTTGACATGCCGTTTATAGGCCGTTTGAGCGGTGTGTGCATGCAGTTGTGTTTTTGTCAAATTGCGGGACCCTGCCTGCGCTGTACTGCCTGCACTTGTCTTGCCAGCCGTAAAAATGTGCACCTTGCAACATTCCCCTCTCTTGTTTCTCTTCCCTACGGTTCGTTCGGAGCCTCTTAGAAGACTGAAGAGTTGATACAGCTATAAAGAAGTATTTGAAGATGCGCGTGCATGCACACAGGATAATGCAAGGCGTGTGTGTGCAAGGGAAACAGAGTGACAGAAAGAGGCACTGCATCATTGATAATAAAATTGTGCTTGTGTGCTCACTTATTGCAGTCGCCTTTTTGCACTTATTGCAGATGCATTTCCACGCAAGCGGTCCTAATCTGTATTAATGCACCCTGTAAAGTGTGCGAGTATATTTGCATACATTTAAGTGTGCAAACGCACTTGCGAGGACCTAAATTCTGAGTTGTTTGGATGTAATAATCGCATAACAAAGAGAGGGACGAGCAGGGGGGGGGGGTTAAGCCCCGTCCCGCCGCTAGAAAGATGTCTGCTTTTGTTTGCATGCCTCTCTGACGATTGGATTTAGAAGGGTGGGGGCATCTGGAGAGGAATGGAGGGGGGGGCATTCGGTGGAGAGATGAAGGGAGGGTAGCGCTGAAAGCATTCTCAACAATGGGACGCCCCGACAATGAGGCTGTCACTCACTTTGTGGCTTGTTTTCTACCTCTCTTCTCCTCTCCTCTCGGTCTCTGTCTCTCTGGCCATTTTTTAAAAGTGGAGAAGGGTGCTAATCAGGCCGTGTTGGGTTGGTTTTTATCCCAGGGTTATGGCCAGTTAATAACACAGGCGTTTAATGTGCAGAGTGTAATGGGGTGTGAGAGCATTAGTTGGGCCAGAGAGGCGGCCATGTTGGTTTAAAGAGTAGATTTATGGCCTTTTACTCATTCATTGTGCTTGTGCTCAATGGCTTTTAAAATAGCCCCCGAGGAACATGAATCTCTCCGATGACTTCGGTCAGGTCTTCTGTTGTAACAACATCACCAACACACACACACACACACACATACACCTTGGCCATAACTCAACCTCCTCCAATAAAGAAATGTCAAGTGGAAAATTGCCGTACAGGTCCGTAACCATCACACACACGTGTGTGCACAGGCAAGCTCATTAGAGAAATATGACTGTATGTTAACAAATGTATCCCAATGCGACTGGGGCTGAATCTATTATCTTGAGAACGTTTATCATTATTTGATGAAAAAAATGATTTATGGTGCTACATGAAGGGCCATATACTTGGGAAAACTGTACATGCCGGGACTGTAAATAAATCTATTGTATGTGCCCCTGGCAGTTGGTGTAATGCGACGTTCGCTGAGGACTCAAATCAATTTATGCCGCTGTGCCTAACTTCAATCCATCTGATGCCGAATGTACTGTAATGATGGCTAGAAATGCAATGACTTTATTTAAGATTGATCGTTAGGTGTAATATTACTGATATCGAACATCTCTGAAATGTCTTTTGTGCTATTTATGTTCCGAAACCTAGTGGGCTGCCTACCCAGACATCAATTTTGGGCATCACAGTTTTAAAACCAAGTAGGATGCCTACCTAGACATCATTTTTAGTCATCATAGGCATGTTTAAATGTTAATTTATGATGCCCAAAAATGTTTCAGTAGGTAGGCAGCTCATGATATTATCAAGCGCAGCCTGTATGAGTGTTCGTTTGAAGACTTTGGCTGAGAAGGCTATTTCAATTCTTTAGCTAAGGCTGAATGGGTTTCTCACAGGAAGTTGAAGGTTTAAGTAATCACAGATGACACCAGGTCAGTTTGCGCTTCACGGGCTTACACTATCTTCCTAAAACCGCTCGTACAGCACTGCCGACTTTCCTCTATAAACACTGGAGTTTGTACTCTGCAATTAGTGGCTTGGAAAGCCTTTCATTGCGGTAAAACAAGGCAATGGCGGTTGTGTCAGTGTGCGGCTGCGGCGATGGGCTGCCGTCACTGTGCATTCTGGGTTATGTGTGCGAGCGTGTTGCAGAAATGGGTGGTTTTGTGTTATAGGAGAATGACCTGTCCCAAGGTGCCTACCGTCGAGCTGTGGCTCAATGAAGCTGCGCGAGTTTCAAATGAGAAGCAGTGACCAGCACTCTCAGGGTCCCGCTTTAATGAGGGGAACGGGGGGAGGGATGTTGAAACAAAGGAAGGGGGTGAGATGGATAGAGAAAGGAAAGGGGGAAAAGGCTCCTTAATGAATGTAGGGCTTGGAGAGAAACGGCAAATTTATTTAAACTCCAATTTCGCTACCCAAGACCTGTTCAATTAAACCAGTAAGGTTCATTGCACTTGGTAAAAATCACTTGGCATTCTGGCATAGCGGGAACTAAAAATGGGCCTGTACTCCGATTGTTAGGCGGTTTTATGATTTAGGAGGCAGATTTTGTTCTACATCAATATGACAGAACAGAGAAGCACGTGAAATGAATATTAGAGGAGTGTAGAGCGGTTGGAATGCAATATGATATGCTGTTGATGTCCTGTGATGTCATAATAGCATTACTGCTGGTTGGCATGGCGATAATGTAAACAACAGGGGTCGAGTTGATGTAGTAGATTAGACAGGCTAGTGATCCCAGATTACACTGACAAGCTTACACACATGCTCTAGCAAAACCACAGTACTCAAGGGGGGTGATAGCATTAGCGTCAAATGTGTCATTAAACCGCATGTGTTATTATTCAGATGGGCAGTTAGAAACATGTTGACAGTTCAAATGGATAGTTGACTCAAGAAACTGACCATAGTAATGTACGAATTCAAAGACTTGTGTCTTCCATTGAACACAAAAGTTGAAGAACAACCTGACTGTTTTTGTACTATATGTTGAAAGTGAATGAGTACTAAGGCTTTCAAGCTTCAATACAGGCACCATAGAAGTACCATAAAAGTATCCTAAAAGTAATAGTTTTCCAAAGCCACATAATAGCTTAAATTAAGTCATATTCTCCTCCATTAAGCTTCTAACCATTGCAACTGTATCGTTGAGTCACTGGGTTAAACTTTAGAACCACGTCAGTCCAATTCACAAACAAATCATTCAGACCTATTTTCTGAACTGGATCAATGATGCTTTGTAAATTATTTTCTTTCTAAAAATTTATAATTTTTAAATTAATTTTAAATAATTGTTTCAGACATGATTTCCGCTGAGTGGTAATGTTCACCTCACACATTCAGTTTTGATTAGAGTGCATCAGATCTGGTCTGGCTGTCACATACAGTCTAGCTGCAAAAGTTCAAATATTTCAATAACAGAAGCTCAAATCTCAAATCAAAGCATACACATACATTATGGTAAGAACAGTTCACATACTACTGCCATTTGCTGGAGACTAGACAATGAACTAGCATTCCAATCTTTTCTCTGATGTTTGGCATACACCCAGAACACTGTGCATGTAGTTTAGTTCTTTTGATGTGTAATGCCAAATTAATTACATCATCTGTGTATGTGCACACTTGACCTGACCTGAAGCAAAGTATCTATAGTATGCAACATAGCGTAACTAAGAGTATGCGTATGTATATGTGTGCTTTCACCCAAATGAGCACGCTCACTGCTTTACATAATCCATGAGTTAATCAAATATTCATGAGCCCAAACATTCTTCTGACAGACTGCTGACAGCCCGTCTGTCCGTCTACATGCACGCATGCACAAGGCTATAGGCTAGGGCTGATGTATAAACTGTGCAACAATAGAAAGAGATTTTGCTATACCGTGATATATTTTTGCATTTCTCTCATTGGATGTTGTTTACATGTAGTAGTAACTTTAGTTGTTTACACAGTCAAGCGTGGTGCAACTTTCTGCATGAGTTTAACTGATATGTGGTGTGCATATACTGGATATTTTGAATATTGCTAATTTAGAATTTAGAATTGGAACTAAAGGTTTTAAAGACACTTCTACCAACCCAGACTCATTTATTACGTTGCTTCTTGCAAGTTTTGCGACACTTTCAAAGTGAAATGTCCAGTGATTGGTGCTAACAGCGCATTCAGTTTTATCCAAAACGGATGAACATGAATCTGGCAGCGTTTTATTATTTATGTTGGTTGTTGTACATATCGCAGCAGTTTGGAAACTGTCCAGTGATTGGCGCTAAAAAGTTAATGCCTTTTGAAAATATCATACCACCTACACTAAACCCTACCCTAAACCTAACTAATAATGTTAATAAACGAAAATGTGAGATAAAAAGGCATTTGCTGAAGCAACCATGCAGCTTTAGCTTGCTTACAAGTCTTGGAATGCTTTCATCATGACTTGTGTTTCATGGGACTTTTACCCAAATGCCCTGCATGCCCCTATCACCGGTACCAGGTGAGCTACCAAGCAAGTTTACTACATAACTGGATACATATTAGTTACATAAGTAAACATAGTAATTTTTAATAATTATACACTATGGTAAAAGTGTTTTGAATGATATGTGAATATGTATAGATACGTTTATGCAGTTTTGCAAAAAAATGAAAGTAGAGGCACATTTTTTTCAAATACGCCTATGTTGACTTCTACAGCATTGCTTTTTAAATGTGCTCTAAGTGATAGCAGTTAGCAGTTCTGGACCTTATGCTGGGCTTAGTTGCTCAAATAGACACACCCCCCTTATTCTAAAAATCCACCCTACAGAAATACCATTGAGACGGGCGATGGAGAAGGAGAGCACTTGTCAATTTAAGTTTACGAGTTCCTTCTTTTCCAGCCGCTATGCTTCCTCGATTTTTTTAAGACCACTCCAAATACATGCAGTCTTTTTTCCCACCCCATATCTGCCATCTTTAACATGTTCTCCTTCTTATCCCCCATCTATCTACCTTCCCTGCCCCCACCCCTTTCTCTTTCTCTCTCTCCGTTCGGTTTGAACTCCTGGTGTACTATTTTTGTCTCTGTACATTGCGGCCTGCCGGGCCTGCCTTTCTCTCTCTCTCTTTCTCTCTTGTCTCCTTGCTCTCCTCCTGCGTGGTCAATCAATACGTGTTATAGGCCAGCTGGTCCTGAAAAAAAAAAAAAGAAAGAAAAAAAACAACCCCAAAGGGAGAGCGTAGAGAAGAGGAAGGAGGAATGTGAGAAAGAAAGATAGAGAACACTGCAATAACAAGGACCCCAAGAATATGAGGCTGAACAAGGGCGTAACTAGGATGCGAAGACATTGGGAGCTCAGCGCAGGGAATTTATGGCAAAATAATAAAGATTTGCTGAGTTATTAATGTAATGCACCATGAGATGAATCATAAAAGATAAGATAAACTATATGCAAACATTTTATGTGTGAAGATATTGTGCCTTATGATCAAGATTTTTATTTAGGGGCCTACTACAGTAGGGTAGAGTGGGGAAAAGGACCTTTAAGGCTGTGTAATTTTTCCAATTTGATTGTATTTTTCTGCGAAACAAGGGTTAAATGTGTCCAGAATATTTATCATAGTTTTTATGAACAATTACATAAACTATAAACCTGAAGGGGAAGAGGGGTAGGAAAAAGAGAACGCGGCTTAAAAATGTCTAGAGTTTTCCATGTTTGTAATTTATTAAAAAAAAAAAATATATATAGTATATAATATATTAATTACCAATGGGGCTTGTGTAAAAGCCCCCCAGTCGACAAGCACTCGATTGTAGTCATATTACCACAAAACATATTACAGGCAGTTTTAGCTAAGATTAAAAAGAATAGAATCATGGAATTAGGTACAAAATGTATAATGACGATTCGGAAAATATTGTTAGCTGAGCTAACTGCTAGCTATTAGCTACCTGATGCGAACTTGAAACAGGGCAGCGGCTGGCACAAATTGTTGTCTCAATAACGGTCTAAGGGAGGGGGCTAGACCAAATATGTGGGGGATGCTATAAAATAATAAATATTGATTATGTCAGAGTAAACCAGGGCTATTGGCTGAATTCGGACGGGCCTATACCCGCCCGCTAGCCCCGTTAGTGGGCGTGCCAGTCACTGACTTGACGACTGATGTTGTTGTAATATAATTACGTAAATCTGATAGTTATACAACCACTAGTTAGAATACATTTTGAGTGGAAAAAGCAAAGGATTTTGACGTTCATGGGACAGAGTAACTATAATTAATCCATGCCCCTGGGGGCGGTTTTACCAATGAAGGGGGAAAAAAAGGGGGCCCCACAGACTAGGTTTGAAAAAAAAAATGTCATTCTGAAGACAGAGTATGTCGTGAGGTAGGTGTGTCGGTTAATACCCAACTCCCTATGGTCTACGGCTTACTATTCCTAAAACATATCAAAACAAAGAACAGAGATAACAATATAACTATGGGGTTCTGACAAAAAAAAAACAACAAGACAATTAAATAAAAAAAACCTTTTTTTATTTCTGCTGAAAATTAAAATCACTTACGTACATCCGTTTTCCTCCGCTCAGGTATTTCACGAACATGTAGCTATCATGGCGATGCTTATACTAAGTCACTCTTGTGGGTCACGTAGTCCCTAGTTTACAACAAAAAATGTCTTTGACGTGAAATCTAGTAAAGGTTATTCTGAGAACAGTAGGTGGGGCATTTATCCGGCCGCCACGGGCACCCGATTTTTCCTAAACAGTCTACAGTGGCTGCCTGAAACGTGTAAATAGATGTTACCAATCGTGTAATCCTCCGGTTGAAATAAAATGGTGTGTGAGATAGTAAAAAAAAATGCAGGTTATCCATATTGTCACTTGCTCTGTGTGTTTGCAATGTCATTAAAATGGACCGGCTGCAAACGTCTTGCTACTCAAAATAATGCGCGGCAACGGTAAAGTGACAGTCAAGCAGTTCAGAGCAGAGAAATATTACTATACCATCACCCCCCCGCCACCCCCCGAACCCTTTTTGTTATTTTTATAAATTTGGAGAAGGTAAGGAAAAGAAGAACAAAAAATGACAATAAAAGAACAGAAAGAGGTAAAAGGGTAACAGTAACAACTGCAGAAGGAAGAACAGGGAAACCTTTGACCTGAGAGTGTGAGAGAGAGTGAGAGGAAGAGCGAGGAATAGAGGAGCCCATATGAAAGACGTCTTGTGGCTAAATTCCATTATCTTCTGTGAGAGAGAATTATATCAGCCCTTAAGTGCTTTCATCAGACTTCTTAACCCCAAGAGAAGGACACAGCCAGAAAGATTGAAAGATGTTCAGGGGGCGACATGAAGGACTGTGGCATGAGTTCTTGTTCCGAACTGCTTAAGCTGCTTAATACCACACGCAAATTGTCCCCGCTACCTGCCCGATATCAGTAAAATGGGTATCCTGAGAAATCACTCTATCCCTGTTGCCCCTTTTCCATGGACAGGGTGCCAGAGCTCGATCCTGGTGTGAATCCACAGCAGAAAAACTGTTTTGGGACAGAAAATTGACTCTGCATTTTCCCCTAAAAGCTGCTGGATTTTAGCTCCTTAAAACTAAGTAAGATTCATAGTATGACTATAAACAAAGTGTGCTATGTGCTGTTTACTTCTGCGAAGGTTATCTAGTAATGTGCTTAGTTGCGTCAACGTTTAGCTCTCAAATCAGTTTGGGTTTATTTCCCTCGGGTTGGCTGCCATGTCTTTAGAGGGCTTAGTTTTGAAGAAAAGGAGTGAATTTAAAAACAGAGAAGTTAGCAGAGCAGCTAGGCTTGAAAAAATATTTTAGTTCTGTATGGAAATGTTCCATATTAAGCAAAAATATTCTTTACAAATGTCTATTTCACATCAAAGAGCTATGCCCACATACAAGGTGATTGCTTGTGTAAGCAGTCTACAATACGTCCTTTCCTTCATGTTCGCCCATAATTCTTCCGTCTAAGCTTTGGCTCTCTTTGGGTTTACTGCTGAATTTTCTCTTCAGACAGAAACCCATTTAGTGAATTCATCATCTCCATAACATGCGTACCAGCAATGCCGAGCATTCGTAAATTGCTTCTTTATTGCACAATCCATTATGTAATGGTATATTTGCTCAAGGTAGTAGATATCACATTGTGCGAGAACAGCGGAATGTTTATAAACCTGTCCAGAACTCGCATTGCATTTCTTTTTCTTTTTTCACCCCCAAAATTGATTTTTTTTTTTTCTTTGTAATTGATGCACAAATTAATATTTTAGGGCAGTGGACTGTATAAGTACTTTCATTTTGTGTTGGTGGTTTTAGGCCTACATATATTGACTTGAATAATGTAATGTAATGTAATGTCGGAAATTATTGTATATTACCTACTTTATTTATTTATTTATGAGTCACCTTTGCTCAACTGTCCAAGCTGGAGGCAGTATTCAAAAATGTTTCTTAGAGGGAAAGATGACCCCAGTTTGCGTAGTATAATAATTTGTGTAAAATCATTACAGAAATATTGGCCTAAACTGTCTGTAAGGATCAGGCTCTAGGGTTAGTTTTGTCTTTTGTTTTCTCATAAATGCTAGAGTAAGACGGAAATATTGATTGTGCATCCTTGCATACACAAACACCTCCCTTGAACGCATGCAAATACTAGCACGTTGTTGGCTACAGGTCATAACAGACCACAACCAGTGTTTTCTTTATTGCAATTTGCCAAAGCTGTTTTATACAGGTTTCATTTGGCTATTTGTTGCTGGTTATAGCACTTTAATTCTATGCAACTGCTTTTTAACAACAGCTGAAATCCTTCATTGCACTTGGTCTTTAAAGACAAGCATGGCCCATTAGGGATTTTTGTTTTGTTTTGAAGCTTTTGGCTGAATATGTTGTTATCTAATTACCATAGACAATGTAAAGGCATAAACTGCAAAGCAGTGCAGTTTTTATTAATGGGTCCGGGGGTGGCGGAGGGGTTGAAGGCAGTAGAAAAATCCCCAGATCATTTTATTTTATGTGGCCATGCGCTACAGAATGCAAGGCACAACGTCCTCCTCTTCCCCATCATTTGTGTGTGTGTGTGTGTGTGTGTGTGTGTGTGTGTGTGTGTGTGTATATATATATATATATATGCATTAAGCATTAGTGTGTTTCCCATGACCTAGTTCCTGCATGTGCTCTGTAGAGCCACGGCTCGAGACCCCCTTCCCCTGGGGGCACACGAGTGGAAAACAAAAAGAAAACGCACTCTTTCATACGCATGAACGGATGAGCACACTAAAATGGGGATGCGGCTTCATATTGCATTCATCATTTGATGCAATAAATACACCACTGCAATAAATCTTCAATACCTAGAGGTTTCTTTATCACCTCTCAACCTCATTTTGGTCTACGACTTTTTCTACCATGGTAATTTCAATAATTAGGAACAATGTTTCTGCAAGGTTGCTTTTTATAGAGAAGGTACAGTTTGCCCTCAAAGATGAAAAATATAGGGTTGTTCATTATCAAATATGTCTTTTCTTTCTTCTGTTGAACACAAAAAGAATATTTTGCTCAGTTTGAGTTATTTTGCCCTGTCTACAATGAAATGAAAGTGGGTACGGAGGGAGTTTTTATAGATGGCATCGTTGGATGATCACGCTGGGAAAAGAATAAAAATTCTGTCATCATTTACTCACCCTCAAGTTGTTCCAAACCTGTGTGAGGTTCTTTCTTCTGTTAAACATTACACAGTATATTTTAAAGAATGTTAGTAACCAAACAGTTGACGGTAGCCATATGACTTCAGAGATTGTTTTTTCTCCATGCGATGGAGTCAACTGTTTGGTTGCCAGTATTCTTCAAAATATCTTCTTTTGTCATATAGGTTTGGAACAGAATTTTAATTTTTGGTTGAACTATCCTTTTAACTAATGAACATGACATTATATCTGGAGTGTTGTATTTGACTGTTATGTAAATGTGATTAAAGAGCTAGGGTGGGGGCAATATTAATCAGCTGGACTACTTAGTAACAAAAACAGAACCAGAGTTATGCCAGTTTTCATCAACAAACCACCGCCCAATCGCTACTCGACAACAAAAAAAAAAAAAAGAAAAGAGGGGTTACATAAGAGTGGAACAAGCAGGAAGGAGAAAAATAAGCCTCAAACCGTAGCCCTAATCGCCTCCCCGAGGGGGTCTCCCGAAAAAACGCGATAGCGTGGGATAGGAAATAAACACGGTTTTTTTTGTTTAGGTCTGGGGTTCCCTGGAAAAATGTCCAGCCAGACTAATATCAGTTTTGGGGTCAGCTTTCAACCCGCTGCAACCTGGTTAAAGGGTTAGTTCACCCATAAATGAAAATTAGGCTGCGTTTTACTTCTCCCCCGAGGCATCCTAGGTGTATATGGTTTTCTTCTTTCAGACGAATCCAGTCGGATTTATTTGAAAAATTGTATTTGATCTTTCAAGCTCTACCGTTGCACTCAGCGGGTGTTGCCGTGCGGGGTCGGTTCAAGAGACCTGAATTAAAAAGCACCCATCCATAAAAAAAAGTCTCACACACGGCTCCGGGGGGGTGAACAAAGGCGTCCTGTAGTGAATCGATGCATTTTTTTGTAAGAAAAATATCTATATTCAAAATGTAATAATCATTTTAATGTAGCTTGCACTCACTGTTGTACACTGGAAGCAGCTCCAGGAGGATGACGTAAGATGTCGGCGTTGCGCATGCCCATTGGCTCAAAGGGACGCACACGAAACGCAGCGGAGATTCAAGTCAAGTCAATTCACCTTTATTTATATAGTGCTTTTAACAATACAGATTGTAAGCAACTGTACAGCATTAATTAGGAGAATAGTGCGTCAATGATGCAAAGGGACAATAGTAAACACTCATTTTTCAGTACAGACAGTTCATCATTGAAGTCAGTGATGTCAACATCCAGCTCAGTTCAGTTTAAATAATATCTTTGCAATCATGTCACCGATAACGCTGGAAATGAAGTGTCCCCAACTAAGCAAGCCAGAGGCGACAGTGGCAAGGAACCAACACTCCATCGGTGACAGAATGGAGAAAAACCTTGGGAGAAACCAGGCTCAGTTCGGGGGGCCAGTTCTCCTCTGACCAGACGAACCAGCAGTACGAAAAATCAATTTAAGACGTAATAAACAGACGATGAATAATATTAACAGAAATTATTATATGATGCAATCAAACTTAAAAATGTGGTAGTTCTGTATGTTGTTTCATGGTTGGCATCAGCTGAGGTCCTCTGAGGAGTTGCAATCATCTCAAAGGAGATCAAAACAAAACAATGGTCACGAATTAGAAGTACAAATCGAGGGTTTGTAAAGAAAATTTTTTGAGGATTTCGATATAAGCCAAGAGGAGACTGGTTTTCCTTTGCTAAAGTAAGGAAACTTTGCTTCCTTTGCTCCTGTTAACAAACGTTGGTTTTCACGAGACTCACCGGCGCAGCGCTGAACTCCATACGTCATGCTCCCAGAACTGCTTCTGTGTACAACTGTTGGCGCAAGCTACATTAAAGTGATTATTACGTTTTGAATATGGATATTTTTCTTACAAAAACGCATCGATTCGCTACAGGAGGCCTTTGTCCCCCCCCCCGGAGCCGTGTTAACGTGGTTTTTGTAGGTGGAAGGGTGCTTTTTATTTCAGGTCTTTTGAACCAAAGCACTGCAACACCCTCTGAGTGCAACGATAGAGCTTGAAAGATCAAAGACAATTTTTTTTTTACATATAACTCCGACTGGATTCGTCTGAAAGAAGAAAGTCATATACAACTAGGATGCATCGGGGGTGAGTAAAAAACAGCCTAATTTTCATTTTTGTAATTTTCAAAAATGAAAATGCTGTCGTTAATTACTCACCCTCATGTCGTTCTGAACCCATAAGACTTCCGTTCATCTTCGGAACAGAAATTATTATATTTTGAATGAATTCTGAGAGCTCTCTGACCCTCCCTAGACAGCAAAGTAATTACACGATCACGGTCACAGAAACGAGCAAGGAATCGGTAAATGATCCATGTGACTCAGCGTGGAATCACCATAATTTTACGAAGCTACGAAAAAAGGAAATACTTTTTGTCTGCAAAAAACTAAAATAACAACTTTATTCAACAATTCGTCTCCTCCGCGTCACCCTGGTGCCATTTTGGGAGAGGATCTCACTGAGTAACATCGGATGCTTGCGGTGTCAGCTGCGTCCGCGGAATACACTGTACAGACGTTCTCTTAATTCACTAAAGCAAGGCATTAAAACCCTGGAAATTACAAACGAGCTATTTACAAGAGACTAAATATGCTTCTTTCGCTATCCAGAGGATTCCAAAATATGGACTTTGGAATTGGATGGGTAACTTAACCATTTTCTCCTATGTTCAGTAATTTGTTGTTATTTTGATTTTTTTTTGCGGGGTGACTTGAATCATTATTATACTCATACCTTTTGTTCTTTTAATATTTTGAATCGTTTTTAGCTTTATTTTTTGTTTTGTTTTCATTTACATGTTTAGTTTTGAAATTTGTTTTGGTCGCCAAATTTTGTCAAATTTTTTATAAATTTAATTTCTTGTGAGTTTTCTTAAATGTGTGGGGGTTCTAGGTATATTGTAAACAAATTTTTTATAAGAGTATCTTAGCTTAATGAGTTTAAATGACGGTCTGGCTTATGTGTAATTCGACTGAAATATTTGGATAAAAGCGTCTGCTAAATGACTAAAAGTAAAGTAAAGTAACTTGGTTGTAATTAGCTTAAAGAACAAATTAAATCCATATGTTAAACAAATGCACTTTTGTGGTGTTTTTCTGGAGCTAGACAGCTCCAGTCCCCATCCACGTCCATTGTATAACAGCTGGGGGGTTTTACGTTTGCGTTTGGACCGGTTTGGATACTTTTTTTCATCCTTTCATTTATATATAGCTCAGAGATGCATTGGTTAAAAACTCGCTGCAGAAGCAGCTCGAGCAGCCACGCCTCTCCTGTCCCGGTGCTTGACGCACCGGAGCGCTAGTTGTCTGAGAAGAAAGGTTTTTCTTTTAAGGGACTGTTGAGGAAAAACACTTTAAAGGGTGAGCGGAAAAGAATGTGACAAGCGCAGTGAGTGTGTGCGTGTCCAGTGCCGCTCGCGCCGCTGCACCTGTCCCTCTCCGTCTCGCGCACCCAAACTCGGGCGTTATCCAGTCAGCGGCGCACAACACGGTCAGCCTGAACATGACTTCGTCCTACAATCTGGATTTCCTACCCGAGATGATGGTAGAGGGACGGTTGTTGAGCGCCGGAGAAAGGATGTAAGCGCTTAGCTGTTTATCTCATTGCTTCCTCAGCTCTCTTCTGTCATCTTGTTCGTGTTGACAAATAGGGCACGCGGTAGCGTTGTGCTATCAGCAATCAGATAACGGGGCTGATGGTGCTAATGTTGTTTTTTGCTTTTAACTGCATTAATGTGCCGCTGCTCAAACGCATCCAGGAAATAAACACATTGGGTTTAGTGCTCCGGAATCGGACAGTCCGAGAGTTGTGTTACGTTACATAGACTGATCTGCAGCGCATGGGCGAAATTGTAGCAGGGAATATTCAGTGTAGCAGTAATAGTCAATGTAGCACTATGCGAGAAGATGAAGTTAAATGTAACAGTCCACTGATATCACATCTGATTAAAAGTGGGGGGTGGGGAAACACAGTTTCAGTTGATATGCTTGTTTTTTTAAGACTCATTCATATTTTATCAGGATCAACTTTAAAACGCCTTTGTTGCTCGTGCGCGCACATCCATAATAGATTTGATGTTGTTGTATAATATGTATAGCCTATGGGGTTGAAAAGTAGGCTGTGGCTACCACACACACACGGTATATTTTACGATATCTTTTATTGTAATGGACAAAGGTATCATTTATCAGATATTATTAGATATATAATTTTAGGGAAAACATATTGTAAATAGTGCATTACTATAGTTTCCCCCTCTTTTAGCCTTTATAATAGTTCATGCATAAGATCGATGCATAGCGGAATAATTGTTTTATGTTGCACGCCTATGATCCGCAGCGCAATGTCAGCTCGTGCATTAATAAGAGACATGTGACTGAAATGGCTCGAGCTCAGTGTTGAGAACATGCGCCGCTCCGTCTCTGCTTTTAAACCACATCGGAATGCGCAGTGACTGACTCCCCTTCTCTCTCTCTCTCTCTCTCACCCCCCTCTCTCACTCTCTGTATCTGGGTTGTTTCCAATTTGATTTGTTACGTGGCATGTGTTGCCGAAATCAGATTAGAGCACGCGCAGGACACGTAATTCACTTAAAGTACAGTGTTGCGGGGCGCGAGAGATAGTTTGATGCAGCGCGAGCGCTTTACGGACGCTGCAGCTGTCCCATTACGTCCGCTCGCTCTACCTACAACAGTTGATGAGCGCTTGTTTTTGTGGTGATATAATTTCGCCCGTTCTCTCTTTTTTTTGCTCTCCATTTTCTCACTGTTCTCTCGCAGCTATTCACTTGATAAGTGTGTGTACATTCTGCTATTTTGTTCATTCGCACCACACGTTTGGGAATTTGAACAGAACCAGGATTGCCCAGGGTTTTTCAGAACAAACCCGCCCATCGTACTCGTAGCACGTATGCCAAACTACCCAATCGGTCAGAGGGGTCTCCGTAGGTCCCCTGGAAAAATTCGCATTCCAGTGACTAAATTATCAAGTTAGTGGGGCTGCTCAACCCGCTGCAACAGTGTTAAAGGGTTAGTTCACCCAAAATGAAAATTCTGTCATTGGAGAGTCCTGCCCCTTGTCTCTCTTTGTTGCTCCTCATTTCTCACATTCTCATCTAAGCTATTCACGTTGATATGAGTGTGTGACATCTCCCTTTATTTGTCAGGTCTGCGCACACTTTTGGGAACAATTTGGACAGAACCAGGGGTTGCCCGGTGGCCAATCGCTACTCGCAACTAGCCCAACACCCAATCGCGCCCAGTTGGTCTCCGTTAAAAAATCACGGTGTGGGATCACTACACATTTTTTTTGGGTTCCCCTGAAAGTCGCATTCCCGGACTAATATCAAGTTACTGGGGTCGCTTCACCCCTGCAACAGTGTGTAAGGGTTAGTGTCAGCCCAAAAATGAAAATGCTCACCCTCATGTCGTTCTAAACCCATAAGACTTCCGTTCATCTTCGGAACAGAAATTATTATATTTTGAATGAATTCTGAGAGCTTTCTGACCCTCCGATAGACAGCAAAGTAATTACCACGATCACGGTCCAGAAACGTAGCAAGGAGATCGTTAAAATAATCCATGTGACATCAGGCGTTCAACCGTAATTTTACGAAGCTACGAGAATACTTTTTGTATGCAAAGAAAACTAAAATAACTTTATTCAACAATTCGTCTCCTCCGCGTCACCCTGGTGCAATTTTGGAGAGTATCCACTGAAGGTAAACAGCGTATGCTGTTCTGTGTCAGCTGCGTCACGCGGATACACTGGACAGAACGTTCTCTTAATTCACTAAATCAGAGAGAAAAAAACACCTGCGAAATTACAAACTAGCTATTTGACGAGACTAAATAATGACTTCTTTCTCTTCCAGAGATTCCAAAATATGTACTTTGGAATTTGGGGTGGGGTAACTTGGTTGTAATTAGCTTAAAGAACAAATTAAATCCATATGTTAAACAAATGTTCCTAGTCTTGTTGTAAACATGTTTTAAAGAAAAAAAAAAGATAGCTGCTCCTTTGAAAAGACTCTTTAGGTGACCTTATCATATGTTTTTATCCAAGCAAAATCCCTATGGATGAAATCAAGCACGAGGCTACATTATTAGGCTAGAACAGTGGTTTTCAACTTAACTATGGATGCCCACTACATCATATTTTTGTTAATATATTACTGTTAACGGTTTAAGTTAGTCTAGGGAAGACCGCAACGGAAAATAAATAGTTGGTTATAAAATAAAAAGAAGTTCTTATCAACGTAATAAGGCCTTCAAGCCAATAATGTCTTGGACAAAAGGTGGCACTGGAGTCAAAACGGTTGAGAGACACTATTTAGAAGTCAATTTGATGTAATGTATGTGAGTAGGCATGTGCTTTACCAGAACTAGTTGGTTAAAATCTTGCACCAGGTCACATCGGTTTATTTATTTCTGTTATGAGGAGAAATATTTGAATAGGTCTTGTTCATTTTCCCAGTTATACCATGTGATTGCTATCAAAAGGTATTCAGAATGCATGTTCTGAGTTTGTTTTTATTCACTCATGAATGTTTCTCTTTGTGTAGGGGCCTTTCTGTTGCATTCAGCTCCCAGGTTTGTTCATTTGTATTCCTGCTGTCCCCGTGTGCCTCTTTTCTCACATCAAGACTTGTAGGTGAATTCGCTGACGGGCGAGTTCACCACAAGCATGGACTAGCACTTCTGTGACAAGGTGTTGCTATCAGTCTCCCGTTACACACACACGTAAGAAGGTGGACGGGCAGCATCCAGCTGGCCTGTGTTCCAGTGAGTGAATACTTGCTAATCTCTCTCTTCACTACGTGATAAGCCGCTCACCTCTCTGCCAGAAAAACATTACACACACTCGAGTGAGAATATAAAACACCTGTCCTTTAAATCCCCAACTGCGCAGTCTACATTTCTGCCTGTCGTAAGCCACTTCAGCTGCCAACTTTGTTGTTGATTCTGGATTCTGGCTTTTTGTTTTGCAGTAAAGTGAAGTCATTTGACAAGACTAACTTAATTTTAGATCGGAGAGCACTCCAGCGGTCCTCCAGGACACAAAGAAGCTCTTATTGTGTAAGAGAAAGGGGCTGATCAGAGTTCTGGTGTGGGGTTCACTGAACTTGTTTTCCATCCCACTGGAGGATGTGTTGGAGGATTGGTGGGAGGGGATGTTGGCAATTCAGCTACATTTCTTGCAAATATGATGCAAATTGAGGCAAATTTCTGAAAACAGCTAGATTTTTTATTTTTTGCTCATCCAGAAGTCACCGCCACAACTTTATATTTCACAATAGGGACTTTTATATCTCACAACTGGCTATTTATTATTTCAATCTTTATCTTACAATTAGTTTTCGGTCAACGTGGAAACAGACCTCCAGACAGAAAGTCTTTTCCAAAAATGAAAATAAAAATAAATTACACAAATAAGCACAAAAGGAAGTTTGTGTAGTTAATGTAAGTTATCATTTGGTTTTGTATGTGGGAAAATTACGTCGCTAGTAGTTGATTTGATTTCAGAAACACTTGTATTGTTTGGCGAGATTGAGTTTCTCTCTCTCCTCTCTCTCTCTCTTTCTCCCTTTATCAGACAAGTTATTTTTTCCACAGTTATCTTCACAAAACTGGGAAGTCTAACCTTTGATTCATGACGTGTTTGAGTGGTTCCTCACATCTGCTGTTAAACTAGAGCATGAGACATAAACGGAAGGGAAGGAAGACAGGAAAGACGGAGGGAGGGTAGAGATCCCGCCAGCGCTTAAAGAGAGCAGTTTCATTCCAGAAATCGCTGGAAGATGAAGGGATGATTAATAAGTGTGAGGAGCTGTGGCACACACACACACACACACACACACACACACTCAATCAGCCAACCAACCTTAAAGTCATCATGTAATCAAAATTGGCCCTATTTACTTTCTTAATACACGTTCCTGGTCTTATTGTGCACGATTCATCGGTGCATGTTATTAATATGTTTGTCTTCGTAATCTTTCATCAAAATGCAATAACTTCCTTCTTAAACGACTGATGTGCCATTCAAAAAGCCTCATCAAATGTGGGTGCCGGTGGTGTTTTAGGCGGAGAGTCATAGACATTCAGAAAGTGAATGCGTGAGATTGACTTTTTAAACTTAAGGCCAACGTTTTTCTTTTAGTGCTATAAAGTTGTGTTGTGTTTCAGGGTCAGATGTGTATTTGTATGTGCAAGAGGTACTGCATCACTCGTGTCTGCGGTTAGCCGGCCCATATGTGTGAAAGTGATGGATGAGGAGATGATTGATGGGGCTGGAGGATGTTGTGGCCACGGAAACACAATTTTTCCATATTAGCACCTTTGCCTCCTTTCTCAAGTCTGTATTGTAGAATCTGTTTGGATGTACAACTGTTAATGTTAACAACAAAACAGGAAGTGCATTTGCATCCCTGTTTATTTAGCTATTCAGTGCATTATGATGTAGCTGCATTTTATGATTTACATTTTGCTTTTGCTTTTTAAGACCCAATCAGAAAAGATCTGCGACCCACCAGCTGCGAGGCACTTATTTAGATGACTAAATCTTTTTTTGTCTGTATTTGCCAACTACTTTGTCGCTATTCCTCATTTTTCTCGTTTATTCAGTCGCTTCATCTTAGACTTACACTCCACTCACTGATTGCACTGAGAGACAAGCATGTTTCTCTTTCTGTCTATGGTCACGCATGCACTCGTGACGATGGCTTTCAGCTGCTGAAAAGCTGACTAGAGTCAAGGCAGGAGTGTTTGTCTAGAGTTCTTTATACCTGATGAACAACATTCTCCCCTGTGACCCTGGAACCATAGAAATATCTTGGTTCCTCTCTCTCTCTCTCTCTCTGTCTCTCTCACACACACACACACACACACACACACACACACAAACTGGAAAACAGGAGTCAGTTCCAATCTCTGCTATTTGATCATGTATTCAGTTTTTTTGTTTGTTTGTTTTTGCTGTTATAAGCAGATAGTTCAGACATATGATTCAATGATCTTCTTTGAGTTGTAAAATAGCTGATATTGACGTGTTGTCCATATTAATTTAATGTGGTTTTATTTATTAATTAAAAGAAATTATTATAACATATATTGAAATGATTAAATTATATTATTAGATAATGTTACCAAGTGTATGTATTTGCATAAAACGTTCAACTAGGCTAATGAACTAAATGTTTTGCTAAGGCAAGCATCAGGCATGGCCAAATTTACCAAAATTTTGTGGGCGAATTTCATCGGGAACCCATGCAGGGAATGTTGCTTATAAGTCAAATTGATTGCTGTGGGAATAGTGCTTGATACATTGCTACACTATTGACATTAGGCAATGGACCTTTTTTTTAATTTTAATTTTACTTTTTTTTAAAATTTGCTAACATTTCGATAAATTGGACGCATCTTCATAATTGCTCGAACTGGGTTAGTGATTTTAACAAAGCAGTAACCCTAAACAGTTTGGTAGATTATTCATCCTACAATACTTTTGACATGACACGCCTGCTTAGGCTAAATAGCTTAGGCAAAGTGGTAAAATTACTTAATTTATTTTATAATTCATTGTAAATGAGAAATTTATAGCGAATACATTCAAGCTCCGTTAGCATTACAGTCGATAAGTCAAACTTGCGGAACACGTTACTCGTTTAAAGTTAATTTGGTGGCTTGAATTATCGGCAATCTGGACTTGCTTGTGTGCACTGATTTCTTTTGCATTGGATCTTTTGTCTTCCCTCACGATTCTTCTCTTTCCCAATAATGACCCCCCCTTCTCTGTAAGTGATGTGAGATCCCTGTCCAATATTTATTCACTCCATCTGCGTGGCTGCATTTGCCAAAGTCAAGGCTTACCTCAATGAGTCTCCGTGGACCTTTTCCCTCTGTCTTTCCCTGACTTCTTTTTCTTGCTCACTCTGCTGCTTCATGTTTTTCCCTTTGCCTTTTGTTTTCTGTCCGCAACGTTCCATAATTTTTTACATCTTCTCTCTGCTTCCTTTCATACCAAATGCTGTCATGTCTTCCCTCTCTCTCCCTCTCTCTCTCGCTCTCAAATGTTTTACTTGTTTGATTGGGCTCTTCAGAAGGAGAGCTCATTATTTGTAGCTAGAGGGAGCAGAATGCGGGATTATGGGAAACATTTGAGGACTTATTTCTGCTGCTTGTTTAAAAGGCAACCATCACTGCGCTAAAAGTCACACAAATACACTTACGCACACATACAAGGACCCAACAACCTGGCAGCCCTCACCAAAAGCCTTCCAGCAAAGCTCTTGCTTTCTAACACGCTAATCCACACCTCACACCTGTGTGTAAATATGCGTGGGTTTGTTGGTGTCCAATCCTTTTATGTGGGTTTGTCCTATTTCTCATCAAAAGCATGCCAATAGCATCAGATGGTTCACTGACTGTCTGATGCATACTAAACACAAAACAAGAACTTACTCAAAATGGTAAGCTTCAGTCTGATTGGCTCACACAATTTTGCCGGACACTTTATCGGCCAATGTTGGGCCGTCGTTGAGCATCTGTCGGCCCTTTTTTTGTGGGTATGTTCTGCACTATTTATATATGCATAGTCCTAGTTCTTCTGCTGACTACTGCCACCTGCTGCTTTCGTTGTCACTGTTTTTTTTTTATGTCAGTTTGGTGTGTCTAGACCTTAAGTTGGAATTATTTAAACTGGTGACTCCCGGGTTTTTTTTTTCTTTTTTAAAGTCATTTGTCTGTGAATCAGGCTACATTGGCTGCTGACAAAATAGCAGCCAAAACAAAACATTTGATGTTTAATATACACATTATGTGGAGCGGGAATTTGTATGGATGATATTTACCCAGTAAGACACCACGTAAATCGGGGGTGTCCAATCTGGATGGCCAGTGTCCTCCGAAGGTTAGCTCCAACAGGGTTGCCAGGTCTGCGAAATAAATTAATCCCAATTGCTATTCAAAAACATAGCCTAAAACTAGCCCAATCAGGTTTTTCCTGTGGTATTCCCATCCGTCAGGGGTCCCTTCTGTCAAAATTGCATTCCGGGGGGTTGGGGGTTGCTTTAACCCACAGACTAAAAAACAACCCGTGGCAACAGTATATACTGTAAGTAGCCCAATTGCATGAGATTTGAAATATTGAGCTCCAACCTGCTCCAAAACACCAGCCTGGATGTTTCTAGTGATCCTGAAGACCTTAATTAGCTGGTTCAGTTGTGTTTAATTAGGGTTAGAGCTAACCTCTGTAGGACAGTGGCCCTCCAGAAGCAGGATTGGACACCCCTGGCATAAATGGAAACCAAACAGACTTTATGGTGTGAAATTCACATTTAAAAAGTATGGTTAGTCACTTTACATGTCAGTCAGTCTGCCTCTTCCTGTTTAAGTGGACATGTTTTTGGCTAGAATACGTCCGCTACACTTTGCAGCTCAATCCCAATTCTGAAAAAATTCTGGCTGTGTGAGACTTCCATACTAATTAAGCTCAATATTCATGAATCATTTTTCAAGTCCCATCACTGGGACCCCAGCACGCCTTTGCACTTCCCCTAAATCACATCAGGCCATCAACCTTGGCTGCTACAAAGCCCCCGAACCCTTCAGCCAGCTTCCCAGAAGGGCAAACAGCCCCACGTGGCTCCGTGCCAGGAGATGCCATGGGCACAGCGGTAGATCTCAGAGCTGGAATAGGAGACAGACCTCACCTCCTCTAGACAGTTACGGTACTGACGCCTCTCCAAAGCTCAACCGAGTGTAGCAGTGTATGACACCGATCCCACCTTGCACTCGCTTCCACTGCGCCTCTCTCTGTTTCTCTTACCCCGCAGAAACTAGGCCATTGCATATGAAGAGATTTTTGGGAGAGCGCTGTCAAGGCCAACCTTGACTCTGACTGGAAAATGCATTCTGATATGAAAGAGGAAAAATACAAGATCCACACAAGTGTGCATGCCTGCTTTTCTTCCCTTTTGCTCCCATTCTCTCATCAAACAGTTATGTTATATAAGAATGCAGGAGTGCTTGCTGTGGGGACTATGATGATAGAGTAAGGAGAGAAAGATAAATGTGTGTTATACCGGGTTATAAAATTTGGTTTGTGTGTGTGGAGGCTCAGTTAAAGTTTGCGTCTGTAAAGTAGGCCGGACTGTTTTATTGCAATACTTGATCTACTGCGAGCTTGCAGGCCTCTCTATGCTGTTAAGGGCAAAATGGAGCGATTCTGTCTGTGCCTCCCCTCAGGCTGTGTCTGCGTGAGAGTGTGCTCACTATATACCGCTGCCCTCTGAAAACAGACACACTGGGTATGTTCTGAATGGAGTTCTACCATACTACTCCAGTACATGCAGTATGCATGCAATATGCGGGTAACCTGCTGCGTTTGAAGAAATGTCCAGTATATGACAGCACTCTGCTGTATTCTACAAAGCAGTGTTCTTGACTTATCCTTCCATTTTGAGTGTGTCAATTCAACTGACAGTGGAATCCTGTATACTGAACTGGATAATGAATTAACTTCCATTAATGTTAGCTAGTGGTGGGCAATACAAGATATATCACAATATTCTTAACAAACTGCTTGGATAATTTTAAAATTGTGATTTCTTTCTTTTTATTCTTTTTCTTTTTGCTTTGTTGTCCTTTTTAAATAAACATAATTAAAGTAACTAATTGAAATAATCTGGGGTGCCTTTCCCAAAAGCAACTATGGTCGCAAGGTCCATTGTTACCAATAGAGTTCAATGGAACTAACAACCAAAGTTAGCTAACGATGCTTTTGGGAAACACACCCCAGGTTAGTTAGACGATATAATGCAAACAAGGAGGTCTTTTCTAAAAGAAAGTGGACTATTGATAGGTTATTCTTAATCTGATAAACAGCACAACTAAATTTATTTTACTAAGAGGTTTTCTTTCATACACGTTGCTCAATGAACAAGCAGTGGTACTTGTTTAATTTTCACAAATCTTAAAGTACAGACAGACATCTTATTACTTCATCTTATTCTTCAGGATGTTGATTCAGTGAGTTTCTTCATAAGGATTCATCAGACTGATTCAAAACAGTCTCATTGTTTGATCAGGCTGCCCAAGTCAAATTTATTTAATTAAATGTATTATTTAATTTATTTATTTTACTTAGTTTACAGAAGTGTATTTTTTTTTTTATATTTATTATATCAACAAAGTATTTTATCAAAAAGAAATGGTAGGCAAAATCCAGTAAACTCAGTATGCATTTAACAGGAAGACTGAAGGAAAATAACAGATTTTTCAGAATCAGCATAATTAACATGACCAAACTGGTAATTTAGTTTGTACCTCATTTGTTTCTTTTTTGTCATTTGTCTTTCCAATTTTCTTTTCTCTCCAGGATAATGATGTAAGTAAGAGACGGGAACACACACACACACACCCACACACACACACACACACACACAACACACACACACACCACACATAAGCCAGCTGGATTATAGCACGCATTCACATTTAAATGGAGGATCCCTCATTTTTCTGCTACGCTTGTCACTGACTGGCTGAGGTCACCATATGTTGCTGCTTAACCAATCAGCATGCAGCATTCATTCTCCCTGTGATCCATGGCCATGCACAGAGACACAAATTAATGTGTATGAAAGAGTTCGTACATGCCGGAAAAGCTGAGCCAGTCTCACTTGGTCGCAAACGAGTGAGATTACACGGCTAACATCTGCTGGTGGTTAGGGCTGAAGTTGATTATGTAATGCGCCCAGGGAATGCACATCGTGGGTTCGTTTCCCTCAGAACGTTCAGTTCTCTCAAGGCATACCATATCACCCAGGAACTGCCATTGTTTTATTTTCATAACCCATTTTGCAGAAAGAGTTCTCTGATTGCTTTGTGCTGAGGAATATACAAAGGAACTCTGTGGAGATGGGGATTAAGGTGGAAAATATGTGAAGGAAGTAAGTGAGGATGTCACAGTGGTTAGCAGAACATCTTTAGATGTAGCATTAAGCAGTTGTCAACTTCTGCTGTTTCATGCAGCTAATCAATGGACCAGAGAGGTCGGCATGATGACATGTTGTTGTTTTTTTTTGTTTTTGCTTCACTGACCCATCAACTGACTGACTTGTTTGTTGACTTGTAAGTGTCCCAGAACAGGACATACAGTATATACATAGATTTGACATACAGACCCATAGCAGTTGTATCATATATATTTATCCACACACAGCCTATTTAAAAATGAATAAAGATGTAGCAGAAAGCAGCTGTCTACTTCTGACCTCATACAACCAGTCAGTGGAACACAGAGGTCGGGGAGGGCCAAGCTGTCACATTGACGCATCGCTGTGTTGTCGCTTTACTGACCCGTCAACTAAACAACACACAGAACTGAACCACAGAGCAGGACATGATGGGACACATACACACATCAGAGGCAGTTTCCTGTGTTTATCTGAAGCACTAGACCAGTGAATAATGCAGTAGAGGTGGTTATTGTGCTGGTAGGGACAGTTAGAGAATGCATGCGGCTGTGGACTGATACGACTGAAGCTATGATAATGCTTCACAGCGCAAGGGTGCCTGAAGTGTGTGGGTATTTTGATTGAGAGTGCTGCGCTTGTAGATTTAGTTACTCTAGTAGATGTGGTTGCATCTCCATGGAGAATCATGACACATTGATGTCTGGCTGTTTATGTTGATCGATGTCTGCGTCTCATACACACACACACACACACACATTCTCACACTGTTACTCTAGGAAATCGTATTGCTTTTTCATAGCTCAGGGGACTTAAGTTATATCAGTTATGATACATTTAAGCATCAATTTTGTCTGATGTTTCTCCTAAAATGCCTCAGGAGAAATAAGAATAGCACAAATGAGACAGTTGTTGACATGCTGTAAGAGTATAGAGCTTTAAAATGAATGTAAATATACCAGATACTTTGGTTTTAGGAGAATATGATGAGAAATCGTGCGCTTATTTTGAGGTTTTTGATTGCAGATTTTGGTTTGCCACATCTACCTGAGCAGTTTGAAACATTTGACATACAGAACACACCCATAGCAGTTGTATCCTACATACTTGAACTCTTCAGCAGTCAAAGTGTGTGTGTGTGAGTTTGTGTGTATTGACTCGTTTTCACTTCATTAGTGGTATAGTTAATCAATGCACTCCATTGTTGTTCCACTATTAAGGCTTGACTGGGTCAGCCCAAGGGACGCACAAAGAGAAAGAGGGTTGAATGTGACCTAAAAACCCTCCTTCCCTTATAAAGAGAAAAAAACACATCGGCTCACTTCTGCCTCCATGTGATTTGAGTGCCGTTCAGACCCAGAATGCACTTCTACCTTGAGCACTGTCAACAAGCTTGTAATTACTCACACTGATTTAACTATAACTATAAAGTTATAATACTCATCCTAATTCGATGAGAATAGGGAACACCACACAAATAAAGCTGAAATCAAATAAAATATAACAATTAGATTACAGCCTTTAGGCTGTATGTTTGAATTATGACGGTTATGTAATATACAGTTACATCACGAAAAATAACCTGAAATAACTCATCATATTGAAATTATGATTTATGGACATTATGTGTAAGGAAAGGAATTGAGGAGTGAAACAACTGACAGCATGGCTAGTAGGGATGCACCGAATGTTCGGCAACCGAAATTATTCGGCCGAAATTATTCGGCCGAATAATATGTGCCGAACAATGACTAACGCGATCAAATAGAGGCACGCACTAATGCAGCAAACATGTCGGCAGGGTGAAAGTATTTAAAACTATCAGAGAAAGTCGCAGAAATCATTACAAGCACGAAGCACCGACAGCGAGAGACTGTTTATAATACTAAATAATATTAATTACATGATATAGCGTTTATAGGCACTCAAATGTGCTTTACCATTGCAGGGGGGTATCTCCTCAACCACCCCACAAGTCGTGCAGCTCAACCTGATGATGAGCGGCAGCCAAGTGCGCCAGAACGCCACAACCACACCAGCTTATTGGTGGAAGAGGGACAGAGTGATCGAAGCCATAAGAAGCATATGGGGTGGTTAGGAGGCCATGATGATCACCGAGGCCAATGGGCAATTGGCTAGGATTCCGAACGTCACACCCTCTTCTCACTTTTCGAAAGACAGCTGGGATTTTTATGACCACAGAGTCTCGGTACGGTTTAACGTATCATCGAAGGATGGGCTGGTCGACCAGTATAGTGTCCACGCACTATACTGGGGCGTTAGGACCCACACTGACCACATGGTGAGCACCCCCTGCTGGCCTCAATAGCACCTCTTCCAGCAGCAACCTAGTTTTCCCAGGAGGTCTCCCATCCAGGTACTGACCAGGCTCAACCCTGCTTAGCTTCCATGGGTAACCAGTCTTGGGCTGCAGGGTGATATGGTTGTCGCATTATTTTTAGTGCTAATTCACATGTCCTGATGAGACTGAAGAGGTGGCTGATGCTGGTTACTGTATGATGATTGAAATCGCGAAATAGCCTCAAACGAATAGTAAGTAAACTGCAGAATGTTATATTTTCTAATGAACGCACGAATTGCATGTATTCTGACAGCGCTGCAAGAACTCGCAGCAGGGTTCAAAGTCCAAAGCGTCCGAGAAAAAATCTGTGCTGAAACACTGTTACTCATCAGTTGCTCAGTAGCATTTTGTGATTTTTTTTAAAGGCATGTGACAATGTGATACGTGCGACAAACATCTTCCCAAATTGGTAATGAGAATAATTTATAAATCTGCATGCTGTCGTCTACAAAAAGAAGCACTGAGATCTTCCTACGGGTTTCTGCCAAAATAAAAGCAGAGAAAAAAGCAACAACTCCATCAACATTCATAAAACTTAGTATTGTAATTTTACTGTTGTTCTGTTAAATAAAATAAAAAAGACAATAATAATGATAATAATAATGACCCTACAACAGCTCTGTTAATACATTTATTATAACATACATAGTGTTCAAATTGGGATCTTTAATATATTCTAATGTTTTAAAAGAATTCTCTTCTGCTCAGCAAGGCTGCTATTATTTTGTACAGTAAAAAAATACATGCCTGATTCAAGTCTCAAAAATGTTATTATTATTATTCAAAAAATATATTATTTTACTAATTGTGTTCGGTATTCGGCCTTCGGCCTAGTGTTTCATTTTGTTCGGCTTCGGCCAAGAATTTCATTTCGGGGGCATCCCTATGGCGAGGTAAGAAAAGCAGTTTCCGTAGACAACAGTCAAGTATACAGTTTAGCAAGGCGATAAAGATGGACAGTTTCATCAAGAAGCACCTTTGAACACTCATCTCAGGGGTGACATACCATAGACTGCTATTATTTTTATATAAAGGCAAGGACATGTGTGTGTGTTCTGCTGTATAGATTTAATCCCGGCACCTTTCTGACTGATTCACTAGCAGCCATGAGGACAAATGCGCTACAAAAGAAAGAGAGGCACAGAGTGAATAGAAAGATCTGGAAGAGTCAAGGATAAAAACGGGGTGAAGGATGCTATTGAGAGAGAGAGAGAGAAAGCCAGACTGTGAATGTGTGAGTGTGCCGGAGAGAGAGTAGAGGCACTGTTCGTGTGCGGTAACAGAGGACCAGTCATTAACTCACCCCTCTCCTGAGGATTACCACTCCAGCAGCCTGCTCCTCCCTTTATCTCAGCTCTTCGTGTTTCCTGTTTGTCCCTGTTCCGGACCACCAGCTGCAAAAAACTAGTTAGCTGACCCAACTAGCCAGCGTTTTTGGTGCCTATAGGAATTGCCGGGAAGCAAAGTAGTTCCCTACATTAGGATACTTCAAGATAATACCACATTTTTGCGCTGTCATGATCCCTGGATAGGCTTACCCGATACTACGGTAGTGACGGGTGATACGCTGTTAAGCGCAACCACCAAGTTACGGTCCACTGCCCACCGCCATAACGACCACCACGTCGTTTTTTTTTTAGAGCTTTTATAATGAAAAAGATCATTTGTTCAGCGAAAAGAACGACAATACAATTAAAACTGAACGCGGGCTCAATGCAGCGTGCCGACACGACAGTCGCAAATCAAAACAGATCAGATTTCATTTCTACAGTGAGGAGAGTGAGTCGAGCTGAAGAGTGAGGTGAGACAGACAAGAAAATGGCGGATGATTTAGTTTCGAAACTAAATCTAAAAGCGCCTGTTTGGCAATATTTTGGGATTTTGAAAAGCCTGTTGACTTTTGCCGTTCATCTAAGGTGATTTTGGAAGTTTTTTTAACATTTGTTTCTTATTTATTTGGTTCCACAGTGTTTGCTGATTTTTGCTTTATTTAAACTTTGTGTCATTTATTATTTTATTGGACATTCGTTTTGCTAATAAACGTTCAACGTTCTTATTTATTTGGTTATATATTACACGTTTACTTAGCCTATTTCCAGTTTTGTACACTATTTAAACTTTATTTAAGTTATTTGTTATTTTATATTAGGAATAGCTTGCCCTATAGCATGGTGTATTTTATTCGTTTTGTTAATAAAAGTTATATTATTTATATATAGGCTAAGTGAGTTTGACATCGTATTTTGTTGTTGCATTCAAGCAATAGACGCCGAACTGCCGTCAGCCGGAAGCTATTTAAAGCGAAGGGCGAACAGCGAGGAAACGAGGGAAATTAAAACAAACCTACCAAATACGAACACGGGCCTTTACTCGAATTTCGCTATTTTGAAAGTGACAAGAAATACGCACACACTTTCTACAAGCTATTTAAAAGTGAAGGATAAGGGAGGAAAGAGGGAACGACCTCCCCCCCCCCCCCCCCCCCCCCACCCCCCCCCCCACCCCCCCCCCCCCCCGGTTGATACCTGTTTTCACACGTCGATTAACCGGTGGGAAAGTTTCCTCACCTTCACAAACCTAATCCTTTACATATACGACTATCCCAGAATGCATTTCCTTACAATTAGGTTGCTCCCTTACAAGGCAGCTGCCTATGTAGACACTAGACAACGAGATCAGCGTGGCCAGGTGTCTTAATTTTGTGGCTGGCTGTGTGTGTGTTAGCACACATATCTCTAATGACTCCTCATTGCTGCGTTTGCCATTTTAAATTCTTGCGAACACGTTGGCCTCTCTTACGAGTGTGTGTGTTGTGTGTGTGTGATGTGTGTGTAGCGCTCTTATGATTGTAACATCACCGGTTCAATTTTTGGGTTTATATGATGTTAAAGGGAACTGTTGCTGGGAAGGGATATTTGTGTGTTGTTGCTCAGTCCACCCAGGAGTATAGCTCATTTTGCTGTCTATAATCTGCCGCCTTTCTTCTGATGCTGGATAATTGGTGTGGCTTGATAATGTTGAAGCCATGTGAAAAAATGTCAATTTACACTTCAAAATTCAACATCAGCACTCCCTCAACATATCCAAGCCGCTCAGATGCACTCATTTAAAAAGTGGCTTGTCGTCACGGTTGCCTGGAATTCTTTGTCAATGTGATATTGGCCGATTCGGGGTTGAAGAGGTGCAGGGGAAATTTTTTTTTCTTTCATGCTGTTCTTTTAAGGTCATATTCTTGAAGGTTTGACAGCAGGTGCGGATACTTGCTTGAGTGGCAGTAATGCAGTTGAAGTTAGTCGATGTTTAAGGAAGTCAACTTCTTTCACAGCTGTGGAGTGTTAGGTGTGCTTTCGTATGTATGCTGTTTGGTTATGAATGGAAATTGTCAGAAATGTAATTATTTTGGTTTCCGATTCCACATAACTGGTTCCATTAAAGATTCTTTTAGTACTTTTCCAGCACACAGTATTTCTTTTTTCCCCCATCATTTCTCGCTTTAAACCCGTAAGCTTCTGAAAAACATATGTTATATTTTAGTATTATAAAGTATTTATTAATTTGAATTAGCTTTTATTTTATAATGCGCATTTTTGTTCTATTTTTCAGTCCAGTTTTAGAATTTTGTATTGTGCTTTTGATTATATAGGTGACCCTCGGAGTAAAACCAGTTTTAAGTCGCCTGGGGTATATTTGTACAATAGGCCAGAACATACATCTGTAGGGGTCAAATATCCACTGGATTTTTATTTACTGCCAAAATCATTAGGATATTAAGTAAAGATCATGTTCCATGAAGATATTTTGTAAATTTTCTACCGTAAATATATCAAAACTTCATTTTTGATTTGTAAAATGCATCGCTAAGGACTTCATTTGGACAACTTTAAAGGCAATTTTATCAATATTTTGATTTTTTTGCACCCTCAGATTCCAGGATTTTGAAAATCATGTATTCAAAACCAAATATTGTCCTGTCCTAACAAACCACACATCAATGAAAAGCTTATTTATTCAGCTTTCAGATTATGTATAAATCTCAGTTTCGAAAAATTGACACTTGAGACTGGTTTTGTGGTCCAGGATCACATATTTACATATAAATTATACTATAAAAAAAACTATCAGCACTCAGCAGGATTCTTAACCTTTCCATGGCCTGTCAGTCATCTTGCGCAGGAAGACTACCCTCTCCCTTCTTGTTGAATAAAACAGGAATATCATGAAACATTGAACAGTGTTTTTAATGGAAATACTTCTGTCTGGTACAGAGGAAAATTACAAAACATTTCTATTGACTGTACCTTATTCGGTCTTAAAGTGTAACCTTTCCTCCTGGGCACAAGTTGTGCTTAAGTCAAGACCCCTGTTGAGTGGTAGTTTTAGGACACTGACCTTTTGCATGAACACACACTCGCATAAACTCCCGTGCATGTATGCAATCCAGCAGGTTTTTGACCTATTCACACACAAGTAGACAGTAAAAGGGGTGGACAGCACCCCAGCCCTCTGTCAAATTATGTGCACATATCTTTGTGCACTTGTGAGTCCAGATTTAGTCACGTCAACTAAGTTGCAAATTTTCACACAACCTACATCCTACTTTTCAAACCTGGTGATTGTATCCAATAGCAATATTTTAAAGGGGTAGTTAATCCAGAAAATGACAATTATCGTTTTTTACCCATTCCAAACTTTCTTCTGCTATTTTAAAGAATGTCCTTGCTCTTCTTCTCCATACAATGAAAGTGAATGGGGTCCAAAACAACATTGAACTCTATGGACCAAAAAAACAACAACACTAAAACCTTTTTCAAAATATCTTGTTTGGTCTTCCACTGAAGAAAGTATATCATACAGGTTTGGAATGACACGGGGGCCAAAAATACATTTAAAAAGCACATCCATGGCACGTCACTATGGAGATTCTGCTGTAAAGCAGTTCTGAAATACTCTAGTGTCATTATTTAGTTCAAGTCGGTTCAGTGTTGGTTCAGTTTCGGATAGGGCTACACGATAAATGTATTTAATTGTGATCCCGTTCTGGCTTCTCTCGGTTTATTTAAGCATGGAAACGTGAAGTATCATACTATTATCATAGCAAGATGCTAACATCAAACTCCATTGAAATCAAAAGGGGCTGAGTCGATTAGCAGTGTTGACGTAGAGCTGTTTTTGTTGCCGCCAATGTAGAGCGTTTCAGTCCATGATGAGGTTCCCCTGAGGTTTTTTGAGCCTAATGCTTTGCCATAGAATAACCCGTGCTGTTTTTTCACATGTGCGCACATGCCAGCCGAACCAGATTACTTGAGGAGAAGGTTGGTAATTGGTGGAGACACTTAGATTATCCAATTTAAAGGGGGACAGAAACAGCATCTGTTGTCATGGTGCCCCCCCCCCCCAGTTACCCACAGAGACCATGTAAGCAAGGCTCAAGAAAAGCAAGCACACATGTGGAGCAAATGTTCTTAACCTTGAAGATCTGTGATCTGTCCACATCTGGCTAATCACTTTGTCAGTCTCCGTCCCACTTGTTTTTTTTTCTTCGGCTCCGGCCTCCTTCACTGATCTGAAAGTCAAAGCTGATGTACTGGACTGGAGCTCTCTTTGTCTCAGACTGTAGATGCTTCTGTCATTCTGAGCCGAGATTGAGACACTCAGGGGAAATGTAGCTATTGATTGACGGTGGTGTGAAATTCAGGGCGGAGGTCAATTTAATGTGGAAGAACTCGGGGAGGAGATGGAGATCGATGCTCCATGCTTATTGGCCGGAGAGAACGGATAGACTCGCGGGTATTGTCTGCTCAGAATGTTTACAGGTGGCAACCTGCGAGGTGACTTTATTCATTGAGCATCTTTGAAAAATTGAAAAAAAATATATATATAGTAAATGAAGTTGTGAACTTGTTGCAAATGACATTTTATGTTGCCTTTGAGGTAGAATACAAACCAAAATTATGGGTTTTGCAAAACTAAAAAAGTAAGATACAACTTTCCCACACAATAACATATAGCCCGTGGCGAGATTTCTTGTTAACTACTTTTAACAAAGTGCTTTCCAGTCGATCCCATTGATCCATCCATGCCCCTCTCCACCACAACCACTCCATCTTTTCCCACGCTCATCTTCTCTCGAACACACATCTGTCTTTTTACCCCTCTCTTCGGCCCATCTGTCCTGGGCTGGTCCACATCTGCTTTTCTTCTCGGCCTTTTGTTTGTCTTTCTGTCCTGAACTGCAGGTGTGTGTGTGATGGCGAATAATTGCCTGCAGCCCTTTTGAATTGAGACCTCATTCATTGAGACCTGCTTCTGCTTCGTCATGCACGGACACAAGTGCCGAACACCGTTTTAAGCCAGCTGCCAGTATTGCATTTACATGTATGTTTGTAATTCAATACCGTCTGCGAAAACAGTTTGATCCCAATCAGTCCCGCCATACAGGTGTCTGACCTTGAGCCCAGGGCCAAGATGCCAATTTATAGACCTCCAATTAGCACACAGCACGTTTAATTATGAGCACATCGAACAGGCCAGAGAGCACGCAGCTCCCAGAAATATTCGCATCCTTCACTTTGAAGTGGTATGCGCTACAAGCACGAATAAGCGTGAGATTTGTGGTCACTCTGTGGAGAAATATTTCAGTCTAATAGAGATCTCTCTGTGGATCCCACACATACACAGAATAAGGTTTATGAAACATTTAGCAGGAGAGAGCCGACAGGAGCAGAGGTGCTGTGATCAGTCTGCTGGATTAATCCATGAATGCTTCTTCTCATCTTTCTTTTCTCCTCTTTTTTCTTCTTTCATTCCCTGCTCCCTCCCGGCCCATTGCAGTCCCTTATATTTAGCTCACTCCTGACTTCCACTAAACAACATGAAATCAAAATAAACCCCATTTACTTCCTTAATAAATGTTAAAATGTTTAATAATCTTTCATAAAAAGTAGTAACTTTCTCTTCAACGATTTATTTTCTCTTTTCTGCTGATGTATTCAGGTATATGTGGGCAGAGAACAATAGTATTAACCAATAATATCATATAATTCATTCAGATCCCAGTGGATAAAACCAAGTCCTGTCCTACATTATGTTTTTCACTGAAAATGCACTGTATTATGTAAGTTAAAGCTATTTCATAATGTTTTTTGAAGGCTGTTACACCTACTTACTCTTGTTCAACAGGTTTTCCACTTTGATTGCAATGATTTTTGTAATCATTCGGACTGTTTTTATACTGCAAAACTATGAGTTTGATTCAGACTGATTTGGGAATCAGTTTGGCTGATTCATTAAAAAGAACCAGCTCATAAGACTTGTTAAAGAGTTGTTCAAATGCTTAGTAATCGTTCATAAAAAAGATTTTTAATTTCTGTTTATGAAAGCAAGACAGTGTGGGAGGGGAAGAATAATATTAACCAATAATATCCTGGTAAATTATTCAGTCAGATCCCTTAAAATCAAGATAAAGATCCCAGATAAAAATGAACCTCTGTTTTTCTTCTGAACTTCTGTTCCCCCCACTGAAAATTCATCACATTATGTAAGTTAAACAAGTTGTGAATGCTGTTTCATACCATATTTAAAGAACTGTCGTTCGACGGTTGTTCCTCTTCATCTAATCGTTCTCTTCTTCAAACAGCTCTGAAAGACTTATGATTTGATGTCAAAATCCAATGCTTGCGTTTTTCAAATTATACATGTGTTTTTTAGGGCTGTGCAATATATCGAAATTATCGAAAAATCGCAAATGTACATATCGCAATATGCATATCGCTACAGCTTGCAATATTAGGGGCCATGAACAAAAGACAAAGGGAAAATCACTCACTGCTCTTACCTAAATAACTTTTCTAGCTTAATTAAGAATCAGTGCATATTGAATTCAAAGAGTAAATACTAAGCAGTGTTGTATTTTTCCTTTTTATTATTCAGTTCCTAAACTCATGTTAAAATGATTACACTAATGTTAAAATGACATTTTTTATGTAATGCTCGAGTAAAACACATACCGTTCACTTTCAGAAGTTGTTGTAGGGGCGATTTCTTATTAGAATCAGAATGAGCTTTATTCACCACTTAAGTGTGTGCAAACACAATAAATTTGTTGTGGTTTTACAGGAACTCTTGGTGCATGCATACATACAAATAACCATATATATATATGACACAATATAGTTATAGAAGTTCACAGAACTGACTCTGCAACAGCTGAGTAAAACTGTTTCATCTGAGCATGTGGCACTTTAAGCATTATCGTATCGCATATCGAATATCGCATTATTTAATGAGTTATCGCATATCGCATTTTTATTCAATATCGCACAGCCCTAAATAACCATTCCATCTGTTTTTCCATTTGATAACCTGTGAGTTTGACTTGAGAATCAGTTCAGACTGAATAATTAAAAAGAACCACTTCAAAAGAGCAAATATAGAGTCTGCTTTAAAGAAAAAATATATATATTTATAACAGCAGCCATGCTAAATGGTGGTGCCGTAAACACTGGTACAGATGTGTATGTGTGTAAGATAATGTGTACAATATGTTTAGTCTGCTGATACTGTCTGTTGTTCGCCCTGTTAATGAGATAATGGGATTATAATGGAATACATTTCTATATTTAGACCCTCCAGGTCCATATCGCTCTCACATACACACACACATGCACATGCTCTGTCAGCGGCTGTAATCTGCAGTCTGTGTTCAGTGCCGTCTCTGATGTCGAATTCTAATGTAATGTGGTTGTCTGAATTCTCAGAGCGAAAGATCAATGTGGCGTTTAGACGAGTGCGCGGTCTTTCTCCTCTCTTCCTTTCAAACGCGCTGGGCCACGGATAAAGAGACACAAACACAACCAATATGCACCTGTCCCACACACACACAGAGATCCCAGATACAGCTGCGAAAACCAACTCAGTGTCAGACACCTGAGTGTCAGACCAAGTGTTTGAACTAGGGCTATCACATGACCAAAAATCTATCTATCTATCTATCTATCTATCTATCTATCTATCTATCTATCTATCATCTATCTATCTATCTATCTATCTGTTATCTGTCTGTCTGTCTGTCTGTCTGTCTGTAGTTAAATTTTCTTTTCACATTTTTGTGTGTGTGTGCTTGGTTCCCCTCTGACATATTGTCAGCATATGGCTCTTTTCGGCTACGGCCTCTGAAGCGAAATGTTCAGAGCATTTTCATTCTCTTCGGGTCATAGCATTGTGTTGTGTGTGAAGCCGCGGTCCTCGCCGGAGTAATTTGGCCAGCTCATGCACACCAGAGCTCAATCACGTCAAGCTCGCTTACCGCTGTTTATTTTATTGACTCGCGTGTTTTCTTTTCTTTTTGCCCTGCGTGTGCGTTTATTCCTTCCCTTTCTCCCTCTACATCCTCATCTGACAGTACCGCTCTGTTTCTCGCAGACGAGCGTGAAAACACGGAGGTGGTTCTTGCGAAGGAGAACTTGAGAGTTCGACACCTAGTCTAGTCTCCGCCATCTGTTCAGATGTTAATTGCGACGCATGATTGTGTTTTTCCGTCCCATAAACGGTAATGAAAACGAAGACCTCCCCTAATGCGCCCTAATGAAACATTTTCACACACCTCCCTAATAAACAGCATTATGGGAGAACGTGTCTTTGTTTGTAAAGCTAGTCGCTTAAGAAAGTTCGACACAGATGCTGACTGGCAGTTAACACCCATTTTTTCCTCATTTTTGTTTTTGAAAAAACCGAGATGCGAAATTTGCGACACTCTTCGGCACTGATGATAGACGAAGGGAATTAAAAGCGGAGGGAGGAAGAACAAAAGGGCCGTGAAAGACTAGCTCGCGGCGTTGGCTAATCCTGCCGTGGCTCACCGGCCTGATACAGCTTTCGACGCCCTGGGAAATACGTGCTACTGCACAGCATGGGCGCAGCTTTGTTAATTTCATTTATTGACGTTGTGAATTAAACCAACATGCTTGAGTCCATTCCCATTCGGTTTTTAAATGATCGCTCTAGCTTTATGTTGTATTTGGCGAGCCGTGATGAAGTTAGGCCCGGTCTAATTAAGGCATCTGGAGGGGTCTGAATGTCCTAAGAATCGTGGCACCTGCAGAGAGGAAGACATGACCGAACGGAGGGAGGGTGGCACACTCTTCCTTTGAGGGAAGACAGCTCATCTGTTCTGCGTTTTGTAACCGATTGAAGGCATGCATTGTGGTTTAATTCACAAGAAGGAGTAATTTAACTGAACGCGTCACTGGAGCAAATCAAATGTTTTCTTTTGTGCTTGGCAATCAGTAGGGTTTTCTGCAAAAGTATCTTCTCTCCGTTTAGAAAAGAGCTGTTTAGAGAGGAGTACTGTGGGGTGAACCACATGGGTCGGTGACATGACAATCATTTTGTTTGTTTGGATGTATTAATTTATTCAAAAACAGATTAAAAGTGCTATTCATACATACAATTACTTGAATGCACGTTTTGAATGAAAATTCATGAAACTGTCCAGGTATTATAATAAAAATAAAAGTTTCATTGTACATTGTAATGATTCAAATTATTATGATACTTGGACAGTTTTATGTATTCAAGCTGTTATGAAAATGGTATTACTTTTTTACTTGATAATTACACCAGATCACATTTTTAGAGTCATTTATATTTAAACGTCTTTTCTTTCTTTTTCCCCAAAAATGAATACAAAGAGCATGTTTTTAAGATCTTGGCATGTGCTTTAAACTAGATTTTTAAAAGATTTGACCTTTCTTTTATCTTAATCACACTTATTTGACCCACATACTAAAGATAGCAATACTATTATTTGTAACAAATTTTAATTAAAATGCCATTTGTTTCAACAAAGAAGTCTTTTATGAATGTGTCTGTAAAGTTGAAGTGTGTAATATTCGCACCACTGGGGTCGTCAAAGCATATAAATGATAACTATTTTTAAAAAGGATTCCCGAACCGAAACGAACACCCTCCATTAGCAGATGGGACACTTTGAATTGTGCTTTCAGGCTTCCAGCTGTGAAAATGCGTCCCATGTTTGAACTTCCAATAGTTTCAGACATTATATAAAGGATTTACGGACTGTAAAGGAAATGAAAGGGTGATAGAGAAGAATTGAAAGTGAGACAGTTGAGCAGATGGGGTGATGTCAGATGAAGGACCTGCCATCCAGATGCTCGCACACACACACACACACACACACACACAAACCACCACAGGTGAACCGCGGGCCGGGATGTGCTGACCTGTAGAAGTTTGATGGTGGTCCAACTCGTGGTCATTATGATTGCTCCTGATGTTTGATATACTCCACCTTCTGCACCTGCTGTCTCCCTGCAAGCGACACACACACATACACACACGCACAGCTCGACATGCATGCTGATACCCGAGTCAAACCCCTCTAGTACTGGATGACAGCCCATAATGCAGCATCCTCTTCCTGTGAGTGTGTGTGTGTCATTTGGAGCTTTACAGACGGCCCGACTCGCATTCGCGTCATCATCAGTCGCTTGTCCCCAGCTCCACCCGGTTTCCATAGCAACAGGAAGGCAATAAAAAAAAAAAAAAGCAGGGTTTGTGTTGGCAGGATTTTGGCAATCCTGTCACACTATTGCCTCAGATTTCCACTCAAGCCGCTTTCAGCAGCAAAATTGTGTGGAGCTGCGAGTTTAAGTGCACAGTGTTTAGTGTCATTTGAGAAGCACTTTTCCTCTTAAGCACTTCAGTCCATGAACATTTGCGAGGAAACATGGCTGCTTTGTTTCAGCACTTTGTAAGAGGATGGGAGTACTGCACACATGCCTACTTTAAGACGGACTGAGTTTGTGTGATGGAAAGGCTGGAAAACAATCACAGCATCAGAATGAACAAGAATATAGACTAGCAATCGGGCTAAAACTTTATTTAAAGGACCAATTCTCACTATTAACTAGCTTGCTTATTAGCATGCATATTACTAGCATATTGGCTGTTTATTAGTACTTATAAAGCACGCATTAATGCCTTATTCTGCATGAACATGTTTTAGATCTCTTAAACCTACCCCATACCTAAACTTAACCACTACCTTACTAACTAATAAGCAGCAAATTAGGAGTTTATTGAATGAAAACTCTCAATTAATACTGAAAACGTGTTCCCTATTCTAAAGTGTTACCGTAATTGGTTTGACGGATATTTTCTGCCAATACTTTTCCATTGTTGTCCATTCTTAATTATCAGGTTTATCGTTAAAGTTGGCAAGTCTTTAAAATGAACACTCAACACCTTACACACTAACAGAAAATCACAATTTTCGTAATACACCGTATTATATTGATTTGACTTTTGATTACTCGATACAATATTAGTTTTGTGAAAGGTGGCCATCCACGTTCTGATGGTAGTGGCGAATGATTTCGATTTTTATCAGAAGCATAAACCTTTAGTTGCACGACTAAGCATTTTTCATCTATTATCTAGTATTGTTTTGTAAACTTGAGTGTGTGCATCATTAACGTTTATATGAAATAGATTTAGCAATTTATGTATTTTTCCTGTAATATAACACATCTGAATCAAAAGTAATAATAATAATAATGTAGGACGTGGCTTGATGTTATTCACTGCAACATTTTTACTGCCTGCATGGCCTTAATTTCATCAGGAGAACATTTTATAAAGTTTCAGAGGAGGAGAAATTGTAAACTTTTTTTTGTTCTTCAAAACATTACGCATTGATGAAATGTGCAGAATAAGACGAGGGGACATTTATCAAGAAAGGAAATAAGGTCCCTTTTGATTTCTTGTCATTTTTTAAGATTTGCCAGCAAAGAAAAAGTCAGTAAAACTGTTCAGAGCCCAGTGTTAATTTTCTGATTTGAGCTTGTCTTTTGAATTATATTTTATATATATATAATATAGATATAATATATTATATATCGATATCATAATATATATTAGATATATATAGTAATGTAATCAGTAAGTGCTCTGGTGGGCTTGTCGTTTTAAATTGAAGTAATGTATTTTTTTTGGAGCGAGTTAAAAATGTTTCTGATAAAACAAGGCTGTTATTATTGTGTTTTTATGGCTTGTGTGTGTGCGCGCGTCTCCTCGTTAGCGCCGAAAGACGGCATCTCTCCAGCTCGCTGCTTCATTACCAAGTGTGACATTTATCACATCGGCGCCTGGCGTTTCAAGAGTTACCATGGAAACTTCTATAGCACCCACCTCCCCTTCACACTTTTAACAAGTGGAGTGATTAACAGAACAGTTTTGTACATCTCACACATGCGCTCGCTCACACGCGCCGATGCCTGTCATTCTTCGCAGTTAAGCTGGCATGTTTTTTTTTCTTCGTTTTTGACTGGTTGGAAATATCTCCGCTCAGACCTTGAAAAATGATTCTCTTTTTATTTTGTAGGTTTTCTTTGTTGTAAACTGACTTTGTATGCGATGTTTACAAGAAAGAGTTTGTCCTAGGTGATTTTTTTTTCTAAATATAATCAGAGTTTGACATCTCCCTGACAGTTGACGAAAGTGATGACAGGAAACATCTTCCTGGAGTCACACTTGCCTGACTGACCTTGATGTGTGAGATTTGTGTGTGGTGTGTGTGTGTGTGTGTGTGTGTGTGGTTAAGTCTACCTATCTTGGTCAGGAGGACATATGAAAGGACAAATGCTCATCATTGGCTGTTTCAAATTCAAGTGAGCTGCCTGCTTACACGGCATTATTGGAATTCATAAGCGAGTTTGAAGATTGACAGGTTTGAACATACTGATGATGCCCAATAATGCAAAAAATACATACAAGTTAAAAGTATGAACATGGCTACAACACCCAAAAATGTGTACCATTTGAATGTTCACAACGATGGATAAAAAATGTGTACAGTTTTAATGTTTATATGGGCCTACAACATCTAAAAAAGGATATGGTTTAAATGTTAATGCCTACATGCCTACAATTTCAGTCTGAGATGTCTAAATAAATAATGTGTACGAATTTTACGTTCACATATTGCACAACATTCGCACAGCCTACATTGCCTAACATGTGCACTGTTTGAATGTTGGTACATGCCTATGTTGCCCCAAAATGCATAGGATTTAAACATTCATATGTGCCTATTAGGGCTGTCAAAATGACTGAAAAACTACATTTGAATTTTCTACTTAAAGGGGTCATATGATGCGATTTCAAGTTTTCCTTTCTCTTTGGAGTGTTCCAAGCTGATTGTGCATAGATAAGATCCCTGACGTTGCAAAGACTAAAGTCTCAAAACCAAAGAGAGACTTTATTCTTTATCAAAGTTAAGACTCTGCCATGCCCTCCTAAAATGGCTCGTTCTAACACGCTCCACATATCTACCTCACTATGTGGGAATATTTGCATAATGCCGCCCAAATGTTCACGCAAAGAAAGAAGGCGTGGTTTCAGTTACTGCAGTTAGTGTTGAAGCAGCCATATCAGGGAGACGTTGTGTGTTTTTAGGCGAAAGCAAAAGTACTTTATTTGTCCTTCCAGAAGTAGATGCATTTAGAATCTTTAAGATTACTTACAACAGAACAGCCATGCATTTTATGGATGACCGTTTCGTGAACCTAGGAAAGGATTTAATTCTGACTTTGCTATGACAATCTTCTGAATCAGCTACTGTTTTGTTATTATTTAAGTATTTGCTATTGACTGTTCAAATTGATTTGTTGCGCATCGTGTGTGTGTGTGTGTGCGTGTGTGTGTGTGTGTGTATGTGTGAGAGAGAGACAGCGTCACATCACAGTAGTCAGCTGTCTTAACCGCGGCTTGTGTACTGCATCATTACTGTGTCTGTCACACGACTCTGTTCCCTTTTCGGGCTTGAACTGATGGTAAAACTAATGACATTATTTACTGTCTTTACATTTATTTTGAAAGCTGAAGTTCGCGATTATGGTAAGGGATCTTGATATACCACACCTGTGAGGTGGATGGATTGTCTCGGCAAAGGAGAAGTGCTCACTAACACAGATTTAGACAGATTTGTGAACAATATTTGAGAGAAATAGGCCTTTTGTGTACATAGGCCCTCAGATCTTTGAGTTTGAACCTTTGTACAGGCCTATGTCGCCAAAACGCACATGGTTAAACGTTCTTATGTGCACATGATGCCCCAAAAATGTATTTGGTGTGAATGTTTGAACAGATTATGATGCCCAAAAATGCATATGTTCATATCGGCCTACGACACTCAAAACATGTAGTTTGAGCATTCAGATGTATCTGTGAACCTCAAAAAAGATTTATTATGAATATTTGAATGGGCCCAAAGATAGGTGAGATTTAAACTTTTGTACTTGCTTATGATGACCAAAAAATTTACGATTTGATCATTTGTATGTACTTGCTATGGCAGCTCACTAGGTTTTAAGACAAAGCCATTATGTCCTAAAACCAAATTGCAGAACGAACTGCAGAAACATTTATGTCTTAGTCATAAATATATGATTCTATCACAAATTTGACAGCGAATGGGACATTCGGCATACGGGGGTCACTGAACGGATGGTTTCCCCATCATAAACATGACTGACAAGCCCTGAATTATGACACAATGAAAGAAAGACAGAGAAATAAAGCAGTAGATGAACCATGGAGAAACAGAGATAAATCTTCCCTATTAAGTGTGGATGGATTGAGTATTTTTCAGTGCTCGGAGCAGAACGCCTTGTTTTTATGACCAATGAGATTAATTAGGATCATAAAGCTTAACTGATGAGTGGAATTAAAGCATCACCTGTCGCCAGTGAGAGAGAGATACGGCAGCACAGCTGTCAGACAGGCGGCGTTAACTTCTAGTGATGATTGGAAAAATGAATAAAAATCATTTTTTTCTCACTCTCTCGTGCTTACATACACATACACACACTTGTCAGCTGTGCTCTTTTTTTGAAACCGAGGAAATTACAGGTTTGCAACTTCCCCCCCAGCTGCCTGTCAACTAATGTGTGTGGAATGGCTGGAAGAGGGATTTAGTATCAAAATTAGTTTAATTTTCACAGTGTACTTGCATTTTTTTTCTCTCTTTTTGCTCCTTATCAGGCCAAAGGTGTTTTTTTTTAATACACACTGTACTTTTATATAACTGTAATATATTTGTTACTGTAGACATGCAGGTCCACATACTTGAAGTATTTTAACCATTGAATTAGGGGTATTATATACATCATTTGTGTAATTAAAAATCTGTAAAATGTATGCAAAAATGAATTGTGTGAACAAAAAAAAAAAAACAAATATATTATATATATATCATATATAATATATATAAATATATATATTATATAAATTTCTATATTTCCAAAATTTATATACATTATCCACACTCATCATAATAAATAGTACTATAACAGTATTACCTATAGCTATACAAAGTATATAGGACATAATATAACACACATAGGCTACACAATTTATTTATTTACAAACTTATTATACAAAATCATTTATTTTATTTTTATTCGTTTTCATGTTTATTAGTGTTAGTCCTATAATTAGTATCCCCTTTATTATAAGATATATAATATATATATACAACATACATAATACATACAACACAAACATCAGAAGTGCTTTGAATTTTTTTGTAACCTTTTGTGGAGGCTACTTGGGCGTGAAAAAACCTCAGTCTAGCCATTACTATGTCCCCAGTCATAATTTGTTATATTGCATTTATGTTTATATAACCATCCGCACTATCTTTAGAAGCACAACTGATTGTCTTGCTGTCTTTCAATGTTATTGTGCTTGTTTGTAAGTACATCAGTGAGTGATTGTGTGTTTTGTGTGTGTGTGTGTGTGTATGTGTGTGTGTGTGAGCCTGCGGACTATCAGAGTTCCTTACATCAGCAATCCCCCCCCACACACACACCTTAAGAGCAGCCCAGGCTGATGGAAGGTCTAGTTAAGCCATTAAGGCAGACAATTGACTCAAATTGAGAGGGAAGTGGATAGAAAGAAAGAGAGAGAGAGAGCGAGAAAGAATGCTATGGCAGGAGTGGAACCACTTGACAACTTAATCTGAGCCTCAGGACTTACATTCAGACAGACAAACGACACCACAACACACACACACACACACACACACACACACACACACAACAAACACTTTTATTTTCACCTTGTGTCTAGTTCTTTCTCTTTCTACCTTGTCAGCAGAGAAGAGTGAAAGAAAGATGGTCCAAATAAAGGACAATGTATTTAATCTGTCAATGGCTCTTCTCCTTATGCCTTTGCAGGGAATTGTAAGGAATTTAATGATTATGATTCCACGTTATGAGTCTGGTTCCTTAAGGATTCCTTTTAGCACCACATAATCCTACTGTGACTGTATTATACCATTTAGTCTACTTTTATTTTGTGTATATATATTATAAACAGGATCAGTGAGCGAGAGCGTTCAGGAGTCATTTTGGTCATTTCATTAAAAATAAGCAGCTTATAATGATCATGTTTTTGTTATTTTGTGCAATATCAAGTCGTTCAGATGTTTGGAATCGGTAAGACTTCTTAATGTTTTTGAAAGCCAGCAATACTGTATTTATTTGATCAAATTAGAGTCGAAGCATTAATATTTTGAAATATTATTACAGTTTAGCATAACTCTTTCTATTTTATTTATTTGAATATGTCATTTATTCCTGAAATGGCTAAGCTGAATTTTCAGCAGTCATTACTCCAGTCTTCAGTGTCACATGATTCTTCAGAATTCATTCCAATACACTGATTTGGTGCTCAATAAACATCTATTATTATTATCAATGTTAAAAAAAATAATAATAAGCAGTGATTTTTAAAAAAAAATATATATATACATTTTTGTCATGATTCTTTGAAATATAGTTTAAAATAACTGCATTTATTTGAAACAGAAGTGATTTAGTGTTTACTGTCACTTTTGATTAATTTAATGCATCCTTGCTGAATAAAAGTATTCATTTCTTGAAAAAAAAGTGTTCACTCTACATCTGAAAAAGAAGGCAAATGTTCAGAAACCATTAGTGGTTCCCAACCCCAGGCCAGTGTGTGCGAGTGTCCTCCAGCACACTGTTACAGGCTTCCTGTGACTTGTGCCTTTGTATTCCTGCAGTCGGGCCTTGTCGAACCAAACAATTACTAATTGTGACAGACACAAGCGCACACATACACGCACAACACCCTGACACTCTCAGTCCCATCCCTCTCTCTGTATCAGAGTCCATTTCTGGCTCTTGTGCCTGTGTCATGGTCGCTTTTTTCGCCATTATTTCTTTTTGATCGGCGGCGAGGGGCACCCTTATCACCGCGGTAACTGCCGGGGGATTTATTGGGGTGGGGGTAGCTGAGCAGCGGTTGCCGTGGGGACCTGAAAGGACGGCTTTCCCGTGGCGCATGCAGAAATGTCCTTTAAATCACTCAAAGACTTGGGCGTCTCCGCGGAGAAAATAGGATCCTTCTGCAAGAGATGGATGAATCGAGCCCAGAGGTCTGTGTCTCTTCTCTTTACCTCCGACCTTTTCTTTTTATTGGTTGCTGCTCTTTAACTCTAGGCCTTGTTTTTTTTTTTTAATAGAATTAAAATCACTTCATCGGTTTAAAGAGAAATTAGGCTTTGTGAATGACTGAGTGAGTTAGTTCTTTATGGCTTTTTTTCCACTTCTAATTTGTGATTGTGTAGTGCATCATGTTTATATGTGTGTGTGTGTGTGTATACACACACACACAGACACACAAACACACAATACTGTCCATAGGAAACCATTTCTGAATAATCTATGTACAGGCCTCATGATGGATTGAGTTTATTTGTATGCTGAGTAATTGTTATAGTCACCATATTCTACACTTTTGTAACTTGACTTTAAGTTACAAAATGTTTTGTTATGTACATTAATAGTATAATGTTTAGGGATGTAATGGTGCACCACGAGCCGGTTGAAAAACGATACAAATATGTGACAATTCAAATCGGTTGAGATTTGTATGTAGCATCTTTTTTTGGATCATGGTTAAAATGCAGTGGTTGCCTCTTAATTTTAAATGGAAAGAGCACATACAAAGCCTTATTTTGTTTATATGAAGAGATTTATTTTATTTGTTATTTATTTATTTGATTTGGGGTTTGTTTTAAACTTTCATATTTCAGTTTCACAAAGAAATTGTCAGCATTTTGTCCAAGCAATAATAAAAGGACATCTTTTAATTTATAATTGATCTTAAATCTCATTTTAAATCTCAAAGTGAGAAAATCGTATCGTGAAATCAGTATCGTATCATATATCGTATCATATTGCATCTTGCGTTAAGTGAATTGTTACATCCATAATAATGGTAGGTTTATACATTGTTTCCTTAAAGGGGTGGTTGATTGCAATTTCACTTTTTAAACGTTAGTTATTGTGTATTGTTGCTGTTTGAGCATAAACAAAGATCCTGCAAGTCCAAAGCTCAAAGTCCTCTTCAAAGGGAGATATTTTATTTAACAGAAATCACTTTTCAAAAACTACAACAAACAACTCGTTTGGACTACAACGCATAGTTTCCGGGATTTGTGATATCACAAATATAGACGAATGGGAAGAGACCTGGTTGAGCTGCACTAGTGAAGGCAACGAGTGTTATCACTATGTGGGAGACACGTTAGCTTTCCCAAGGCACACGAACTTAGAGTGATTACAATCATCCGGGTTTAAATCGCGCTCAAATTGATTTGATTTTGACGCAATATTTACACTGAAGCTGGCAGGTGGCTATGGTAAGGGAATGACATTTCCCGACCAGTTCCGGTGCTCCAATCACACACACACTGGCCCAGCTAACCAAATCCCAGCATATTTCGTTATTCAGAAGCGGGCCTTCTTTTGATACCGGAACATTGAACCTGCATGCCAGACTGGGTTCAGAGATTGTTGTAATTATGTAAATATTGAAATAATGTGTTTTTCGAACAACATGGTATGAGAGCCTGTTCTAGTACACCTTCAAAACAAAATCAAGACTTTGTAAAATAGCATAATAAGACCCCTTTAAACTTTGTCAATGTCCACCCTCTTTCTGAGATTACTTTTGTTGCTTCAGTTGACCAGTGACTCTTTTTTGAACTTTACATATTTAATTGACTTGTATTTATTATTTATGAATTAAATGATCAATTTTAAATGTCTTTAGTCAGTTTGAAAAGGGATTAACATTTTACATTTTAAGTCTTTTATTCATATTTATTTATTTTGTTATAACTTTTTGATTTTCAGAACATATCCTAGATAGTGTGTGTGTATATATATATACATATATATCATGTATGACAAAATAAATAATTTCTCCTTTGTGCAGAGAATATTACTTAATTAATTTCAAAATGCACGTTTCGAAGGGAAGACATTTGAGCGGTTATCTTGAAACAGGCGGAGAAGGCTTACTCACAGAATGTTTAGTGCGATAATTAGTCTCATGAGGAAATGATTATGCTTCTTCACTGAGTATAGAAGTATTTATTTATTTATTTTATTTATTTTCATATCAGTTGAAGGGCAACAGGCAGGTTGGCCATCGATCAGCAAAATAAAATAAAATTGAGTAGACACTCAGTGATTTTTGAGTTTGTTTAGGCTTGTTCACTCATTTTGTTATTGTAAGCTGGTTAAAAATGAAATGTGAGTGTGGGGGTCGATAACTCTCTCTCTCTCGGCATGCTTTCATCTGGAACTGAAACAAGCGCCTGAAATTCCTCATGAACTCGTTGAACCAGCAGCATGGGCGTCTAGGGGTCACACGGATCTGTCTCGCATCCTGACTCAGCTCAGCCATTTTTATCATGTCATGATTTGTTTCATTCTGGTGTGAGTCACTCACAATTCTGCTTTCAATTCATGTTGAAGCTAGCATTTGTGAAACTGTTTTCAGTAAACTGCTTACAATGGAAGTCTATGGGGCAAATGTAATGGATAGTTTTAAAGCGAAAATGTTAAGCTTTTATTTGTGTTAAAGCTCTTTATTGATTTTCATTAATGCATTTCAGGTTTTTACATGAATCAAGTTGTTTCAGGAAAAGCAAGTAACATTTTTGATGGTTAAACTGTTCTATAACAGGTAGTGGTCGACCGATATATCGGCCGATATTTGGCATTTTTCAAATATCGGCATTGGCCGATAAATTTTTCTGCCTGGCCGATGTGTTCGAGGCGGGACTTTTATTTTGATGGCAAGCCGGACCTTTATTTTGACTGTGCTGAGAACGGCAGCGTCAGAGCACACAGTGCTCACATTCTCCCTATTCATTGTTTGTTGTTGTCGTTTAACAGTTCTGCCCACAGATAGAAGTCAGCCTAATAATCAGATAGAACTGTTGAACAAATGAATTAAAAAGTATACAAAAAGTATTATAACGATTGCTTTTATATTATTAGTAACAGAAAGGCAAACATACTTTCTCGTTTGCCGTCAGCATTCAGCAAATACGCATATCATTTAAACAAACCTTTAAATGACTAATGAACATTTAATTTTACAAACCTTGCAGACTTTGTCGAATCCAGCTGTGAGATCTTGTGACGTGTGCATTTCTATCCTGCATGATCGCGTGTTCTCTGAATGACGGTCGATCCGTGCGAATTGAATCCGGACAGGAGGAGAGTTCAGCTTCACTGGAGACGCGCGATCAACTTTAAACTCGTGATTTCAAACTATGCTGCTCTTCATGCTTTTGCCCAATGTCATATTCATGTAATTTTCACTGTGTGCTGCATGTAAAATGAGTGTTACCTTGGCTTTATTTGAAAAAATATGATTCCCAAATCCCAACACAAACTTCCCAGATTACCGAGTGCCCTGTTGGTTACAGTGTTTACTTCCTTTTTAATTATATTTTTATTATATATTTATTTATTTGTGAAAAATACTGTAATAGAATTATAGAATCAGGATGTTGTCATCTAAAGTATAAGTGTGTTTATTTTACACATTTATTTTTAATATAATTCATTTTCAAATTATTTCAAGTTTCTCAAACATTAATTAAAATAAATAAAAATTATAATTAAAATAAAAAATATACTTATATATATCGGCTTTATATCGGCCACCCTGCTTTCTAAGATATCGGCATCAGCTGTCAAATAACCAATATCGGTTGACCATTAATAACAGGGCAAATTCAGCTTTACATGGTCATGGCATGAGTTGACAAATTGTGTGTTGCACAGACAAGTTTAGTATGCAATTTTATCACAATAATCTCATGGTAACACAATTAATATTGTAAGTAAGTCTTACGGTGATATTTTCATCATATAATCATGATGTGTATTTTTAGCATTTGCTCCACTTGCCCCATAGACTCCTATTTTAAATTTGCTGTAAACGTACATTTTCTTTGCAAATGAAAGTTTCTGAGCAAATGAAAGTTATTTTATATGGTAATAGACCTTACTGAATCTGGAACAGAGTCTGAATTGTACCTGCTCAGGACTATAAACACAACATCAACACACACACACACAAGACACAGCACACACGCTGAGTGTAATAACACTGTTGTGATTTTAATCAGGGTTTGTGTCTCTGTGTCTTCCTGCATTAATGAGGAGCAGTTGTCGATCTGTCCGGCCCAAATTTGCTCTCGCAGTGAGCTTGGAGACCAACCTCTCTCACTCCCCATCTTCCTTTACATCTTCCAGTGTTCTCAGACAATGATATACACCGTTGACTCTTCCTAACACTCACTTTCTATCTCTCTGCAGTAACGGTACAGCTGGGAAGATGAACGGCGCCCTGGAACACTCGGACCAGCCTGAGCCGGATGCCATTAAGATGTTTGTGGGTCAGATCCCTCGCTCCTGGTCCGAGAAAGAGTTAAAGGAGCTTTTTGAGCCATACGGAGCCGTCTACCAGATCAACATTCTGCGAGATCGTAGTCAGAACCCACCACAGAGCAAAGGTAGCGTGCGTTTCCTGACTTTTGACATCACACACGCCATCGCAGCAGCAGGGTGTTGTGCCGCGTCGTGTTAACCTGCTCACATGTGTAATGTGTTAGCTTGAGCCTCTGACTTCCTGTTGTGCATCTTCTTTTCCTGTCTGCCTGTTTCTGTCTTGCATCCTCCATCCATATCTTTCTTTTTCTCCATTTCTCAAAAGCTATGTTCAGAACCCTATTTAGGCATTGCTAGAATGCATCGCAACGGGCTCATTTAAAACTATCGCTAAAGATGGCGGACAGAATTTGAAAAAAAATGCTTGTAAATATTCCATTTAGTACATATTTTAAATAAAAACCGACAATTTGACCCAGTATTTGCGATGTTTATATCTTTATAGTATCTAAATGGGAGTCTTCCAAGCTGTTTGCGCGCTTCGTTGCTGTGTCCTTCTGAAAGTTTCTACTTATAAACTTGAATTATTTTAATTGGATGCGTTGGTCAGTTCTATATTTGTTTCTCGGTTTATCATGTACGAACAAACTTTTTTTCAAACTGCAGTACAACACAATTAAGCACAAAAGATTCACACAGCACATTTTTGAGTTTAAATACATGAAACGTAAGGCAGTGGAACAGGGTTGCCAGGTTATCACAAGAAAACCTGCCCAATTGCTACTCAAAACTAGCCCAAACGCGTTTAGGGGGGTCCCCCGTTACAACCACCCACGCACGCTACGGCCCGCGACCGTCACATACATTGTTTCTTTTTGTTTTTTTTTGGGGGGTTTCCTGATACAATACTACAGTCCAGGGGTAAATATAGTTTTGGGGCCATTCAACCGCCCCACACCCCCCCTCCTTTTTATCCCCCCGCCGCAACGTGTAATCAGTAGCCCATCGCTACATTTTCAAACGCGGACTTGGAAACAGTAGGGACTCTTGCACCGCTCACCGCCGAAGGAACCTTTCATAGTACACAGACGTAATGTGAATAGCCACTTTGGCCATTTTTCGCACGCGGCTATGGTGTGCTTTTTTTACCCTCACCCCGGTCGCCTACCTTTCTTCAAGACCCACCCCAGAACCCACAAAATTCGCTCCGTACCATCCGGAGACAGGTCCCCCTAACAAGCACAACTGGTACTACCGTTGACGTAAAGCGGTAGACACTGACCGCGGGCCCAAACGCATTATACGCCGGAAACGCACTCATATCCGTCATGCAGTGAAAAGCCCCTCGTACATTGACACCTAAGGTAAAAATCTTGCGGGATAATATTCGCTTCAGGTTTTTGGAGAACACGCGAGGAGAGAATGGCTCCACTCGTAAGACCCGCTGACCTAGTTGCAGGCAACCATTGTACCTAATAATGTAACACTGCACACGCCCTTAGTTGCGTTGGTAGCTTCTATCCTCATTGCTAATTTTCCCTGAGTTATGTCATCAACCGCATTCTGTAATCCCACCTAGCCTACTTCGCACCCCCGCTCCGACATTTCCCACTGTCCATTATTGTGAAACCCGCGAGACAACAAAAACACCGCTCCGATCACAGACGCCGTCCTCTAGACCTCCTGTTGTTAACGTTGTTGTGGGGTTACGTTTTGAAAGCGAACCCGCGCACAATGGAGTACTGCGGTGTCGCAACCGTCTTACGTACACTGTCGGTGCGAATGCAACCCTTTAAATGGTACTGGGAAATAGTTTGCGCAAAACCGTCCCAGTACTTTAGTACTGTACATTTAGTTCTGGAAATAAAGCGGTGCGAATTGCCCTATTGCAGTGTAATTAAAAAAAGCTAGGTCTTGAGAGTCGTTTGGGCAATAAGCTGCAACAGGACAGCATAACAATCAAAGATTAACATGCTTAGCATGTTAACAGAAAAATAATGGAAAGGCAGTAGAATTCACAAACCTTATGTGTTAATGGCCTCTATTTGTGTAATTAATAGTGTATTATATTGCAAATGTGCTGCTACAGAGAATGATGGGTAATGTAGCTTGGTCGCACTATCCTGAAACCAGCTAAAGTACGTGCTTTATTCATTAAACAGTTCATTAAATGCATGCAAATTATCAACAATAACAATTGAAATGGTGCGTCCACCTCTAATTTACACACCCTCAACTCAGAAAGTCTGAACTTAAGAGTTTCAGACTCATAATTACGGCATTGTGGTGGCATTCATGTCCGCTCATCTCATAAATATCATCCTTTCAGCACGACTTGAATGCAGTAATGTTCCAAATCAGTCATTTATGTGGTTTCGTTTTGGTTCCGATGCCGCCTATGTAGGCGGTAGACAGCAAGGTAGCTCATGGGTTTCAGAATAGCTATAAAGCATAGGCATTAACCTCGGTTCTGCGGAGTTGTTAACACTCAGACAGGAAGATGGCATATACACGTTCACAGTGCCGCCCATCCTCTCACTCTTATGGAGGATGAGTCAGGGCCGAGTGGGAGAGCATTACTCAAGTCCCATACTCTCTCTCTCTCGTGCACACACAGACATTGCAACGGGTATCTCCGGCAGAGCCGAGGTGTGTGATTGGCTTTCAGACGGGGTGATGAGTGCTCCTGTAGTTCATTTAGCTGCAGTTAGAGTGCCTCTCTCAGGTCCTGCTTCATCAAGACCTCTGACACAGCCGTGGGGCCGTAATGGCCGCCGCTAGCCTTCAGCTTCACTCTAACCCATTTTCATTTAGGAAAAGGTCATCTGCGCGCATCTTCGGCTGTTAAATTAGACGATATTGAAAGATTTCTCCACCAACAAAGTCGCAAGGTGAGCGTTAACTTCCCTGTCTTTCCCTGTGGCGTCCGCCAATTAGAACTGATTTTCTCTAAGAAGTATTTGGTTTTCCTTTTTTTTTCTTTTTCTCCCATAAGGACAGTTTTCCACCTTTTAAAATTACCAATTAATGGGCAGATTATATTAAGAAAAGTGTGCCAGTTAACAGGACTCAACTTGAAGTGTCCTAAAGCAACATATACACACAGTATTAGATTAACCCGAGATCTTACTCAAGTTCGCCCACACTTTAGTTTCCGTGACTTTCCGCTGACGCAACCGACTAGTTTAATACATAACCTGCCCACAAGCAAACATGACACATTGCAGTCTTTATTTAGTTTTCAAGAGTTTTACACTTATTTATGGGAACTAACTTCAACAACTGAAGTAACACATTTTATTTATTTATTTATTAACTAATTAAAAATAAAATACATTGCATGCATCAATTTGTACACATTATGTGTAACTATTAATATAAAGGAAGCAAATACAAATTAATATAAATATATATAGTATTGTTTTGCATGTTGCACTGTCCGTCAAGTGTTGCATCTCACCCACAAGCCAACGCTGTACTTTATTTCATTTAAATTGCACTTATTTTTGGGAACTCACTGAACGTCTGCATTTATTTATTTATTACAAATAAAATTTGTTGCACACAACAATTTACACTATCAAATATACTATTTTATACATTAAAAACACATAATAATTAAATAGTTATTTCCAATATACTAAATATTTAAAATATTTAGGCATATATTAAATATGTTTTTATTAAACACAGTTTTTTTTAAGTGGCTGGAGCTTTACTTTTGTGTGCCGTACTGTCCATCAAGTGTTGCATCGCATTATGCTGCACCACAGCAGTGTAGAAAACTGGATTATAATGGAAGCAATCTAGTTTTGCATCTTGAGTTGTTGTTTTATTAGCTTCACGCAGTGAGGACAATATTCCACACCCTTGGTTACTGGCGTTAGTGCTTCATGGTTTAAGACTTGTAGGTTTAAGGTGACAGTGTGATGTTCTGTCAATCCAGATACATCCTTTTTTTGGTGAAAATGTACAAGTCTATTACAGATTGGGCACTGGAACCCAGCCGAAAAGTACTCACACTCTCACACATCCCAGCAAGGGTGTGTAACTGTTGCTGAGTTGTGGTCTCAGTGGTTTAATCTACGATTCAGCATGGGACTCACATCACATAATTCGTTGAATTAAAAAAAAAATCCACATTCGAATGCAAAAACGTTGCATTAGAATTTAAGGTCTGCGTCAGCCATCAGGCAGCCTTATCAGTGGCGCACGAGATGCGATGACGATGTATGTGTCATTGATTGCATTTGAATGCTTTTGTTAGCCTATCCAGTTGAACCCACTAGATGCGGAGCTGCTAAATCGATGACTTGACACATTCACACCACCAGACTCATTGAGGGAGGTGACGAGAGAACCAAAACGTGAGCATCAGTGTGGAGAAGATGTTGTTTACGTGATAACTGAAACCAAGCTGTTCACACAGAACGCATATTTATCACATTTTCTAGAGGGACATCGATCACCGTTGCACAGATGTCTCGCATTTTGAGCACGGCATGTTTTAGTGAACTTTACCCATGTAAAATTAATGCAAGTTCAACTTTTAAAAAACATGTCTGAAGACGTTATGGTGTTTTTCCCCATCCCACCATCCGGACGTAGCACTAGGTTTTGTGTGAAAGGGAAGATGTAGCACTCTTTGTGATTGGTTTTCGGTCCTTTGTATTAAACTATTCTTTTTTTTTATCTCATAATTATGCAATCTGTGTGTCTGGTTTTTTTTTTCTAATGTTTTAAGAACTTTATAATTCATACTTGTAGTTATTGGTGTTTCATACTATACCCACTGTCAGTTTAAACATTATGCACTTTTTTTCAAAGATAGTCGTGTTATTTTATTACGCTTTGAAGAAACGTGCATAATATTTTGCTCGATGCGCCCTCTTGTGGCCTCAAGAGAGAAGCCAACAGCTTTTTTCCCCCTAACTGAAATCCCTCACTTACCTTTCTAAATTGATACTTAGTATAATTCGAATTTTGATAATATTTAAGTAGAAAATTCGAATTTAGTTTTTCAGTCATTTTTAAAAGCCCTAGTGTGTGTGTGTGTGCGCGTGAGAACGGAGGCATAGAATATAAATGCACCCAGAGGTGAACAGCAGGAATTGTTTATCAGAGCCGGGCTGCAATTTAGAACGGTCTGCACACGCGCACACACATAGAAACAGACTGTCCCTTGTTGATTGAGTGATGCGAGAGCGGTCCAGGGCTAAATGGCCCTGAGCAGCTGGGGTTCTTTAGTAAAGATGTATTCCTGTCTGCCTTTGAAGTCCGTCACACACACACATACGCACGCCTACACGCACATAAGATGAATGGATGTGTTTGTGTGTGCATCCTTTTCAGTCCCTGGACACATAGAACAGAATGATACAAGTGTGTGTGTGTCCTCTAAGGCCAAATGCAGATGCGCTATGCTAATGTATTGAAATGTATTCTAACAGATATGTGTGTGTTCATGGGATAAAGTCCATAACTTTAGGGCTTTGGATGGTCTGTCTCGTTTAACAGATCAAAAACCAAATCTGGGAATAATTGGCATTCAAGTCGTTTTCATTTACAGTCGACACGAAAACGGGATTCGCAAATTGTTATACTTCCATAATGCGACACATTTCCGAGTGAAACGAGATGTGAAATGCTATCCTTCGGGAATTGATTGGATTGTGAAAAGCGGCAGTTTCGGGCCTGAATTCGCAGTCAGTTGTGAAAGACTACTTTCTTTCCAGAAAGAAAAAAAAAAAAATCGCTGTCACCTGTTGATTTAAACTGAAAAGAAAAAAAGTAATATCACAGTAGAGGTGGAACATTTTTCACAAATATACACAGTGGCTCCAAAAACTATTTGTACACTTGAGCCATCGTTAAAAATGCAGAAATGTAAATATAATTTACTATTCAATTTAGGGATGTTCATTTCGGTTATTTTTCCTAACCGACAACCGACGCTCGTTAACCGATTATTAACTGTTAAACGAAAGATTATTTTAAATTAGAATTGAATTAAATTAGAAAGGATAAGTGTCTGTGACCCATTAAAAATACTAACATTTGTTTCCTGGGGATTAATTTTACATGCGCAAAAAGCAGCAAACAGAACATGAGGATTCACATATCACATCATGCACCTGCAGCGCTTCTGCGAGCGGAGAAAAACATAATAAAGCTAGGCTATATAACAGGGTACGGAAAAGTATTCAGACCCCCGTTAAAATTGTTCACTCTATTGTATAGTATTGCAGCCATTTTCTAAAATCATTTAAGTTTTTTTTTTTTTTTTCCTCATTAATGTACACATATCACCCCATATTGACAGAAAAACACAGTATTGTTGACATTTTTGCAGATTTATTTAAAAAGAAAAACTGAAATATCTTATGGTCCTAAGTATTCAGACCCTTTGTATTTAGTAGAAGCACCCTTTTGATATAATACAGCTATGAGTCTTTTTGGGAAAGATTCAACAAGTTTTTCACACCTGGATTTGAGGGTCCTCTGCCATTCTTCCTTGCAGATCATCTCCAGTTCTGTCAGGTTGGATGGTAAACGTTGGTGGACAGCGATTCTTAGGTCTCTCCAGAGATGCTCAATTAGGTTTAAGTCAGGGCTCTGGCTGGGCCATTCAAGAACAGTCACAGATTTGTTGTGAAGCCACTCCTTCGTTATTTAGCTGTGTGCTTAGGGTCATTGTCTGTTTGGAAGGTAAACCTTCGGCCCAGTCATACCAGGTCCTGAGCACTCTGGAGAAGGTTTTCGTCAAGGATTATCCCTGTATTTGGCCGCATTCATCTTTCCCTCGATTGAAACCATTCGTCCTGTCCCTGCAGCTGAAAAAACACCCCCACAGCATGATGCTGACACCACCATGCTTCACTGTTGGAACTATATTGGACAGGTGATGAGCAGTGCCTGGTTTCCTCCACACATACCGCTTAGAATTAAGGCCAACAAGTTATATCTTGGCCTCATCCGACCAGAGAATCTTATTCCTCACCATCTTGGAGTCCTTCAGGTGTTTTTAGCAAACTCAATGCGGGCTTTCATGTGTCTTGCACTGAGGAGAGGCTTCCGTCGGGCCACTCTGCCATAAAGCCCCGACTGGTGGAGGGCTGCAGTGATGGTTGACTTTCTACAACTTACTCCCATCTCCCAACTGCATCTCTGGAGCACAGCCACAGTGATCTTTGGATTCTTCTTTACCTCTCTCACCAAGGCTCTTCTACCCCGATAGCTCAGTTTAGCCGGACGGCCAGCTCTAAGAAGGGTTCTGGTCGTCCCAAACGTCTTCCATTAAGGATTATGGAGGCCACTGTGCTCTTGGAACCTTAAGTGCAGCAGAAATTTTATTGTAACCTTGGCCAGATCTGTGCCTTGCCACAATTCTGGCTCTGAGCTCTTCAGGCAGTTCCTTTAACCTCACGATTCTCATTTGCTCTGACATGCACTGTGAGCTGTAAGGTCTTATATAGACAGGTGTGTGGCTTTCCTAATCAAGTCCAATCAGTATAATCAAAACACAGCTGGACTCAAATGAAGGTATAGAACCATCTCAAGGATAATCAGAAGAAATAGACAGCACCTGAGTAAATATATGAGTGTCACAGCAAAGGGTCCGAATACTTAGGACCATGTGATATTTCAGTTTTTATAAATCTGCAAAAATGTCAAAAATTCAGTGTTTTTCTGTCAATATGGGGTCCTTGTGTACATTAATGAGGAAAAAAAAATTAACTTAATGATTTTAGCAAATGGCTGCAATTTAACAAAGATTGAAAAATGTAAGGGGGTCTGAATACATTCCGTACCCACTGTAAATATATATATATATATACACACAAACCCGATTCCAAAAAAGTTGGGACACTGTACAAATTGTGAATAAAAACAGAATGCAATGATGTGGAAGTTTCAAATTTCAATATTTTATTCAGAATACAACATAGATGACATATCAAATGTTTAAACTGAGACGAATAAAACGAATAAATAGGCCTTATATGAGAATCATATTTTTACTTAAATTATAAATTAAGAAAATGAAAGAAAAACTGTAACAAGTAGCCTAGTATGCAGAGTTTCGGTTCATTTTTGTGCTGCGCGAAAGGAAACCAGATGGCAGAAAGCGGCATCCTATTTTTCTTTAGGCTTATTTTACAAAAGCACAAAGATTTGTTTTTATTGTGAATGTACACAAATAAAGGCAAACCTTTTACAATTCCGATTATCTAAAAGGACTCGACTAAAAGGAGTAGTTGCTTCCACTGTTAGAAGGAAAAAAATTCAAGTGATTGATTGTGCCGGCGCCGCATGCGCGCACACAGTTAAGCATTGCTATCTTGACAATGCAGCCTGTTCATTATCATCATAAAATACAGTCAGTCAAACATATGGAAAAAAACCCACTGCTCAGTTCAAATACGTAGTAAAATCTGTGCCGTTAAGTGTTATCACAGTACCGCCGTGATGTTATGCAAAACATTTTGTTTTACGTGGATATTGGAACGTGAGTGAATAAATAATATTTTGCTATTCAAATACATCGCGAATACGGAAACATTTGATTTTGTGTGGAATGAGAGACCCAATGTTGGTTTCAGTTTAGTTTTAGCCTAAATTAATTTGTTTTAGCTTGTCGTTTATATTGCTATAGCTTCTTATATTTTTAATTCTTGTTATTTTCTAAATACTGTTAATTGAAAGGCTTTGTTGTGGAGCGAGGGGAACAATAATAGCCTAGCTATGTTTACAGTGTTTATTATAATTATAAACATTTCGCATCGGCATTAGGCCTATTTCTGAATGAAATAATAAAATGCGACTTATATGCGCCTTATGCTTTTTTTTTCTCCAAAAAACTAAAAAATGTTATACGCGTAGCGTATTTTAACCATGCAGCAAATCTTTTTAAATATTTTGATAAATTACTGGAAAAAATAAATAAATAAATGACTTTTTAAACAGTTTAACTGATAGTATTAATCGGTCAAAATTCTTACCGTCGGTTAACCGGTTAAAATTAACATCCCTAATTAAATTACTTTCAATTAAATATAGTTCAAATTATATAACAAAGTATCAAAACAAGTAGCTTTTTTCCCCGTATCGAAAATAAAATAAAATAAATATAAATATTTATTTGTAAAGAACAATAGTAAAAATTGTATTAGTAATAATGATACAACAATCGTGGTACTGAAGTGGGATTCATTTTAAAGAAATATAGCACAGCTACACTTTTTAATCAATTATTTTTCAAAAAATGAAAAGTGTTCATTATCAAACGTAAAAACATCTTTCTGTTACTGTTAGATGTGCAAATAGCCCAGCATGAGCCCTGGGTTTGTAAGCCTGTATGATATTATGGAATCCGTCCGTCAGCGAGTCTGAGCACGAGTACGAACGGTCACAGAGCTCTTGAGGCGGTTGTACGCCTCGTGGTTTTATCCTGTCTTATCTGTCTCAGGTGAGGCATGGGCTTTCAGACCGTACGTCAGCAGTCCTGCCACGTACGGCTGTGGAAAACACTTTGAGGACGGCTGTTCTGACCTCCCTGCCTGGGATTGTCAAAAGTTTCCAGTGTCGCAACACGATTAAACACGAACCGCTGTCAACAGCCAAGGAATGAGTTGCTGGCAGAGTCGAGAAAGCCTGCGTTTCCTTCACTTTTGCTGACAACACAAGAATGAACAGGATCTTATTGGCTGACTATTTATTATTAGCGTATTAGCGTTGTTTCAAAGGCAGCATTTTAATGGTTTTGCACATCTCTATTTTCTTGAAGGAACAGGAAAAGGAGAATGATATGCAAAATCAATGAGCCACAATGTGAAGCCACAATCTGAAGTGCCCCTTCACATTAAAGATGGAAAATCAGCAACAGTAACCACTCTTCAATTAGCAAAAAAAAAATATATATATATGTTAATCAATCCTTTAGCACAGACGTTTTCAAATTTGTTGATGCCAAATCAACTTTTTGATGCCAAAATGGACCAACAAATAAAATAATTAACTTGCTAGGGACCCCCTTACTAAAATTTGAAAGCACCTCAGGAAAAAATACAACACAACTGCACTTTTTTTTTTTAATTATGTATATTGATATGGAGATGAACAAAGGGGAAAAAAATATATTTTTATATTATTCTTATTCTTATTTATTATTATTATCATTTGCATTTTATTACTTACTACTACTAATAATATTGTGTATAATATATTATAGAATATATATATTCATATATATCTGGCTGCGATTATGATAATGATGAATGGGTTATTGTTAAAATAAACTATGATTATTTGACTAATATTTTTATTATACGTTTATATGTACACACAGTACGGTTTCATTCATAGTATTATAATAATTATGATAATAATAATAATAATAACAATGCAACATAGTAAATTGGCACACTGATTGGTCAGCTAATATGAGTTCATAAGTGTGTATATAGCTTTTTACAACAGGTTTGAACATAACTCATCTGTCAGAACTATCAGAATTCTTAACCTTATTCTCATCTTTACCTTCACTGGTCTTACGCAAGCGTACAGTGCCTTCCAAGTCTTGATGTAGTGGAGTGTTACTTAATACTACTGGAGTATTATGAGCTCATGTAGTATTACTGTTAGAATAGCTGTGCAGTGTTTAGGCTTATGTGGTATTAACTCAAATCTGTGTACACAAAACACTTGTGAACACTCCCCCTATATCAAATGTTTCACAATTGATTCATACAAACAGTACCATGTTTATGAAAAAAAATTTTTTTTTTAGCATTTATATAACTGTAAATTTATGCCATAAAGTCTGGTCCACACTCAAGCTCATTTTGGCCACTTAGATAGGAAGCGACAAACCAGCATTTTCTTTCTCAAAACCAACCAGTTAGATTTAAGCTTACAATTTTGAGAACGCTCTTAGTACTTTTGTGCAGACAGCCAGCAAACAATCTGGGCCTTATGGCGCTTTTCCTCTGCATGGTACGGTACGCTTTTGGGGCGTTTTCCACTGTGTACAGTACCTGGTACCTGGTACTTTTTTCAGCACCACCTCGGCTGAGGTTCCAAGCGAGCCGTACCGTTACCAAAATGTGACGTGTAAACCCTGCTGATCACTGATTTGCCAGAGAGAATCGTCACTAGTGGGCGTCATTGAACTTGCGACACGTGACAATAGACCCGCTAGATTAAATCAGCACAGCCAGCGAGGATCGAACGCAACATTTTTTGAACGAACGCAAAAGTTTCGAACGAGCGCACCTTTTTTTAAACAACAAAACAATGGCTGTTTCGTGGTCTGTTGAGGGAAGCACAGATGTTCCTTTCGTTGATAGCTGAGGAGCTTGATGGATACCGTGGAAGAAACGTTTTTCAGGCGGGCACGGCAGTAGAGGTGGCACAACTATAACGACATGTCTATAATCCCGCCCACTCTAAAGCGGTACTATACTCCAGTGAAAACGCAAACTGAGCTGAGCCGAGCTGTACCATGCAGTGCAAAAGCGCCATTAGACTACGTGTCTATTTAGCAGATGCCTATGGTACTCTATTTCTGAATACAGTCCTCTGAGACCCTTGGGGTCGGTATTTTGCTTCAGGCACAATGGTGATTGATCAGAAACAGGATCTCATTACCACTTCAGTTCCTGGGTCACACTTAATTGGGATTGAACTTAAAACCTTTGTGTTAATGGCCCAGAACCATTAAGCACCCCAACAAGGACCAATGTCAATGTTGACTGATGGGAATGTTTCAGGCATGTTGGGAGTTTAAATGTGTATGATCACTTACTGGTGTCTTGTGTGTGTGTGTGTGTGGTTGTTTGTTGTGGGTGTGTGTGTGTGTGTAACACTGGGAACAAGATTGTTTTGGCCATGGACTGGATTGCTCCGTTGCCAGGGACGAGTGAGTGCTTAGTTTATCCTGCCAAAATTCTCCCTGGCAGTAAAAGGGGCTTCAGTTCACTCATTTTTTTCTGGTTCCTCTTTTCTTTTCTTTCTAAAAAAAAACATGCCAGCAGTCTCAGCTTGCTTTAGCTGCACACACACACACACACAAAGGTCCCCAGCTGATTCTTTCTGTCAGTCCTCTCTGCCTGTTTGTGTGTGTGTGTGTGTGTGTGCTTCCGTGCTCCATTGCCCAGTCAAGGACATTGATGTGTGCGGGTGCCTACGTAACACATACCTCCGTTTTTTTTATTTTTCTGCATGAAGGTCAGAGCTTTTTGGGCCGATCTGTTTTAGAGGCCTCAAAATGTATCATTTTGTGGTTGTCAGACTTTAGTTGAACATGTCCATTAAGTGTTGCATATGTAATTTCTAAAGTCTAAAGTGAGTTTTCAGTCTGAGTTGAATGTGTGGTAAAATCAGTGTTATTTGAGTAATATTTAGTACTATATGGTATTTATTCATATTTTAAATATGCTTTTATTGTTTATCTTTTCAGTATTTCAGTTTAGAATTTTATGTGCTTTGTCATTTTTTAGTTTTTTTTCAGTTTAGTGTTAGTGATTTTTAATAGTTACTTTCCGTTTCTTTTTTCAAGGCAACATTTCTAAATTTTAGCTTTTTCATCTAATATTTAGATTGATTTCATTTCAGATTTCTTCATTTAATGAATGTGATTAGTTTTTAATATTTCTCTTCGTTTAGTTAACGATAGAAACACTTTTTAGTAAAAAAAAAAAAATTAAAAACGTTGTAAGGCAAAATAATAGCAATTCTAACAAAGCTTCGCATTAGGTTGTCCTCCTGGGCTGCACAGAAATACATACGTGATGCGGTGTAGTCTATTCATAAACATCAAGACCCTCTTATAGCAGTTTTTATAAGTAACTATTCTCTCACATGAATAATTGTATTATTACAATTTTAAGTTTAAATAAGTTTATAAATATATACATTTTAAATAAATTAAAGTAACTTCAAATCAAATATGTTCTCTTTCAACAAGTACAAATGATTTGATGCTGGAGTTTTTACCTTAATCATGCTTGCAACAACATGTGGGTCACTTGGTTTTTATGTCTAAGGGGGGGATGCTGGGTAGCCAGTGAAATCTCATTGGTCCACAGTCCCACTCCATATGGCTGTTTATTAAGCATCAAATATTATCCTCTTTCCTCTCGTTCCTTATCTTCTCTGTGGTGTAGTTTGGCAGAGATCTGTATGACAGCAGTGAGATTGTTTTCTCTCTCAGCAGGTAGTGAGACGAAAAGAAAAAGATCAAATCCACTTGGATTATTGCATGCTTAAAATGCTTACCTCTCTCTTTCTCTTTCTCTCTGTCTCTGTCTCTGTCTGTTTTCCCAGGGTGCTGTTTTGTCACATTCTACACACGGAAAGCTGCCCTGGAGGCCCAGAATGCACTGCACAACATAAAGACCTTAACTGGGGTGAGTGTTTGTTTATCTGCTCATGTCTGTCTCTCTCTGAACGCTAGCAAGGCGTATAATTTCGTAATTGAAATGACGACAGTTTCAAGTTTTTAAATCTGGTTTCCTTTGTTAGAGGTTGTAATTCAGGAAAATGTGTGAAGTCGGGTTGAGGAGACAGGGTTATTGTGGTTTTTGTCTCAAGTCAGAGAGACTTTAATGAGTTTATGATTTGAGCTTTCTGACGGAGCGGGTAATGTTTGTTGTCATCAAATCAGAGCCCTTGTTCTCGAAATCCAAAACACAAAATGTCTCAGGGGAGATTTGAGCTATACACACGTTCAAAAATGTGGGGGGCGGGGGGGGGGCGCATTAAATCAAATAAATATTACGTTTATTCAGTAATGGCGCATTAAATCAAATATAACAGTAAAGACATTTAAAGTTTATACAAAATATATTTCAGATAGATGCTGTGCTTTTAAACATTGTTCATCAAGATACCTAAAAGTAAAAAAAACAACGTTTTCACACTAATAATATGATTACATATGAAATGGGTATTGAGCGTCAAATCCGTTTTATTAGAATGATTTCTGAAAGATCCTGTGACACTGAAGACTCGAGTAATGACTACTGAAAATTTAGCTTTGCATCACAGAAATAAATATAAAGAATATTAAATAGAAAACAGTTTTTACAGGACATTGTGATATTTCACAATTTTTACTCTATTTTTGATTAAATAAACGCAGCCTCAGTGAGCATAAGATACTTCTTTCAAAAACATAAAAAAAATTGTACAGACCACACCATTTTGAATGTTAGAGTATATCATAGCACTAATATAAAAATTCTGTCCGAGACCAATTAAGCCAATGATTTTTCATTGATTTTTGCGGCTGATAAACAATACATGCTGGATATTAAAAATGACTCCAATAAATTTGCCCAATACGTAAAACTAAATAATGAAAACTAAATGCATGGTTTTGGAACATCATAATATGCCACTACAACAAAATGTATTAGATTTGATAAACATCATTTAACAACCGTGTATTAAATGTTGCATTTTTTTTTATAAATATCTTAATAGAGTACAGTAGCCAATATGTACCTTATAGGTATTTTTCTACAGTTTCTCCCTATCACTGTGGATGTTGAACGCACCCCAACTGTTTGTGTAACTTTTGTACATCAGTGGTTAATTTTGTCCAACGAAGACGAGACGAAAAATAATTCGTTATCCGACTTTTTTTTTTCTGTGACTAGATACGATAACCTTTGACGACTAAAACTAAATTCTGATGAAAAAACTATGACTAATATGCCGGGTCTTCGTTTAACAGACGAACGTACCTATAAGGGGATTTGAAGGGCTCTGGCATCTCAAATAATCCTATAGTTAACCGTCTTGTCTTTCAAAATGTTCGTCCCTGTCATTGGATTGCAATCGGGTTAAGGGGCGTTTTTGCATATCTAGTCTCAGTATGGCATCCGCAGTGGATGGATAGACTACCAAAACGCGAACTAGCGATCTGAAACAACGGCCTCAGCACCCAAAGGGGTAGGTAGGGATAAGGTGACCAAATGTCCCATTTTTCCCGGGAGTCACAATTCTTTGTTGATTAACTTAAAGTGTCTATCGTGTAGAGTATCTCACGTAGACGTAGAAACAGGTGGGTGAAAACTGAATGTGTGTCAGTATTACATGCATGCCTTCCGTCTTAAAGGGATAGCATTCCTAATTAAGTACCTATCCTTGTCATTAGTGTTAACCAACAAAATATGTTAAATAAATGTACAAATGTTAAGTAAATCTACTGTATCTGAAAAAATGAGTTTAATTTGTATCTCTTTAGAATTTGTCGTCCTTATGGCGGGTCTTAGTATGCTTTGTGTCTTATTATGTAACGATCACTCAACTCAGATTCGTTCGATTCACAATTTGATTTCACTATTCTATTCACGATTTTTTTTTTTACAAATACATTTAAGACAATTATCAATATGTGTCCTTTTATTAATGCTGCCCTAATTCTGCACTGGCTTGTGAAATTGGAATAATATACTAATAAGCACTTGGCGTCTTCTGCTCTTTTTTGTTGGTTTTGTCCTCTTTGTAAGTCCACTTGGAGAAAACACTGCTAAATAACAATTGAATCTATGTAATGTAGATCGCCAAACAAATTGAAATTTTAAAACAAGCCCCATATCAAATAAATAAGTAACAAATAAAAGAAAGCTCTTCATATAAACAAACTAAGGCTTTTGCTGTGCTTTTTCCATTTAAAATCAGAGACAACCACTGCATTTTAATCATGAACCAAACAAAGATGCTGCATACATGCAAAATGAGCAGTTTTTAATCTAAATTAGATTTGTATAATTTCGAAATTTGAAGCAAAAACTGAATTTTTGACTTCAGTTTTGTGAAACTATACTTAAAAATATCTGTATGAAACCGAAACAGCAGACGAGCTGAAAGAGATGCAGATTCACTCTCTGCCAGCAAGAGGCGCTTAAGCATTTCCTTGTTCTGCTGTAACACCTCACGCTGCCTATGAACTTTAATATGCATTATACAGAGGTAAGATGAAAAGAAAATACCATCTAATCTTTTTTCTGAAGACAGTCAGTTCTCCTCAGAGATACATTCATATAAACTCGTACCCCCAATTGTATCGTGATTTGTTTAACATCTCAACCGATTTGAATCGGCACATATTTAAATAGATTTTCAACTGGCTCGCGGTTAATCATTACATCCCTATATTTTCTTATTTATATATGTAAACCAACTAGCATATTTATAATTGCTCCCTTTTCCCTACTTTTAAAGGTATAGTTCACCCAAAAATGTAAATTGTCATCATTTATTCAAGTTTTTCGAAATTCAATCCTTGATTAAAATTTCTCATAAACTTAATTGATTTGTTCTAAAGAGAGAAGAATTAATGACTATTTTTGTTTGAAGACTACATATGAAATAGCTACCAAAATAAATGTTGGTAACTGCAGTTTGACTAAAAGTAAAGACTAATAGTTGACAAAAATGCAATGACTTTTCTTCGACTAAAACTATGAAAGACTCAAATGACTCAAATGTGACTAAGACTATTAAGCATTTCCGTTCCATCAAAGACCTGTGACGTGTGTGTGTGTGTGTGTGTGTGTTGTACGTCTTTTTGTGTGACAATGCTGATCTAAATTTGTATAATGACAAAGGTATGACATACTGTAGGTATTACAAGGAGAAGGTGACTTTTCCGGACATTACCCCATGTCCCCACTTTTCAAACGCTAAATCACAACAGAATGGAGGTGTATTGAAAGATCTGAAATATCACAAAGTCTCCTGTACGGTTAGTTTGTGTATTGTTTGTGTAGGGCATGAATATACGGTCTGTACATAAAAACCATTCCGCCATTGGATGTCCCCCACTTTTCACAAAAACAACCTGTGTGTGTGTGTTGTGTGTGGCAAGATAAAAGACTGTCAAAATCTGTCAAAATTAACACTGGTGGACATATGTTTTTGTTGAATGGTTTTCGGTGACCTGTATAAAGAGTATCAAAGGTTACGGTCAACTGAATAAATGAATGAGGTTGTCCGTACTGTCACAACAGAGTTATTTTGATGAAAACATAACAATAGGCTATAGAAAAAAACCTGACAGATAACCGTGGTTTCTTGCTTTTCGTGTCTGTGTTTTTAGTCTCATTGTTTCAACTCATCTTGGTTTAGTTAGAAATGTTGTTTTCCTATTCCGACCCGTTAGCTACGGCAGACCTAGAGATTCCATACCCCTTATCATATCATTGCTGCCATAAAACTAGACCGTCTCTGAAGTGTTTCCTGTAGGACGTTGAAGTCTATTTAAGGACTTGTCGTTAAAGTCCCTCCACTGTGGAATTCATCTCTCCTCTCTCTCCCGTCCTCCTCTCTCCTCATAATGTGATTGTACGTTAATTAGTTTCACTGAAGCCTGCTTATAACACTAGCTAAAGATCAGTTCAGATCGTTTGTGAATATGCTTATTTTGGAGTTTTTTGGGCAGTGACATTATTACAGTAATTACAAGTTGCAATGACATGCCCAATGAAATCTTAGACTTTATGCTTATTTGAAGTAAAATTGGCAATACGCTGCAGAATGGATTTAAATGTTTAGCTGAGGGATTAATAAACTGGCAGTTGCAAGTAAACTCATTATTAATGAAATACATATTTTGCAAATTTAATAAAAAAAAGCAAAGCCGGGTGACCTGCTAGAGGACGAATGCGTTTGTGATGTACATTTATGTATACTTGTTCTGTACACTTAATCTATCTATCATCTACTATCTAGCTATCTCTCTATGATCTCCTTGTTGCCTATTATTGAAATATTGATTAAAGATTTCCTCCACCTGGTTGTGTGTTGTGGTGTGTGTTGTGTGTTTGTGTCCATCTTTTTATAACGTATGAAGTGCTATCAATTTCCTCTGCGAATCCGTTTAAAAAGAGGTCTGTGTTGCATTCTATCATAAAGTTTAAGTTTGCAATCTTTGTTTTGTATACATCTTTTAATTACATATCACTACTGCTAGGTTTATCCATTCGTTTTGGGTGTGGGGGGGTTGGGTGGGTGGTGTTGTGTTTGTGTGTATTTTCAGGAGAGTGTGGCAGCTTATAAAAGCCCCACTGTGTGCCCATCTGTCTGACTCCTGTGATCTTTTACCCAAACACACAGTGTGTGTCCTCAAACCACTGGACTACACACACACACACACACACGGAAAACTAATTTTCTAAAAACATGTAAATCATGTAAACCTAAAACATCTGAATATATATTTTTAATTGTAAAAACAAAAATTGTATATGGTCTGTATCCAACAAACTTGGGTCTTTTAAAAGTAATCTATCCACAGTCCGAAAAAAAAACGTGTGTCCTACAGGATCAGATGCCTGAGGATGCCCAGCGGCAAACCACAAGCTGTGACATGTGTGTGTGTGTGTGTGTGTGTGTGTGGTGAAGGTCAAAGATCAGAGTTGAAATGAAGTAAACGGATATCTCCAGTTATTTCTGACTGCTTTTATAATTTGATCCAACCCATGAGTTATGGAGCTGTCATTCTGTCTTCAGCTGCAGATGTTGACTTTCAGGTTTCTGTATGTGCGTGTTGTGAGAGCAAGCATGTATATTTCATGAGAAACTGGTAACAGAGCATGATCTCTGTAATTAGTGACATGGCCTTTAATGGGAGAGGATGAGAATGCACACACACGCTGTGACGGCCACATGTGAGCACACACACCGTGCAAAGAAGACAACATGAATATTGGAAGACAGATACCGTACACACAGAGCCGTGTGTGTGTGTGTTGGACAGATCTGGTCTCTGGCAGTATATCAAAGCTGGACTCAAACTTGTGGAGTTGACCATGAAGCTGAAGGTGTTACAAGAGGAGGAGAGATTTTGAGAAAGAAAAAGAGAAAATAAATGAGCAACCAAAAGTGGAGGTGTAGGCTTAGCAGATGTTCACACAGAACATGTTCTTGCTTTCAAAGACCGTAAGCACAGCAGAACTGAACAGAACACAGGGGTTTCAAGACTCATGTTTTGAGTTTTTAATGTGAATTTTACAATGGTTTTAATACAGTTAATTTGGCTATTAAGTTTCCTAAAAATTGCGCTAATATACTAGTTTCACACATCTTTGTGTCGCAACTTTTGTGTATTTGAGCACGAAGATAAAGGTAATTGAATAGCATCTCTGATTTTAAATCTTAATACAAAAAAATTATGAATGGGGAAGTTGGATTTATTTTATCAAATCAGTTAGTTTATCTATATATATCTATCTATAATAATTATAATATATCCTATATATATATATAATACATTTATTTATTCATGTTTTATTCTGAATATTTTGTTCAACCATTTGTGTTGGTCAGCAGTTGTTTTTTTTTTTTGTTTTTTTTTAAGACAAATGTGACCCTTAACCACAAAAACCGTCTTAAGTGTTACATTTTTCAAAATGAGATTTATCATCATCTGAAAGCGACCTTAATAAGCTTGCCATTGATGGTCTTAGATACAACTGTTTGAAAATCTGTAATCTGAGGGTGCAAAAAAAATCTAAATATTGAGAAAATCGCCTTAAAAGTTGTCCAAATGAATTTCTTAGCAATACATATTACTAATCAAAAATTAAGCTTTTTGATATATTTATGGTAGGAAATGTACAAAATATATTCATTGAACATGATCTTTACTTAATATCCTATGATTTTTGGCATAAAAGAAAAATCTATTATTTTGACCCATACAATGTATTTTTGGCTATTGCTACAAATATACCCCAGCGACTTAAGACTGCTTTTGTGCTCCAATGTCACATATACCTAATTAGTGACGGTAAATACTTATTAGCAAAATATCCTTTCACTAAATAGTTCGCTTAAATAGTTTTTAATCCACAAATTTATATTATATATATTAATACTACTTAATATTTTTATTAATTTTTTAATGTGTGCGCGGTGTGTGATATATAGTTGTTTTTGTTTTGGTCATAAAGGAGAAAAGAAATAACCTTGCTGTGAGACATTTTAGACCAAATGCCTAAATATGGTGATATTGTATTGCAAATTGTCAAAAAGTAGGGGAAATTGTCAAAAACCCTACATGACACAACACCTTAAAAACACATTGCTGAAAATACAGTATTACACAATCAAACCCCCCACCCCCAAAGACATCTGCCAGGTTTGTACATAGACTGACAATTGAAGAACTGTGCAGACGAAATGGCAAAATGCGTATGCACTTCTTCCAAACAACGTTGGCTAGAGATACTAGAAACAAGAACAAGCGTGCGTGAAAGAAAGATGGAACACAATAAACATTTCATTGGCAAAGTGCTGACAAATCACCTTCATCAAACCCCCGACACGCGTACGTCTCCATTCCGCTAGCGTCTATCGAGATGAAGAATAGAGTCAGCGGAAAAAATGACGACACATTAACAAGATTACAGCGATAATGTAGAACATCAGTGCGGCAGTGAGACGAGGTTGATTATGTGCTGGCGTGAGCGTTAATGAGTGTGTTGTAGTAAATGTGCCCCGTGTTTGTGTAAATGTAACCCGTGTGTGTCCTGTGTTTCAGATGCACCATCCCATACAGATGAAGCCCGCAGACAGTGAGAAATCTAATGGTGAGTGTTTGTATGAGTCTCTTTTTTTTTTTCCTCAGGTCGTCTGACTGTATGTTTGTTCTGGGGGTTTGTCTCTGTGTTTGTGTGAGGGACTGGGAGATGGATGAATTATTGAAACCCAGGAGAGCCGCGGGTCAAGAATAGTTTAAGTGTCTGGCCCTGGCAGTGACCAACGATACACACACACACCCACACAACACACACACAACACACACATACTCTTTTTATGCATTGTGGTGGCCACCTGTCGAATTGCTACATAGTGGGGGACCCCCTTTCCTATATCCTAGAGACCCTAAAAAAATAATTTGAACAAAAACTAAAAAGCCTGTGTTAAAAGTAGCATCTTCAGAATTACAAATTCTCTACAAAGTTATAAAACCTGACCAGTGGTCACGTTGTGGGACCTTTCAGTATTGTGTCTATCTGGGTCCGGCAAAACACAACAACCAGTTTTGGTCATTGTGGTACGACTCACACCCCTAAACACCATTTATAGTCATGGTGGGTATCGAATCTAAACACACGAAACCCATTTATAGCTTGTGGGGATCGCATTCTAACCACCCTAAACACCTTTATAGTCCTTGGGGTGGTGATCGAATCTAAACACACTAAACACAGTTAATAGTCATGTTGTGGGGATCGATCTAACACACTAAACACCATTTTATAGTCCATTGTGGGGATTGATCTAACACACTAAACACCATTTATAGTCATTGTGGGGATCGCATCTAAACCACTAAACACCAGGTTTGGTCATTGTTGGGACTGAACTCACACACTAAACACCCGTTATTTTTGGTCATCCGTGGGATCAACTTGTTTCTTGATGTGGGTCACCTGTCGAATTGCTACATATGAAGACCACACTTTCTAATGATCTTAGAACCTAAAAAAAAAATATTTGTCCAAAAAAAAAAAAATCTGTTTTTACATCTCACCTCATATTACAAATATTTCACTACAGCAGTTACTACCATGACACGGCACCTGAAATGACCCCACAAGTAGCCACTGTATAAATCTGAAGTCCACCAAAACACCCTATTTTTAGACCGTGCGGGACCAAATCCACACCTATTTTTATCCTTTGTATCAAGCCATTTTAAAGACGTACACTAATTTGTTCAATAAAACATTTCCAATGTGCAGTTTTTTTAGAGCAGTTTGAAAAAACACAAAAAAACAATCTACCTTGAATAGAACAGGAGCTCCACATGGAAAATGCTCCAATGTTTAATCGATTCAATAGATACTCCATTTAATACGGATTAATTCTGGTTTTACTGCTAAAGCTTTTGCAAAAACATTTCTAAAAACACTTGATAAACATCCTGTTTCTCAAAACTTGCTACATCAGTAGGTCGTCAACGGCATACAACTCCTCCATGCCCATGCATGTCTTCCAAAAAAACTTTCCTGGACCTTTCCGATTCTTAATGAATTTCATCAGATGCTTCTCCACAGCATGTATTTCCTGCTTGTTCCAGGGTGTCCTCTTAATGGGACCTGTGGATGGGTAAAATAAATAAAGCAGATCTTTATTTCACTAACAAGTTAAAAGTTTAGTTCACCCAAAAATGAAAATTAACCCATTGATTTACTCACCCTCAAGCCATCCGAGGTGTATATGACATTCTTCTTTCAGACAAATACAATAGGAGTTATATTAAAATTTGTCCCTTACCCTTCAAGCGTTTCTTAAGTCCAACAAAGTGCAATGCATCCATATAACAAGTCCTCATTTAAACGTCTCACTTTCTCTAGTTTGCACCAACATTCGTACATGAAAGCCTGATGTATCAATCCAGACGGAGGACGTTGGCGTAGCGTACCTGCCGGTGTATATACAAACACGGAACAACCACTTACGACAGTCAGCAGAAGTGAGAAAGTGTTTATAACGTTTTAAATATGTATATTTTTCTAACAAAAATGCACCGATTCGCTACAGAAGGCCTTTAATTCATAATTTATTCTTAATTATTATAAGTGCCCGGATTTTTTAATATACTCCAATTGGATTCGTCTGAAAAAAGGAAGTCAATAGGCGCGTTCGACTTGAAGCAGATTGATCACTGTATGACATCAAAGTACCGCGAGAGCAATAAGAGAGCAGATGGATCCTATGCATTCTAATTGCTCTCGCGTTACTCGAGTATGAGTCATGTGGTAATTTTAATTTCTGGGTGAATGAACCCTTTAAGTCACATTTATTTTTCTATTCAGTGCTCATAAAATACAGAGTGAGGAGTGTCATTAAAGTGAAACAAGCTCAATACAACATTAAACAGTTCCAAAAAGACAGCAATGTTTTCGAGTCTGTTGATTCAGTTCAGTGCAATATGAATGTCAATGTTGAAAGATGTGATTTAAACAGGGGCATAACAGCCATTAGAAACGGGTGACTCTGTCCCCCACACTTTTTGACCCACCGCCAATATTTCCGCCCAGGTTCTCCGATTTGTTGCTTAGATTTGAGTAAACTAATACTCAGCCAATCACAACTTTAACACTGCCTGGGTCAGATAGCTTCATACCTGGGGTAAGCATTTACAAAATTAATAAAAGACTTCCATAAATAATAATAAGACTTTTTAAAGTGTGATTAATGTAAAATAAATCAGCTATTTATATACAGGGGCATCAAAAATGTTTAGTTTTTTTTTTATGCACCATTTCAAAAAATGAAACTCGTCAGATTTGTTGGTTTTAAATTTGATTAGAGCTTACAGCTCATGAAAGTCAAAAATCCAGTATCTTAAAATATCAGAATATTTCCTAAGATCAGTCAAAAAAAGTATTTGCAAAACAGAAAAGTTCAAGTTGTTTAAAGTATGTTGATTTCTGCACTCAATACTTAGTCGGGGCTCGTTTAGCACAAACTCCAGCATCAATAGGCACTATTGAGCTTTAGCTCGGATTCACGGTTTCTCATCTTTCTCTTGAAAATATCCCATATCGCTTCAGGTCAGGCATGTTGGCTGGCCAATCAAGCACAGTAATATCATTGGAAGTGGTTTTGTCACAGTGGGCAGGTGCTAAAAGTCCTGCTGGAAAAAAAATAAGCATCTCCATGAAGCTTGTCAGCAGATGGAAGCTTAAAGTGCTCAAATTTCCTGCTAGACAGCTGCATTGACTCTGGACTTGATAAAACACAATAGAGTAACACCCTCAGACGTCACGGCCCCTCAAATCATCACTGACTTCAGAAACTTCACACTGGACTTCAAGCAGCTTGGATTCTGTGCCTCTCCAGTCTTCCTCCAGACCTTGATTTTTAAATTAAATGCTTCTGACGTGGTTTCTGTTTCAGAAGTGGCTTGGTAGCTCTTTTCCTGAAGACGTCTGAGCGTGGTGACTCTTGATGCACTCCAGCTTCAGTCCACTCCTTGTGAAGCTCGGTCAAGTGTTTGAATCGGCTTTGCTTGACTGTATTCTCAAGCTTGCGGTCATCACTGTTGCTTGTACACCTTTTCCTACCCATTTTCTTCTTTCCAGTCAACTTTGCATTTAATATGCATTGATACAGCAGCTCTTTCAGTAATGACCTTCTGTGACTTACTCTCTTTTTTTTTTTTTAAATTAGAAAAAAATTTCTTTACATGTGATTAATATAGAATATCTGAAAGTTCCACTTTTCAAAAAGTTACAAAATAAAAGTTGTTCACTATATTCTAATGTTTTTGTGATGCACCTGTAAATACTAAATCATTCCATTTTAAAATTGTGTCAATTTATTTTAATAATTACATTACTGTCGACAAAGCAGAATCCCACTATAAGAGATTCACTTGAAATATTTTTTCTATACAGGGATGAAAATATACATATTTAATTGCATGTGTCAAAAGAGCAAGACATCAATGAAATCAAATTGAACAATTTCACTCAGTTAGCCTTTATATTATTAATAGTGCGGTCAAACGATTAATTGCATCCGAAATAAACGTTTGTTTATATATGTAGGTGTACTGTGTAGGCACACCTCAGTATATATTTTGAAACATTTACATGCATATACATTTATGATTCTTTATATTTATAATAGAAATATTAATATAGACTATATAACAACATTTTTCTTAAATTATCCATGCATGTGATAGCAGCATCAACCGTACACACATTATGTAAACATAAACTTTTATTTTGGTTGTGATTAATCGCAATTAATCGTTTGATAGAAATAATTTTTTAACAAATAGCAGTCTGTTAATCAATGTTCATAGGATTGTTGACTAACTCTATGAATTACAGTAATTAAAATGTAAAAATAATACTAGTAACAAGATGTCACTTGGAACCATCCGTGACAAATGTCATCTTTTCCTAGGTCAAATTTTTCTCTTTTAACTTCAAAATACAGGTATTTTTTAAATCCACAAATCTAAAAACATTGGTCCACAAATACCCTCGTCAGACAATGTTAAAATACAATGTCATATTTTCCAGAAACACAAAATTACAATGAATAACCTCAAAACTTTTAGATTACGCTAGACGTTTACAAATATTGACATTTAGGTGAAATTACCCAATTAAAAATAGCATAGCTATTCATTAAATGTGTTGAGGTGGGATTCTGTGTGGCCTATGATCAAAAGAAAAAATGAAGGCCCTATTTTACCCTGAATTTGTAAATACGCAAATAATGTACCTGTGCATTTGCATAAGCTTGTCAGTCAGACATAAACACAACAATGATCTCAAAAAATGATCATACCTCTCTTTTTTTTTAATGCTGGATCTGCTAGAAGTGTCATCATTTGGTCATCACAAGCGTCATCATCTTCACAGAAAGTGTGCTGTGGTGATGACACTTTAGGGGACTCTGAAAGGAAAAACAAAGCCAGTCTGATTGTTGCTCTGCATAAAGCTGACCATCATTTGTTTGAGTTTGTTTTGGTTTGTGTATGCACTTTTTTGTGCAGCTTAAATAATGATCTCACAAACATAGGATAGTTTAAACTGTAACTAATGGGGAGGAAAAGCATGTTAAAAAATACTGTACCTTCCAAATGCACCATGTACATGCCACTATTTTTAGGCTTTAGTCTTATGAATAAAGCCTGAGACTCAATCTCAAGATGGGTTGTCATTTTGATATACATGCATACACAAATGTATTATACCCATTATTACACCCATAAGCAGAAAAGATTATTCGGCAACAAAACAATAGCTGCACTGCTGCTTCTCTGCAATTTTCTGGAATTAAAGTGCAAAGTCAGCATATCTTTTGGAAAATCTGCATTTAATGAATAACTCTTCTCTTGTAAGGGTGTTAAGCCCATTTCAGACTACACAATTTTTTTGTCAGTTATGATAGTCACTGTCAGATGATGTGATTTTAACTCAGAAAATATTGGGTCCATGGGCACAAAACATGTCCGAACTGTATGTGTTGCTTCCTGACTAATCATCGTTTGCGGTTTACGACACGCATACAGTCATCGAGAAGGCAGAACTAGCGAATTAATTCCAGAAGCAACAGCGGCAATGGAGACCAAAGCTGCATGTTTTGTACTGGCTGTGTTGTCCCACTGTCATTTACGAATCCACACACCACTATTCATCAAACTGATAGTGGCAAAATCATGCTAATATCATGTAATCTAAACCAGGCATTAGACGTTACACTGGAAATGCTAAAGATCCATGCAGTCGTTGTTGTGGTGATAAAATGATACAAAAATGGATTCTGAATTATCACAAATAATTCAAAGTAATTTACCATCCCTAGACAAATAGAAACTGAAATCTACATAATGCAAATTATGATCTGGAAATAGGGATGGTCACTTTAACCGACAGTAAGAATTTTGACCGAATACTACTACTAATACTACCAGTTAAATGGTTTAAATGGCCATTTAAATAATTTTTAAAGTGTGTTTTTTTTTCAAGCCATTTAAAAAAAAAATGTTTTTAATAAAATTGCTGCATATTCTGCTACACGAGTAAAACATGACTATCTTTTCTCTCTCTCTGAACGCAATTTTAAGTTGTCAGCAAATGCTTTACCAGAACAAGTATAAAATAAAAATCAGAAAATAAGTAGCTATAGAATTATAGTACAAAACTATACATACAATTATTTTAAAAAACACGATATAATGGCGTTCGTTATAAACATATGTCTAGTGGGACATATACTTAATACTTATAAATGTCAAGCCAAAACAAATTTAAACTGATTTATTAAACTGAAACTACATTTCTCATTCGCCACAAATACAAATTTTTCATAATGGTTTAGCAGCCAAATAATAAATTGTGAATATTTATTATGAAAATAAGGCTTTGTACTTCATTTGCGTTCCAGTCTCTGGGTAAATTATCCTTCACTGGTGACAGAGTGGTTTGATGAACATGAAAGTGAAGTTGAACATCTCCCATGGCCTGCACAGTCACCAGATCTGAATATTACTGAGCCACTTTGTTCTCAATGGCTGTCATAATGGCATCACCCTTACATAAAAGCAATAGTAGGGATGTTATTAATATTAGTTAGACACCCTTACTCATCAGACCAGGTCCCCACTATGCCAAACATTACAGTAGTGTGTATTAAACTAATGTGCACATACCTCATGTGTAATTTGTGATAATCATCAATTACTGTATCTCAAATTATAGTATGTTGGATTATTCCAAAGTTACCCCGATGGTCTACTGTTTCAGTAGAAATTCAAAGTGCAGATCTTTACACACTGTAACTGCTAATAATGGACACAACACACTGCATGCTGGACTAGAATTGATTAAAACTAAAAACACGGATAAAAAGTGTTTAACTACAAACATGGCAGATGCACAAGTAGAGAGGTTTAGATGATTAATATCTAAACTGATGAAAAATACTCATTTAATATTACCCGTGTTATATTTCACCTGAAACAACACTGAATTTTTATAAATATATGTTTGGTCATTAACTTTTGAATGTATCATTATGCAAGCACATGAGCAGATTTTTCAGCAAGAAAGACCTGCAATGGCCAAATTAACTTACTTCATCTCCAATAGGCGTACTATATTCATAACAGTAGTGGATGATGTTAACCGTGACAAGATGATTGACAGGAGTTTAAATGGTGACAATAAACATAACTAAGCAACAGAACGTTCTGTTAAAAACACAGGTATGACAAAGTAGTTTGTCTACTTTTCTGCGACAACCTCAAAAGTAATGTTAAAATGACAAAAGTAGTTGAATTTTGTCAAACCTTTCTCCAAGGCCAGACACTTCCTCCATAATCATAAGTGATTTCCTCTCCAGGAACAATATCCCTCAAAGCAAAAAGGCATAAATGGGGTTTTCGCTCGGTGACAATCTTCTTCATGGTACAGTTCGGGTGCATGTGGTCGTCATTGACAAGCCGGCCAAGGGTGGCATTCTCATTAGTTGCATCAATACTTCAAAAATAAGAAAAAGCACATAACATTTTTTGAATGCTTAGACTAACAATAAACCATAAGACAAAAGCCATGACATGAATGCAAAGACAATGATTACAAAGTCTACATGCAAGTTAAAACATTTTTTTTTAAATAACCTACCACCACTTCTTGTTCTGCCAAGTAAAGTCAAACATAAAAACAGGATTTTGATAAACTTCTCTTCTGTGTTCAGCTTCAGTAAAGTCAATTATTTCTCCTCTATATTCAGCAACAAAATCTCCTTTATTGAAAGGGGCCAAGGCAAACACTCCACGACCTGACAAAAAAGGGGGACAAAGTTACCAAGATATATATTTAAAACTGTACTTAATAATGGTTTAAACAGGGTTTCTACACCATGAAATCACCATGACAAGTCCTATAAGCATTTTTTTTTTAAAACAATTTTTAAATACTGCATTCACAAAGAAAATATTTTACCAATTGTACATTTTAAGAGCTGAGGATAACCAAGAGATTGCATTTTTAGTTTATGTAGGGCAGCGGTGCAAAATACAGTTTTCATCGACTAAAACTAGACTAAAATGCTCAGACTTTGTTGACTAAAAAGAGTATGAGCATGACTAAAGCTAATAAAAACTACAATGACAGCTTCACACAAAGACTAGACTAAAACTAAAATGAAAACAGGCCGCCAAAAACAACACTAACTACAAACACCATTTTGTGATTAATTTTTCATTGATTTACAAATAAACTGTTTTGCAGAGCAGATTTGTTATGCATTTATTTATTCAGAGATTCATAAAATGTACTTTTTTTGTTTTTTTAAGATGGACTGAAATGGTACAGCAGCACAAAACACATGCAAACTGCAGTCAACAAGCTAATCTTGAACATTTCCTAATGTGGGGACAGTGAAAATTACTACGATGCATATTCCACAATATATTTAAGCTTCATGCATGTCTTTGTAAAGATATTACATTTTTAAAGGAAAACATTGTCTTTTTTTCACCATAACTCACTGTGGAACCATTTAATGCCACTTCATGCGTTTCAATGAGGAATCCCTCTAACTACACACTTTGATACATTTTCTGAGTGAAGCTGTTTAAGTTAGTAAGTAAGGTAAAAGCACACAAAGAATTTATTAATTTAGCACTATATTTAGATAGGGCTACACGATGAGAGCTGAAGCTCATCAGGGACGGGAGGACTTCCTCAGCTCAGCTCCAGAGCCAGACTTCAGAGAGGCTTCAAGCAGACTGTGAACAGCAAGCTAGATTGTGTTACATAGGCTAAGTGTAAAGTGAAAGAAGGAAAAGATGTTTTGAGTTTAGTAGTTTTGACTAGTGTGTCTTTACAGTCCTTACATGTGCTGTGTGGCTGGGGTTAAATGTTATTAGTACAGGTGATGAGCGCTAGCAAACATCAGTAAAAGGCATTTTTAAAACACTTCTGTCACTGAATGAATATATTGGTCTTTTACTTCTTTAAAATATATATTTTAATATATTTTGTGAATATATCATGTGGGCTTATTTGGAACACATGCGGTCTTGAATGGTGCTGAAGTATCAATTAAGCCCTTGCCATACTTTATTCATGAAATCTTAGTTTTATATTCTAAAGTGTACATCAACTAATTCATACATTTTCAAATGAGAGATAAATCTGACATTTTAACTGTTGATTTTTCACCTTGTTACCCAGCCTTATGTAAAAACAAAAACATGGTGTTATTAATACAGTACAACTGTATAAACCATTGTGTTGGCAGATTGATCGCAGTTTGAATGGGTAATGTTTAAGAGATTGTTAACGTTACATGTAAAACAAAAGTAAGTTTGTAAAACACTGCAGTAGAACTATGGTAACCTACGTTTATAATCGCTTATGTGTTTAGCCTCTAATTCGTCTGTCTTGTCGGTGGCATTGATAACATTCTCCTCTGTGTCTTTTAGCGGTTTAATCCTCCTCTGTCTCATGTTGTTCTTCCCCGAAGGCCGTGTCAGTTTCACCGGTGCTCGATTCAGCGTCGCCCCAGGACTCAAAAACTTCGCTCCGGTCTCTTAATGGCGCGCAACTCGGTGCCGGAAAGTTAGCAAATTAGCCCAATCTTTTCCTCAGGTGAGCGTGTAGTTTAAGTTTATCGGTGTCTTCGCCATATTAAAAATATACAACATCAATTGCAACACAGAGACAGCTCGTAAGAAAATTCCATAAACTTAATTTCAAAATGTTACGAACGTGTGAGAGAGAGAGTATACGATGTCTTTTTTATTATTGAATTATCAAACTAATGTGAAAAACGTTATAATTACCTGAAAATATTTATTAATCCGTTGACAGACCTTGATTGAGGCTGATTAATCTAGTTTTTAGTCAGGTGAGCTACAGTTCTGCGCATGAGCAGTTAGTAAAGTGTGTAAGTGTGCTTGAGGGTGCAGTTCCGCGGCCAGGCTGCAGGGGCGCTGTAGAGCAGCGCTGCCACACACACTCACACACTCAGAGCAGGGATTTGCTCATGGTGGGGCTCAGGGAAAAAACTGCACTAGGCATATCAGCAACGCCCCCTGAGCCTATTGCAATCAAAACATTGTTGGGACCGGGGATTTGTCCCCAAACATAAGTTTTTTGGTCCCCACTATGTGAGTGTGCTAACATGTTGAGGACCCCACAATGTAATAAAAACACACCACACACGACACAAAACACACACCACACACACACACCCACAAGCCATATTGCTCACAAATGAGATTGTATAGATGTGCTTAGGAAGTAAAGTGTAAGGGAGCTGCTGCTTGGCCAGGGGCCCACATTTCCAGAGACTTGAGAGCAGAATGATGATTTAACTATTACACTGTTACTACTATAACCTGCCCATAAACTCCAAATAATCTATTTTAATAATATAAATATAGTCTTAATGTAGTACAAATTTGCTTTGCCAGCGTCAAAATTTTGGGGTCGTTAATTTTTTTATTCAGGTTATTTCTAGGCTATTTATTTGATCAGAAATACAGCGAGAACAGCAATATTATGAAATATTGTTACAATTTAAAACTTTTTTTTATTCTTATTTTAATGTAATTTATTTCTGTGATGCAAAACCAAATTTTCAGCAGTCATTACTATTGTGTAGAGTAAAACTTGCTTGCAAACCATATTAATGTTGATTGTTTTGAGTCGATTATTTTCTGTGAAACAATTTGTCAGACTGTTTCACAAATCGGTCTGGATGATTCATTCCCAAATTACTCTGTAACAGAATTATTTGCCAAAAAAAATCGTATCCATTGATTTTTGTAAGTCTATGGATAATAACTTTCTTAATACTAGTTATTGGTCATATTGTATTTGATTTGCTTCATGTTATTCCAAAGAATAATATTTCATCAAAATGTAATAACTTGTTCTGCCTCTAAAATGACTTATTATGGATAAAATGGTGTGCGAATAGCATTTCATGTATTTTCTTCAGAGTCAGATTGGGCTCTGCTGCTTGTCTGTGTAAAAGGATCTGTCTCTGTCTGTCTCTCTGAGTGACAGTGATGTTATAGATATGACCCTCCATAAAACCACTCCATCCTCACATAGAGGATATTATATCAGATGTTCACTGTAAGCTTAGCTGTAATGCATTCATTCTGCTTATTAGTGAACACTGTAACCCATCAAACTGAGAACCCTGCTCCTGTGTGTGTGTGTGTGGTGTGTGTGAGTGTGTGTGTGTGTGTGTGTGAGTTTTGTGTGTGGTGTGTGTTGGTGCGATTTAATCTTCTGAGATGACTTGTGTTTGTGTGTGTGTGTGTGTGTGTGTTTGTGTGTGTGTGTGTGTCTGTGTGTGTGTTGTGGTGGTGTCTGTGTGAGGTGAGTGTGTGTGTGTGTGTGTGTGTGTGTGTGCAGTTAATCTTCTGATATGACACTGTGTGTGCGTAAAGGCGAAGCCTTTGTAACAGCACTTATCGCTGGCTCATCCTGTCACTGTTAAATGCGCAAACAATTCAAACAGCAAAATAAACAAGTGAGCTATCGATTTCCCAGAGTGCAGCGGCTTGCTTATCGGCCGCCCAGCGGTAAGAGCTGACACATTCTTCATTAAAAAAAATTGGATTACAGTTGCCTCTCTCTTGCTGTCTCTCTCTCTCTCTCCCTCTCACTCAAGCATACACAAACACAAAACTGCAAACCGTCACTGAATATATGATTTCATTGTTTTGTCTATGTATTTTCAATATTTCCTTCTTGTTCACTCCTCTTCCCGTTATGCCAATCAATTCTGATTAGAAACACCTGAAGGTTTGCACATTATCTCACTGCCTGCAAGTTGTAGGAATGTTATTTACTGTATGGAAACTCATTTTTATGTCTAAAAATTGAATTATGGTCACTGTGATATAATGTTAAAAATAAGTAATACATTAACGCTGTAAGATTAAAAATCACAGTTGGTGGATATGAAGTTTTGTTTTATTTTATTTGTTATTTACTAGTTTAAAAGTCTTTGAATTTAGTAAAACGATGCATGATTAATCTATGATTAATACACAAAGTCATATTATAAGATTTAAAGTCACAACTGGGGGATATGAAGTTGCAAGTATTTATTTGAAGTCATTTATATGAAGTTGCAATTTATCTATTTGTTCATTTATTTATTTAAGCTGGAAATACAATTTGCAAGATTATATTGTAACGTTAAATTGAGCTGAGTGTTTTGTAAGCTGAATGCAAAATCAAATTTGCGAAAAGATTACATACAGTTCCAGTTCCACAGATATTTGTGGAGTATTCCATATGTTCAATGTACACATCTGATCTATTATTGATGAAAAATAGCAATACAGCATGCCAGAAAACACTACTCATTTAGCCGATGAGGTGAGCATCAAAACTACATTTCCCATCATTCTCTATGGCAGCACAAGAATGATAAAATACATAAATAAAGCATCAGTTACACACCTAATGCACCTTTTCCACTTCATTTTGGTGCATTAGCGCTAATAGAGCTTCCTGTCTTTATGGTGAACTGAAAAAGAGAGAAATAAAAATTAAATTGCCCAACGCATCCATTTTATTTCGAACATAAACGCACATCACATCATAATTATGGCCTCCGAGCTAGTAAATAGGATCTTCCCAGGAGGACTAGAAGGCAGCACATGCAGATTACGAGCAAAAGAGAGCACTCAGGTCATTGAAAGAAAAGATCAAAGAGAACCAATTGAAAATTTGCGGTCGTGTGTGTCTGGGCTTGATGTGCTAATGAGACACTGATCACATGCAGCCGTAACGTCTTTTTTACCACACGTTGGTCACATTTGTTTTCTCCACCCTTCTTTTCTCTCAGCGGTGGAGGACAGAAAGCTGTTCATCGGCATGGTGTCGAAGAAATGCAACGAGAATGACATCCGGGTCATGTTCTCTCCTTTGGGACAGATCGAGGAGTGCCGTATCTTGAGGGGACCAGACGGACTCAGCCGAGGTGAAACACATGCACATATACTGTATTTGTTTTTACATTTTTAAGGGAACATATGATTTTTTTCTTGCGCTTTTGAAATAAGTTTGATGTTTACTCCAAAATGTTCAAAGCAAATGTGAAACTATCACTGTGAGCTAACCAGTTGCGAGGCAATGAAGCATTACACTGGGTAGCCACGCCCACATTGAAACCTCATTGGTCCAATAAAGCTTTCCATGTAACTAAATAGTATAAATAAATAAATAAGATAAATCCTGATTGGCCGTGATTGTTTCGCGTTACACAGAATTTCACTTTTTATGTGAACAGACTGGATGTCACAACTGTGACATCATAACCATAAGCTCATTAACATATGACCGCCCATTAATTATTAAGCAGCTTGTGCTCTCCTTACGAACAACAGAGTGAGCTATCAATAAAACCTCTTGGCAATTTGTAACTATTGTACATTTTGGCAAATCGTGCATGGGCTAATTTGTATGACTTCCTACAATCTCGTTTCGCATTATCGGAGTTATATTTATGTTTAGGGTTGATTCCCCCCCCCTAAAAATCGTATGTTTCTTTTGTACATTTCACATCATATGAATTCATACGAAAGCGACGCCTCATAAAATAATTACATTATTCTGTGAGATCGGGTTGGAACTACAGCAGTTTGACATTTAGCCAATCATCACAGGGCTTATTTAAATATAGAGGTCTTAAAGGTACAGTAGCAAAATCAGCCAGTTTAGTTATAAAGAGTGTGGAAAATGCTTATAAAAACTGTTTTATGAGGAGTTTTGGTGCAAGAAACTAATTTTATATGTGGACTTGCAACGCAAGTGTAGAATACAACTCTTTATATGGAGCACATGTTTGATATATTACCATGCTTGTGTTTTTATACTTCATTAAAGGGATATTCAAGTTTAGATCCATTGTGGATTAACATTGACCGTATTTTTTACTTGTACCTTACCTTAAAAAAAAAAGAGATTTAATTGCGCTTAAAAGGGGCATCTGTTGTACAATTTCCCCTTAGGCCTCCATTGTAAGTGCAAAACTGTCACCGCTTTTTGTTTGTGACAGACATGTGAATACAGCCATCTTTTATCACTCGTTTATCCTCCTCATGCACTCATCTAGTTGTCCCTCCATCCTCCGCTAATTCGCGTTACTCCTCAGCAGTCCGTCTTTTCTCCGGTCCTCATGAATATTTTAATTCCACAGGAGATTAACTTTATTCTCTGAGCTCGTGGTTGGAGATATATTTGAAATGCTTCTATGAGAGAAACGACCACCCCCTCCCATAAAAAAGGATTGGATGAATAAATAGATGAGCAAATGTGTACGTAAAGGAGGTGTACGGTAAATCCCACGGACTAGGACAACTTTAAAAGCGCTCTTGTGCCGCTATTAAAGCGTTCTATCAATCATCATTGAACTTCACTATTAATAAAATATAGATCAGGCCACATGTGGGCACAGTGCCCTGGGAGCTACCCCACTTTCTTCAAAAAAACTCTCATATTTTGCTCTCTCCATCCCTCCATATCGCACATCTCCCTTATTCATTCTCTTTTGATGACACTGACAGTTAATTGTGGTGTTTTTGCCACAACTATGACACATTTGAGGGAAAATGTACAGGCAGTTGCTCATTATTATAAGTAAAACACCTGACGGCGAATTAACTAAATGGACATAAAATAGTTATTTGACCTGAAATAATTTTAATGAGATGTTATGAGATGGGGAACTAGCAGACGAAATCAGTGGACTAGGACAATTATGCCATTTTGCGCTCATTATGCCAAAAGAAATTGACCCCAGAATGCTGCGATTGACCAATCACCATCAAGTATACCAGAGGGCTGCGTAATAAGAATAATTAATCGCTTTCTTGGAAGTACTTTCATTCTGTCTCATCGTTAACAGCTTCTTATCGCAACAGATCATAGTTCGTTCGAACCGTGAACAAACTCTGTAGTCGCAGGTCAACAAAAACGAGGACTTTGAGAGTTGAAAGAGAACGTCTTTTCCGCGTTTCTCCCCTACGAGACTGTTTTTCTAGAGTTTCGCACCCTGCCAGTGCTCACAAATATCACCAAAACTGCTTTAATGATGAGGCTAATTAAATAACTCTATAAAAATAAACGGGCTTTCATTCTGCTTTCACTCCGGTTCACCGGGGCCAGATTCACCCACTCTGAAGACAGAAAGGAGGTTGTATCAGAGCGATAGTGAAGAGAGCGATGCTAATGAGAAGAAGAGAATAAAGGTATGTCCGCTGGAGCAGGTAGACTGTGCCAGCAGATATACAGTGCAACCGTGTGGTCGTAAAATCGCATTGCAGTGTAGAATTATTGCTGTAAAATGTAAAATGACACGATGCTCCTTTTTTGTCCTATCATTTAATTTTAATCAAAAAACATTAAAATGCAATTACAACATGCAGTGAATACACTTCTATGTGGAGCATCTTTTAATTTCTGAATGTAAAATTACTATTGGTATTTTTTGGTTAGGGGGTTGGGAAGAGTAACTTTTTATTTTTTGTTATATTAACAATGATTTTTTAAAAATATGTCTATATCAAACAATATTAAAATATCGAATAATCAATATAAATAGTTTGACCTTTTAATGGCAGAACAACGTTAGTGCAAATTGTGAATTGTCATGTGGTGTGACTCCCCAAAAACAAAAATATATTTTTGAATTAATAATTAGGATTTTTGTAAAAAAATACTGTTTACCTAAAAAAAAGTATATATATATATATATTTATTCCTTATTTTTTTTCGATGCTAAGATGTCTCAGTGTAGAAAAGTGTTATTTTTATTTGGTTACACACGTCACACCATGTGACATAAAAATGTAAAAATTAAAAATATCTGAAAACATACAAAGCCACTCTAAGAACTTTTGTATGCATCAATTGTTTTTTTTTTATTGTATTATTTTTTATTTTTTATTTTAAATTATTTATTTTTCTTTTCTGGATTTCATTGAACCACTTCTGAGATGAGGAACCACATGTCCCCTCATTCTAATGGAAAGTAGGGATGGCGATATGGGGCACAAATTATCACAATGTTTCTGTATTTATTACTATAAGATATCACTTACAATATTCAGGGAATCCTGTTCTTTAAGAAACGTATTCTCTTTTCCTATTTGAGTCACCTAAAGTAAAGACTGTTTTAACTTCCCCTGGAAGCCGGAGGGCCGCGCTTGCACAGAACTCTACATAGCCATAGTAAAGTTATACTAACGAATACGCTCCAGAAGGTATCCATTATCGTTGAATAACGCACAACGGAGATGGATACATTAACTGATGAAACTTGAGAAAATAAACATATGATTGCACAAATCTATTGTGTACTGTGTTTCTTCATCGTGGGGTATGTTTTATACAAGAAAGTACAAACCCAACTCCAAAAAATGTTGGGACACTGTACGAATTGTGAGTAAAAAAAGGAATGGAATAATTTACAAATCTCCTAAACTTATATTTTATTCACAATAGAATATAGTTAACATATCAAATGTTGAAAGTGAGATTTTTGAAATGTCATGCCAAATATTGGCTCATTGGATTTCATGAGGCTAGCCACATTCAAACAAGGTTGGGACAGGTAGCAATAAGAGGCCGGAAAAGTTAAATGTACATATAAGGAACAGCTGGAGGACCAATTTGCTTATTTATTAGGTCAATTGGCAACATGATTGGGTATAAAAAGAGCCTCTCAGAGTGGCAGTGTCTCTCATAAGTCAAGATGGGCAGAGGATCACCATTTCCCCCAATGCTGCGGCGAAAAATAGTTGAGCAATATCAGAAAGGAGTTTCTCATAGAAAAATTGCAAAGAGTTTGAAGTTATCAGCAAAAAAAAAGAAAAAAAAAAATCTACATGCATAATATCATCCAAGATTCAGAGAATCTGGAACAATCTCTGTGCGTTAGGGTCAAGGCCGGAAAACCATACTGGTTCCCGTGATCTTCGGGCCCTTAGATGGTACTGCATCACATACAGGAATGCTACTTTAATGGAAATCACAACATGGGCTCAGAAATACTTCCAGAAAACATTGTCGTGACACACTCCACCGTGCCATTCGCCGTTGCCAGCGAAAACTCTATAGGTCAAAAAAGAAGCCATATCTAAACATGATCCAGAAGCGCAGGTTTTTTCTCTGGGCCAAGGCTCATTTAAATGGACTGTGGCAAAGTGGAAAACTGTTCTGTGGTCAGACGAATCAAAATTTTAAGTTCTTTTTGGAAAACTGGGACGCCATGTCATCCGGACTAAAGAGGACAAGGACAACCCAAGTTGTTATCAGCGCTCAGTTCAGAAGCCTGCATCTCTGATGGTATGGTGTTGCGTGTGGCATGGGCAGCTTACACAGCTGGAAAGGCACCATCAATGCTGAAAGGTATATCCACGTTCTAGAACAACATGTGCTCCCATCCAGACGTTGTCTCTTTCAGGGAAGACCTTGCATTTTCCAACATGCCAATGCCAGACCACATACTGCATCAATTACAACATCATGGCTGCGTAGAAGAAGGATCCGGGTACTGAAATGGCCAGCCTGCAGTCCAGATCTTTCACCCATAGAAAACATTTGGCGCATCATAAAGAGGAAGATGCGACAAAGAAGACCTAAGACAGTTGAGCAACTAGAAGCCTGTATTAGACAACATTCCTATTCCTAAACTTGAGCAACTTGTCTCCTCAGTCCCCAGACGTTTGCATATTGTTATAAAAAGAAGAGGGGATGCCACCCAGTGGTAAACATGGCCTTGTCCCAAGTTTTTTTTTTTTTTTCTTTTTGAGATGTGTTGATGCCATGAAATTTAAAAATCAACTTATTTTTCCCTTAAAATGATACATTTTCTCAGTTTAAACATTTGATATGTCATCTATGTTGTATTCTGAATAAAATATTGAAATTTGAAACTTCCACATCATTGCATTCTGTTTTTATTCACAATTTGTACAGTGTCCCAACTTTTTTGGAATCGGGTTTGTATATTTATAATGCAATGTTAATCGACATGGCCTTTATCACTGTATATAATACTATCATTCTGTAATATGAAACCACGTCTGGTCACAAAAAGAAGTATTTCAAACACTCGACTTAATGGTGTTAAGTTAATTTGGAGAAAAAGCATGTCAATAAATTATATCTTTGTTGGACAACAGGTTTGTAAACAGGCTCATACACATGCAAAAACTGTATCGCACACGTGCTAGGCTACTGTAGTACATTTATTCAGACCGATTTTTTTGTGCACTGTACAGCCCTGACCAAACCAGTTACAGATTGTAAAAGGAGCTCGAGCTCCTCATTTAGCGATATAGGCTATGTCCGCCTTCCGCGATGTCGCTCCGCACTGTAGCACACAGAAATGTCAAGAACTAGATTTTATCGTTATTATCGCGGGAAGACTAATTATTATCGTGGGGAGAATTTTTACCGGTATATCGCAAACGATAAGATATCGCCCATCCCTATGGGAAAGTAAAGATTTTCTTAAAGAATCAAGGTGGAAATGTGGTGGTATTTATCATATGTAATTGTGAATGTTGACTCTACTGTATTTTGTACGCAAATGATGTACTGTGGATCATGAATAACGTTAAAGTGTTTCCAGAAAGTACTACTTATTTAGCCAATTTATGAGCTGACAGGTTTGTGTGAAAAACTACATTTCCCATCATTCTTTGTGGCAGCATGAGAATTCGTATTCGCGTATGTAGACATGTGAGAAGTAGTTAACCTATTAACTAGAATGCCCATGCATGCGCGTGTGTGTGTCCTCCATATGTATAAATGTGCTGGACTGCACAGTAGGGTAGAGCTCTTCAAACAGGGCTGCGTTTTCCCCCAGCATGCCTCCATATGGCCTGTTCTTCTGGCTCCCGCTTGCTCCGCTTCGGTTCCAAGACTTCTTGTCCCAGATGCCATTGCAAGCTCTCCCGAAACACACACTCCCCTCCAGTGACTGTTTGCCTTGATTACAGTTGTTTAAAAAGAAAGAAATTGGGTGTGTTTGTACATATTTATGAAAAGACCGAAAATTTATGAAACTGGGTTGGTGGGGATATCAATAGTAAAATAATTTGGTATGAAAATATTGTACATATATTTGGCCTTGCAGTTTAAATTCAGCTTATGAGATGTGCCACTATTTTGATAATATTAATAAACAGTAATAATGATCAGAAAAAAAGAGAAAATCACTCACTGATCTTGATTTGTTTCTTTGTTTGCCTGAATAATTCCATTACTAATTTGAAGCATTAAATTTCATGTTTTAATTAAATTTCTTTTTAAATCATTGTTTTAATCTAAAAGGATAGTTCACCCCCAAAAAATTGTCATAATTTACTCAAACTGATGTTGTTCAGACGTTCGTTCATCTTCGATACACAAATACTTTTTAATCAAACCTGAGAGATTTCTCTGTCAGAATTCTGTCAAAACTTTCAAGCTTCAAGAAGTTCATAACAACATCGTAAAAGTAATCCAAGACAGAGTTTAATTTTTGGATGAACTACACCTTGAATTTATTATTTATATTAATGTTTAAGTTTTTAAATAAAGTATGTTCAGTTATCAGTTATGTTAGTTTTTGTTGTAGTATCAAAATTAAAATCAAGAATCAATAAATTTTACTGGTATTGGTATGAACAATTGTAATTTTGGTATTACAGTAACCCTACAGGTAGAAACAATGTATGCGTGTGTGTGTGTGTGTTAAAACTAGCCGCACATTCTAACCCCATACTGTAATTTCCAAGCCATCACACCATCGAAACTAAAGAACTGGTTCCATTGCTGACATTATGTTGAGTGTGTATTTTGAGATGTTGAATGTTGAATGTTTATCTGAAGCTGAATGTTGAATGTTGGTTGTTTTATTCTAGCAACTGTATAGCACTGTTGTCTGCTGTGTTCTTTGTACGATCTTTGTTTTTTGGCTTTATAACAACCTGTCCAACCCTTTTGTCTTGTTTTGTTTCTCTCTCGTCTCTCCTCCTTCCTCTCCTCTCCTCCCTCCCACGTTCCTCCCCTCCCTCCTGCAGGATGTGCGTTTGTCACGTTTTCTACCAGGGCTATGGCACAGAATGCAATCAAAGCCATGCATCAGTCTCAAACCATGGAGGTACTGTACCCTTGTCTTCTCTCTCTCTCTCTCCTCTCTCTCTCTCTCTCTCTCTCTCTCTCTCTCTCTCTCTCTCTCTCTCTCTCTCTCTCACTCTATCTCTGCTCTGTTCCAAAACATAGTGAGCTGCCTACGTAGGCAGCGTTTTAAGGGAGCACTCCCGCTGCAAAAATTGTTCCAAAAGATGCTTTCTTTTGGTCGTCCTTATAACTTTCTTCTGACCAAATTGTAATGTACACTTTGAGAAGACAATTTCATATTGCATTGTGTCACAGTGGAAAAAAAATTCTTCCAAGATGGCATGCAATGCCGTAAGTAATAATATAATTCATCACATAGCATCAATAAAAATAGTTCTTTCTAATAAAAAGCAACCATTTAAATGTTTGCTTACTTATTGGAGTGTTTTTGTTAGCTTATATATGTTCAGTACTAAAATAGTTCTGTCTAATTAAAATGAACTATTTTACCTTTTTTTTGTTCATTAGAGTGTTGTGCTGTTAGCTTAGCAACATTCTTATGTAAAACTCTATTATAAGTCAACTGTGAGTTGAGTCTGGCTTTCACATTAGATTCCAGTTTGTTAAACTTTGAACACACACAGATGTGTCGCATTATCCAATATAAAGCTGCTGAGTTTGAAACTGAGCTAGTCTCTACACTATTGATAATGGACAATGCAGTTTTGCTAATGTGACCAGAGTATTGTTGTTTGCTTAGCATATTGCTAATGTGTACATATCTGCTTTGTTTCGCTTTGCTAGCTTATTGTTAAAGGCGTGTTGCTTGTAGCTTGTTGTTAAAGGGATAGTGCACCTTCAGTTGCTGGTCCCCATTGACTTCCATAGTATAGAGAAAAAGAAGAAGAAAGAAAACACTATGAAAGAGAACACTATGGGGACCAGCAGCTGAAGGTGAACTATCCCTTTAACAATGTGCTAACATTAATTTCACTTAGGATGCTCCTAGGCAAGTAGACAGTAAAGCAGCTCACTTGATTTAAGAACAGAGCCTCTCTTGCTCTCTCTATCTTTTTCTCTCTCATTTCTGTTTGAATTGGCGACCAGTATTACTACCTTGTACAGATTCTATTATTTTCCCTATAAAGTTCTTAGTTGAAACAAGATGACACTTTTTCAAACAGAATTTTCCCTCAGTCACTCACTTTTCTACAGAACTTTCAACACCATATTAAGTGCCTCTTCGCTCCCTGTTATTACTGTCAGGCATTGCCAAAGCACCCCTGGCCAACGAGGTTCCAACCAAGAAGACCCCCCCCCCCCCCCCCCCCCCCAGCACCCACCACGCAACCAGTCTGCCTTAGCGGATGGATCTCACGGTGACGTTCACAGACCTTTATAGCAGCCCTGCCGATGGGCTTTGCTTGTGAGTGCCTGTAGAATGCCGGAGAGTTTAGCAGTCCGTCTCAGTGCCTGTCAAAATGTCAAAGCTCTGACACACCAAATCAGAGGGTGCTGACAGCTGTCTAATACAGGGCCCTAACTATTTGACTGTGTGTGTGTGCGACTTTAGGTTTGTGCACGCATGTCACCACTCAACAAATTTCCCATTGCATGTTAAGTTAACCCTTGCATATACTCAGTTTTTAACACCAATGCCCCGGTTTTAAAGACCACCTTTTAACCAATCAGAAATCACTGACACTAATGGATGTAAGCCGTTTTCTCTAGCCTCTGAAGGCCTGTAATTATCAATCTGTGGCTACATTTACAAATATATTCATCCTTCATCTAGCTGACCACGTATAAATGATACCCCTCACCCCCCGTAAGCTACATCTTTTCCGCAAAGGGAAAGTAATTACCCAGTTTAGATGAGTGAGTGAGTAAATTGTGTTGGGTTGTTGGTTGTTTTCGGCCATCTCTCCACCCTCCCCTCTCACCGAGGAATTTGTGGCCTTTCTGAATGTCATGACTTAATGAAAACGGATATGACAGAGGGTGGTCATGCATGCGCCTGGGTACACGCATATAGTTGCGAGTGGCCTTGCTGCTTTAGTTTCGTCTCAAAGGGTTGTTTTCAGTGGCTTGTGTGTTTGGCACTATCCTCCCTGGACATTCATCTCGTTTGATATGTTTGTCTCTTTTTATCGCTGTGATTGCGTTACTGTGTTTTTTGTGGTGTGTGTGTATGTGTGTCTCTCCACAGATGCATATATATATATATATTTTTTTTTTATGGTGTAGTGGCTTCAATATATGCTTATTTAAATTTTAAAATTGTGTAATTTTATTTGTGTTTTATTTTATTTTATATGTACTGTAATACAGTGTTTTGCTTTTATTTATATCAGAAGTAGGACATTACAACAAATTACTGTGTTACTTACAAATTTAAATTTATTTATAAAAAAATATACCTCTATACATATTTTGTATTACTGTTATATATATATATATATGTTTACTGTTATATAAATCAAAGTATCCTGATTCATTCTCAATAAGGAATGTATAAATCTAGACCAAAGTGTTGTACGATTAACATAGAAAAGAAAAAACATAAAACAAGAACCCAAGTGATCAACTAAAACACACACAATCTGTCTTTTTTTAAGGGGGCAAATGTGAACTGGGCATGTTTTTGTAAGATTAACCACGGTCAAGTGTTACCGATTTTAACAGTGTTAACTTAAGCTAACATTTTAGCTTCATTCTACTACTTTCACATTAGTCGAAGCCTGTGGAGAGTATTTGTGTGTAGGAGAGAAAGACTGAGACAGAGCCAGTGAGTAATGAGATTTTTTAGTCTCTTGCGATGTTCACACGGCGATGGCACCACTCGATTGACAGCTTGAGTTAAATCTCCTTTTTTCCACCCCTTACAAGTTTTATTTTTACCTCCCCTCTGTCTGAGAGCAGAAATAAGAAAATCAGCTCTCCGAATGGAAGGAACACTGTAGAACGCTCCGGGTGGATGTGAGGTGCTTCACATCCAAGAAACTCTAAAATGTTCTCTTTCGCACACACGCACATACACACACACACACACACACACACACACCACACACACCCTCACGTTCTAGAGGGTCTGTGATCTTTCATATTTTTTGTCAGACTGTGGTTTGCAGTTCAGAGAGAGCACAATAAAAGCGGTAGAGTGATTTATCAGAGTGAATCAGCACCTGTAAGGTAGAGACAAGAGACAGAGATGTAGAATAATTGCCTTGAAGCACTCGTCTCAATCTTTCGTCCTCTTGTGGCTCCATATGGCTGCCCTGCGTTAGCTGCTGTTGCCTGAGGAACATCTTTGATATTAATACATGTAATGGTGTTGCTGAATGTTCTTACTGAATGTTCTTACATTCACAAAGTCTGTTTTCTATAACGTGCGCGTATGTGTTTGCGTCAAAAAAGGAGAAAATTCTGTTATGAATCTGCAAGGTGATTATTTAAATTTTGGTCTGTTCCTCACACAAAACAGTCAAAGTCTTTAGAAGACTTTGAATATAGCAAGTCGTTTGTGTGGACTTACATTTTTGTTATGGTATATCTTGAGTGAATCTCATGCCCAGGTCAGATTTTATCCCAAACTAAGAAAGAATGAAGAAATTATGTTTTGCTTAAATAAAAGGAAAGCTGTTTTGAATCATGAAAAAAAGCTAATTAAGCACAATTCCTTACCATAGTTCTTATTGCCATAATGAATAAAATGCATTATTGTAATAAAAAAGATATCTAAATTAAGTATTTTTGTTGTTGTACTGTCTTCAATTTATGCAAATTACATTACAGTAAATTAGAGGTCGACCGATAGTGGATTTTGCCGATACCGATAGCTAGGTTGGACCACACTGGCCGATACCGATTAATTAACCGATAGTTTTAAAATTGATACTGAACAAAAACTAAAATAGTGCTTTATTAACAAAAACAGTACTGAACCATACTAGTAGTAGTAGTAAAAAAAAATGTTGTTGTAAATGTTGAAATTAACGCACTCTAACAAGGAACAATACTTACACAGCTTTCATTAATCTTAATGCTACAAATGGACTCTTATTTTAAAGTGTTACCATTTCATTTCAACTTTCATGCTTAAAGATGCACATCTTTAAATATATACACAAAGGCTATAGCATTAAAATGATATATATATGGATATTGTATGTATACTCTCACACTTTAACTGCTTCTTGAACACTTGAGTATTATCTAATCAAAATAAAAGCGCAGGCCTGGGTCTAGGTGAACTCACCGGTATCACACACACTCCTGACGCGTCGCGTTCAACTCGAGCAGCGGTCTAAAACAGTTTATTTAATCACCAAACGGACACAAGTTTACTTCAAGAATGAACAATTTGGCATGGATGAGTTTGAAGTTCGGTGTTTAAAAAACGGAGCAAACAGAAAGAGAAAGCGCGACCTATATTATAGCTCTATAAATGAAGCACACAGACTTTATTAGAGCCACAGAAAGACAAATGTTTTGCTGAAAATAAATACACAATTCATTATGTACATTAACAACGATTCGGGACCAATATAATGTAATTTAAAGGAAAACTATGTGAATGGCGCTCTGTGGCGCGGCAGGATTTTCTGTCAGCTGCATTTAAATCCGCGTCTGAAGTTTCCCGCTCTGTTCAGCATGCATTATAACATGTCTAAACAAATAGCACATGCTGTCTGTGATTTCAACCACTAGAGGCCGCTCTCGCACTGTGTAATGACAGCAGACCCTTCTCAGCTTCTCAGCCGCTCCAGCAATGGACGCAACCTGGAAAACTATCGGCATGGATTTTTGTCGATAACCGATAGTTCCAGAAATCAACTATCGGTGCCGATTAATCTGCAAAACCGATACATCGGTCGACCTCTACAGTAAATTACTGTATTATAGTAATTGGGATCTGATTAGAATCACAATGGAGAATAAAATGTATATATTTCAATTGTAAAATATCTGTCTTTATGCAGATTTCAATAAAACAATAGCATTGTGTTAGTTCTAATTTAGTAATTAGACTCTAATGAGAATCACTACTGACAATAAAGGGAATTACAAAATAAAAATAGGCAAAAAAAGAAAGAGTCCTTTTGAATGAATGGAGTAAAAAGTACCTTTTGGACCCTTTTATATTAGAGATTTTTGTATGTGACATTTTGCTCAGCCTTTGTGGGTGAAAAAAAAAACGTTTTCGAGGAACGTAATGGTAAGTAGATCATGAGGAAATGTTACATTTTGGTTGAATAACCCATTCAAGAACTAACACATCACTTGCTATGCACACACACCCTTCTCATTATATTCTGACCTCCAGGTCTTTAGTTAAACGGGCATCACAGGTCAGCCTCATGATGTTTAGATTTGTTTGTTTTCGTCGGGGAGAGAGACAGAAAGCGTGAGAGATTAGCAGAAATGCAGCAGGTCTAGGGTACAGTGAGTGCTGTGGGGTGGGAGATCTCGCTCGCTCTCTCAGACAGATGATGAAATAGTTTTATAAAGCAGGAAATCGCTTTCCTGGGAAATAAAATCAGCAGCACAGCACAGAACTCTCATTTCACCAAGAACTCCCGTCGCTCCAGCGGTTGTGTGTGTGTTTGTGTGCCATTATCGGTTTATGCAGTACCACTGCACATGATCATTGCTCTTTTAGATATTTAGCGTTCCCTCTTTTTTTACCCCTCTTCCTTTTACACTTTCAATCTGTCCACACAGGGCTGCTCCTCCCCCATGGTGGTGAAGTTTGCCGACACGCAGAAGGATAAGGAACAGCGGCGGCTGCAGCAGCAGTTGGCGCAGCAGATGCAGCAGTTGAACAGCGCGTCTGCCTGGGGCAGCCTGGGCAGCCTGACCGGCCTGACCGGCCTGACTGGCCTCACCCCGCAGTATCTGGCAGTAAGAGGACACACCCACGCAGCCCTGCCAACCAGCAGCACAGCCAACGCAGCCGCCGCAGTCAGTCACTGTCTCCGCCCACCTGCCCCGCCCCCTCCTCTCTTGATCTCTCTGAGCCAGTCTTAACCCTTTCCAAATCTCTCATCTGTTGAACTTCAATCACGCCTTGATCAAAACCAGTCCCCATACTCAATCGTGAAGGGTGGTGCTGCCATTTAGAAGCTGTTAGGACAGTGGTTCTTAACCAGGGGGCCTCATCAAACGTCCAAGGGGGCCTCAAGACTTGAAATGATTTAAAATAAGACAAAACAAGCATTTAAATAAACTAATACACATGAAAATCAAGATATTCTTATTTTAATTCATATTCTCAAAAACTGTTTTTTGTTTCTTAAAATAACCAAGTTTCCCACTGTCTAGAAAAAAAGTGTGAATTTAAAAGTGTGATTTATAACCCTGGAAAAGTCATATAAATATAAAAAAAATCGTATAACTCTATTACCATATATATGTATGCATATATACATTTTCTGGTTATGCCATACTCTAAAATATTTTATTTGGTAGAAATTGTGATGAAAACATATTTTAAATAATCCTTATCTTTAATCCTTTTCTAGTAAATCACAAGCAGGAAAAGTCATGGGGTCTATGAATATTGTTGTGGACAATGGGGGGTCTTGGAGTCAAAAAGGATGAGAACCACTGCATTAGGGGCTACAATTGCTCCAGCTTTCTTATTACTTTCAAAAAGGTCGACAGAGAGGGGACAGTTTTTAAGCAGCCTTGGTTTCAAAAGTATTTTTCGCATTTGTTTTCTTCATTGGCATTTTTTAAATCTATAGTAAAAAGCCTAATAAGGCCATGATCCCAAACCAACCAACGCTGAGATCAATCACCACAATTCAACATTTCATCCCATGGCATGATGCATCGCAAAGAATGTAGGCCTAATCAAATAAAAATGAAACAAATGTTTCAAAATTAAATTATTAATTATATAATATACATATAACATTAATCTAGGAACAGTACAGCTTTAAATTATGCTAGGTCTGTCTTAAAAGGTTTATGCAATATTATTAAACATATTTTCCTCTGTAGAGAAAATGAAAGAGATTTTTACTTCCAGAACCTGGCTTGGGTTGTGTTGTGTAATTGGATTGGGTTGAGGACAATGCATAAATTCCCTGTTTCACTCATCCCCCTCTTCATCCGCCTAAATATAAAGAGGATATAACATGGTGGTGACATTTACTTGCGTTTTAGTCAATAAGGACAGTGGGTGAGGATTTAAAGGACTATGCAAGAGCATTGGGACAGGGCCATCTCTCCCACTATTCCGCTTCTCCTTTTTCTGCCTTTTTTCACTTCCCTGTCATTTTGAGGTTACATTTAGCTTTTAAGCAGTCTGAGGAGTCTAACTCAATGTCATCCTAATCCTCTAGAGTCATTTAGAGTCTGCTTTCCTCTCCCCTTTCATGTGCAGAAACTGCCCAGGACAGCAACACACTGCCAACAGAACTGACGGGTGACTCTTAGCATAACCGTTTTCACTGGCACCGATGTATGAGGCTAATACCTTGAAGTGGTCCTCAAGTCTTTTATGATTTTGTTCCTCTGAATATTTTTACATGGTTTTCACTCTCAGCAGTATGTGTTATGTAAATCGCAAATTATTGTTTTAAAAGACCACAGAGTCCACAGTTAGAGTTATTTCTTGACTAAAATATATAAACTGATTTAGCTTGATTACCTTTCTAACATAGTATTTTAATTATCCTCTCTGTGTTAAAGCCACAGAAAAATCAATAAGTATATCAATAAATCAATAAATTAAACCTTAAACTGAGTTTTTGTCCTAGCCAGTTGCATCGCAATAATGTGCCATGCCACAAGCCATTTTGTTGTGCTAAGAAGTTCTATTAACATTAGACAGCACATATGTTGTGTATTAGAAATCAAATATATTTTAATTGGCTGTGATTTTGATGGTATGAATACATTTACTACACAAAAATATTTTGTTTAACGCAAAACTAGAGCGGGCCCAATCCTAATACTTGAGGAACACCAGTTGCTAAAAAACTCGAAATAACAGATAGAGGCTTTTGTGTTGCTTTACTGTTGACAGACTGCTCACTCCAAACAACATGAAACATGAAAACAAACCACAATGTTTCATCTATATTTAGCTAACACTAGCTCCTTCAAACATTATCCTTATATATCCATCACCACAAGCCAATACATAATAGTGATTACACATTAATGGTCTGTTTCTCACTCTTTTTCTCACAGTTGCTTCAACAAGCGACTTCCTCCAGTAACCTAGGAGCCTTCAGTGGTATTCAACAAATGGCAGGTGAGATACTGAACTCAGATCTGTTAACCCAACTAGCCCCATTGTAACTCCGCAACTAAATTTCCATCACCCCTACTAAAACCATTTCAAATCGCTCTGGATTGCAAAAAAAAAAAAAAAAAAAAAAAACATGGGATATTCAACCCTGAGCAGGATCCAGATCGCAATGGTTCGGCTCAGCCTAAAACAATCTCATCGGCCTCAGAGTTGTAGATACACCTGCTGGCTTTAACATGTGCGCACACCTGGACACATTGTAATTTTGTAAATGTATGGGTGTGTGTCAGAATTTGATGATGAACTGAGACTTGATTGATCACATAAAAGCCATTCTTTCCACGCCTGTTCCGATGTGCATCAACCCCTTTTTTTGTTTCTTGGAAGAGAAATTTGTCTCATCATCAAATCACATCTCTTTGCCTGAGCTCTGTGAGGCTTATGGGAGACCAAATCATGATGATATGCCCCATCAACCCTCAGATGTTCTCAGCTTTTTACATTTTCACTTTAGCAGTTCTCAAAGAAGAGGAAAAATGAAAGTACCCTTATCCAGATAGGCCACTTATCACAGTTTGTTTATGCCATGAATACTGTCAAATTCACCAGAAACCCGCAGAGAATTCAGCAACTCAAGATGGATTCCTCATCGAAGCAACATGATATGTTATTCTATCTTCACGGTGACTTGGTTTAGCACTCTGGAATATGATTAGTGTTTTACAACATCTGCCAATGAGCTCATGCTTACTCCAGCTGTTAGACAGGTGCATGCTGTTCTCTCTTTGACAGTTTTTATGCCTCCAACATTATGCTAGATGCAACAAAAATTTTTAGTTCTTCTTTGCTCACTTTCCTTCGTTTTTACATTTTCAATGTTTTTTCGCTGTCTTGTGCGTTACATTCCCAGTGTGCATCTCTGTTCTTGTCAGGTCTTAATTGTGGTCTGTTTATCAAGCTGCCAGGCCTTCAAGGAAAATGAAATATTTATAGCACGCATTCTCGCCTAATTGCAGCTGCTAAGGATGAAAGAAAAAGAATGTATTAGCATCCAAAATGGCTTACAGTGTGTGTAGGATGAGTGCCTTTATCTCCTAAAGCCTCCCCCCCTGACAACAGTTTTGCACACCAGAGAGTGGCTTCCTCATTAATGTAGGCTCTTGTGGAGAGGGTGAGCAGGACTGTGGTGTTTTTGTTTACCATTATGAAGAGTTCTGGAAGCTCTCGTTTAAGTTTAGTGGATCTGTGACAGCCTCTCATCGAGAATGAAGTTCACATCGAGCCAAACCAGCAGCAGCTGCCACCGCACAATTAAAGAGCGAGAAATTCCCACATTACCATAACAATTGAATTTTCTGGACTTCATTTTAATTAAAGCAATATATTCTCCCAAAACAGATTAGTTTAGACTTTTAATCAAACTGGTTTGGATTTGAGGGAATGAATGGAAACTGGTCAAGCATGATGGACAAAGTAGTTTGTTATTATACATACAGATTATATACAGCAATGTGTCCGTGCTGGATTAAAGGAACCATTCAACCAGAATTAAAGTTCAGTAATTTGCTCATTTGTTGTTCCAAACCATTTTGCTGTGATACCAAACCATTACGTGTTATACATTTAAATATGGCACATAAAGACTTTTCACCAGGTTCAACCAATGACATTTGACTGTGTTGGCTCTAAACTTGGTGTGACACATCTTGATTTGCCATATTGAAATTGCACAAATGAGCCAAACTCAACCAAACTTCTAAGTATACAGTAGTCATAGCCATGGCCTAGTGGTTGGCGTACAACAGGGGTGTCCAACCCTACTCCTGGATTACTACTATCCTGTAGAATGTAGTTGTAATCCTAATTAAACACGCCTGAACCAACTAATCAAGGTCTTCAGGATTACTAGAAACTTTGAGGTAAGTGTGTTGGGGGAGGTTGGAGCTCATCTCTGCAGGACATTTGCCCACCAAGAGCAGGATTGGACACTCCTGCCATACAGACATGTCGAGCTGTGAAGTTCATGGAAGAGATGCAGGTTTAAATCCGATCTGCCTCATCCCTCATCAATCCCACTATACTTTTTTGTTCTACTGTCAGTTGAAGCGGAACAATGGCCAAAAATTCAAATTTTAAAAGTTCAAAGTAGACCATTGCATAAACCCAAGCCAGAAACCTGTTCAATATGACCGGATAAACATATCAGTCTGTTTGAGACACTGCTTGAAGTGCAAATCGACAGGAGCTCTCAAACTCAACAGGATTTGAAGACTTTTCTCGGCTGAATTGTGAAATCTTTGGGCCCCTCCATCTGTCGCCTGGCAACCGTCTATGATTGGCAGACGATATACACAGCTGCCATCTGCTGTGTCTGTGCTGTGGGTGGAGTTACGAGCCATAAGGAGCTCCATTACACATGATGAACATTCAGCGAGAGCCAGCATCACCTCTTTCCTGACACCTCTCTCTCCGCTCAGTACGCTGAGAGTGTGAACATACTGCATGGATGGATCTCTCTCTCTTCACACACACACACACACTAGCAGAAGTGCCCTTTTCAACCACAGAACTCACATTGTGCCAAATACTCAATGCCCATTTTTTGACACTTGTGCGCCAAAAACTCAAAATGGTTCCTTTTCCGCTTTATTCAGAATCACAAAGGTGGTCATAAAGCCCTCAATTTCAGAGTCCATTTCTGTCGTAACCTTCCTCTTTGACCTCCCAAGACTGCACTTTCTCATCCAGTGAAGCTTTTTCTAGCTTCTTTTATATTAAATGCTATTCAAGGTTGAAGTCTTGAACCATGAAGTCAGAGATGACTTATTTAATTGACCTTAAACATTACTTATTGTGAACATTTACTCAAAAGAATTACACATTTTTGCCTTCATAATATTTCATTATAATGTAATAACTAAAACTGCTTTCATTTTTGGGTGGAATCTCTTGTTTTTCAACCCTTTCCTTCAAACCACCTATGTTGAAACCACTTTTTGCAAGTTCTGGCCATTTCTTTCTTTCTTTTTACGGTTGAATATTTGTTTTTTTTCGGAAATGCCGCATTACGGAAGTGGAATGGGTCTTGAGAGCCATTTAATGCTGATTTTAAATCTGCTGTTCAAGATCTGTAAAGAATCATCTCTGCTCTTATGTCTTGACCTGGGCTTTGTTTTGCAATTAGAGGTAGATTTCCTGTCTCTAATCACCTTCTGTGATGTGCTAATTAGACTCTTAATGCACTTCTCTTGCTTGCTCAGTGGATCGGGAGGACAAACAACCGTGGTGTCCCCAGAGCACTGTCTGACCAATCCAAATTACACGCTACTGCTGTCTAAAGGGATAAGACTGGAAAAAATAGCTACGATCCGTTAGTTTGAGCCTTTGCTTTCAGTCTCAGTTGACAAACATTGATGTGTACTTGATCAGGTTGTCACTTGTCCGTGAAGTCCATGATAGTTTTTAATTTTCAAATGGGTGCTCACAATCTTCTCTTATTGCACACTTTCACTGAACCAACACTTGGGATGACTACCAGACCATCGTGGGGCATTGGTCACCAAATTGTGGACTTATAGGAGGGGTGGCAGTTGGGACAGGGCCTATAATTCTTCACCAATCCAAATACTGTAGTTCTGAAGTCTGATGTGTCACTTGTGCGTGTTTTTTTTCTCTGTGTGTGTGCGTGCTCCCTCATAGTATAGAGTATATACATTTGACGTGTATATACGACACATGCTGTGCATTTTCCTGTTGTACCACTTCCAATCTCTGTCCTCCTTGGCTGCGAGCCATTTCCCGCAGCGTGTTGGCATCATGGCCATTGCATGTAGCCGTGCCCCAAACACGCTAATCTAGAGTCACCTTTGGAGTAGATGCACCCCGACTCACACATATCATTGGATCTTCTGTACGAAGCGCCTCTACACGCGGCTCTACTAACTCTTGCTCGTGTAGAGCATTCTGTAGCACATGTGGTTCCTTTAGTTTAACATGCACCAAACACACACATGCACACATTGACACTTTCTCTTTCTTCAGGTATGAATGCTCTGCAGTTGCAGAATCTGGCCACTCTAGCAGCAGCAGCGGCTGCAGCACAGAGCTCAGCCAGCCCGTCCACCGCTAGCGCCCTGACCTCCAGCACAGGGTCCCTGGGAGCCCTGGCCAGCCCAGGTAACCAGAGGCCGTCCCATCATCATTATCCTCTTCGATATCGGTATCATTTCCACCATAGCGTCATTGTCCCTTCATTTGTTGTAGTCGAGTTCACCATTTCGTGTTTATACAGTATGTGTGTGTTTGTGTGCGTAGTTCCTTGGTACCGTCCATCATGGTTCACGTTCTTCATCATCATCATCACCATCATCTTGTTTGGGAGAGTGTGTCCATATGTGTGGCGTTGAGCTGTTGTGCTCCTTGGCTTTAACCGTGCTCCATTCATTTTGGAAAAGATGAAATGTGAAACAAGGAGACACTTATAAGTGTGACACATGGTTCTCCGGTTAGATTAGCATCTCTGTGTCTTGCTTTGAAGCTCGAAAATTTCTTTCAAACTTGCATAAATGCAAATGAAGCAGAGGGAAAAGCTTTTATATGCTTCAGAGTTCTTTTGTTTCAAGAGATGTTTTGCTTGAATCTTATTTCTCTTTTTTGAAAACATTGCCGTCGTTATCATCTTCATGATTGCAATAATCTTTATTGCTGTTGATGTCTCTATCTTGTCTTTTTTTTTCTGTAATTTTAATAGATTCCCTTTAGGAATTAATAAAGTACTATGCATGCATAGATCTATCCATCTGACCATCCCATCCATCTTATCCACTTTATTAGGACTACACCATATAGCCAAAAAATAAATAATCACAATAATTTCTAGTCCTTTGATGATGTTCAGTGTCATTAAAATAGGGTGATTCGTTTTTCTTTTTTTAAATCATAAAAATCGCTGTAGTAAAGTAAATTCTAAATGCTGAATAAATACTGAATGCAAAAGAAAAAATACATTAAAATAATTTATAATCAATGCATGATTTTCCACACTTCCCACAAGGAAGAATCACATTTATTTTCATTTGCATGTACCAGTATGTAACTATACACTGTAATAAACAGGATATTTACTTATTATATATACAAATAATTTAATTAAGAAACGTAATACATTAATAAAACTGAATCACAAGTTTTGATTCGATTCGTTGTACTGTCTGGGCTTTAACCGTGCTCCATTCATAGTCACCACTGATAAGCTACTCCTAAATATAATGTAGAAACTTTAATTTTGCTTTGCAATGATTTGTATCGTGAAAAGCGCTATACAAATAAACGTGAATTGAATACTGTTTGAACTGATTCATAGAAATTAACTTACCAACTTGAATAGCATTTATTCTAAAGTTTAAACAAGGGCGCACAATTAAAAAATCTGTCTTGATGCACAAGTTACAGGACAGGAAGGATTTCAAAATCAGTCTAATGATTCCCTATTTAGAGAACTTAATGGCCTAATAAATTGCGCTATACAATCATTGCGATATTCACAACATTGCTTTATGTTACAGTGCCATCAAAGCCACCCAACCCTACCATCTATCAGTGAATCAATCTTCCATTCATGCATCCTTCCCTCTGTGTACCTCCACCAAAGCTTTTATATATGTATCTTTAACCATTTCAGTATCATCTGCGATGTATGTGTATGTTCAAACATCTCTCTTTTTCTCTCTTCCAATCTCCACCTGTCTCTCCTTCCTGCTCTGTCTGTCTTTCTTCACAGCAGGTTCCACAGCTAACTCCAGTGTGGGTGCGATGGGTTCCCTGGGTTCTCTGGGGACACTGCAGGGTTTGGCCGGGGCCACCGTTGGCCTCAATAACATAAATGCACTAGCAGGTAGCATCAACAGTGAGTACTACCGTCCATCGGCCTCTCCATCCCAATCCATACAACATCACCTCATACCAGCCACCCACTGCTCATAGAGATGCCTATCTCACAGAGATAGCAAATGTTTTTTAATAGATTCACTCTAAACTCGCTAAACTTACACCGGCTAAAGCAAGGGCATCTCTCTGGGCTTACGCGAGAGTTTGTTGGGTTGAATTTCTCACATTGAGTCCTGCTGATATATTAAAATTAGGTGTGTGTGATTTGTAAAAGGCCTCATTATTGAATCAAATCAGATCAGATCAAATCCATTTGCTAAGTCAGAACAAATGTAGCCCATCCCTTGTAGTCGTGAGTGTGTTTGCACCAATCGGACACATCTCTCCACACATTCAGACATGCTAACACACCGCTAAACCATTGCTCTGGGTGTTTCTATAGACATGCACTTGTTTTGTCGCTATCGTGTGTGTGTGTTGTGTATATGTGTCTTTTTTACTTGGGGTTTGAATGATTTTAGACTAGACTAGGTTCTCAATTCCAGTCCTCGCGACCCCCCGCGCTGCACATTTTGCATGTATCTCGTATCACTTCAGACGTTTGTTCTATTCGATCGTAAGTGCCCTGCGAAGTGGACATCACAGGATATTCCGCCATGATTCAAAAAGGGATGTTCTACAGAAGACAAAAGTCAAACAGGTGGAGAAGTGCATGAGGGTGAGTAAATGATGACAAAATAGTGATTTTTTAAGGAATAGTTTAGCCAAAAATGTTTAATTTTGTCACTGTTTAATCACCCCCATGGCATTCTAAACCCATAAGACTTTTGTTTGAAACACAAATGTATTTTTAATAGTGCTGTCAAACGATTAATCGTGATTAATCGCATCCAAAATAAAAGTATTTGTTTACTAGGGCTGTGTATCACCAGCAAAGTCACGATATGATACATATCACGATGCCGATGATACGATATATATCACGATATGAGACGGCACTGAATTTCACCTCAGACGAATTTTGTAAAACAGATGTTTATTAAACACTGCATACTATAGGGCTGTTGCTAACTATTGGCAGAGCAGGCAGTTGACCTCTGCATTACGAAAGGGCCTCCATAACTGTACCACAGTACAATATAGGTAATGGCATATGTTTCATGTTTACATTGTGCACTCCCCACCAGGTACAATATTCTGATTGTTTGCATCTTGTTTTTAAACCCATAAATAATAATGTACTTGTTCTAATAAATGTATATTGTAATGTACTCATTCTAATATATATATATATTTTAAATCATATTTACATTGCTGGTAGGTTATCATTGCACAAATCAACACACTCTCCACGTTTAAAAAATAAAAATAAAAATTAGAAGAGTTCTAAACTAATGCGCTGTCTTCACTGTACCTCAAGCACACACGTTTAGTCACTCATGCTGCGCACGTGCACAGACATTCTTTTTAGCACTGCCCCGCAATTTTATCAATAAAATAGCTTAATCGCTGAAGAGTTACATTATCTTTCTCAACAAGGAGCTGATTAGCATCATTGTTTCTAAAGGAATTAATGCCACAGATTTACTGTTAATAGAGAAACGCTGCAAAATGGTGGTAATTCATACATACGCAGCCTCTCTCTTTCTCTCTCATAAATGAACACTTGATGAGTGAATTACACTTTTCTGAGAATAGACTATTAGTGGAGATCGCTAAACTGCAAGCTAACTGGTGTTTTCAGAAAGCAAGCGCGTTTATCCACAGTGGAGAGAGTGCGCGTGCACAAGGTTGCCAGGTTGACAAAAACAAGTAACACACTTAGCAGATATTTCCATATTGTGCAAGTGGGAAGCTCTGTTTCGGGGACTACGTCTCTTTATATCAGGCAACCCAATTGTGTTCCTCTGCGGCCAGATTAAACCTTGTTGTAGCCTATATATTATGCTCTATTCATAATTTTTTTTTAGAAACCTTGCACTTTTCTACTCTGTTTTAAACTGTGTTCTTGTATTCAAATTTAGCGCGGTCCACTGCTGCACACGTGCAACAATATTGATACAGGGACAGCTGTATCGATATTCATATCGTCAAATCTCTGTGACGATACATCATCGTATCGATGTATCGAACACAACACTAGGTTTACAAATAATGTGTGGGTGTGTGTACTGTATGTTTATTATGTCTCTATAAATACACACACATACTACACACACAGAAAATATGTTATGTTTATATATTAAATATATTTATTTGTAATATAAATGTAAATACATGTAAATATTTTCTAATTATATGCTGTATGTGTGTGTCTTTATATAGACATAATAAATATGCACAGTACACACACACATATTATGTAAACAAAAACTTTTATTTTGGATGCGATTAATCGCGATTAATCGTTTGACAGCACTCATTTTTAATGAAACCTGGGAGATGTCTTTCTTCATAAGCAACTTAAAAGTAATCCATAAGAGTTTAATCCAAGTCTTTTGAAGAAACAAGAACATTTTAATTCGATTGATTTAGGCTTTTATTCCAAATACACATTCAATTGAATTTCCATAAAAATCCACATCAAATATGGTAAACAGAAGCTCAGCCATATTTGTTTAACAAGCAAAAACAAACCTCACTGGCCTCAAGAATGTTTGAGCTTCCTTTTACCATATTTGATATGATATGGATTTCTTGAGTTGTGGTGGAATGGACTTTCAATGGAAAGACAGAAATCGCTCAGTTTTTTTTTTTTTTTTTTAATAAACCAACGTCTAATGAGTTTGAACCGACAGTCCCTTATGGTACTAGTTTCTTCTGTTGGTGTTGTGATCTACACCAGAAGCTGGTAAACAGATGCTTCGCATTATAGCTGTTACCACATTGTGTATTTTAAGCACGACTGGAACACTGTATTGACAAATCAGCATTCAACACCAAAACTACTCATTTTACAATAGAATGTACCTAATGGGCGTTGCGGAATGTAATTAGTATAAATAGGCGAGCTAAAGATCACTGCGGCCTGTGTATATGTCAGCACGTGGACAAAATCTCTATCTCCACCAGTGACCTTTCAGCCAGGTTTCTAGTTTTATAAATCAAGCTCTCTCAAACAGAACGCCTACAATTTAAATTAATTCTAATGACTCTCTCTCACACACACCCTCCCAGTGCTCATTTAAGAGGCTGTATAGTGTAATTGAATATAAAAGGTCAGTATTGTAATTATTGCTGGATAAATGAGGGAGCTGGCCGTCCAAGCACTTTGCTCATCATTTATTGTTTCCAGGCCGTCAAGCCAAAAGGCCAGTCAGTAAATACTCATGAATCAGTCTTTATAAACACACACACACACACAAAGACGTAAAAAATATTGTGTACACAGTACGTGAACACAACTGCTTCTACGGTAGCATGATTTGATGTGTTGTTTTACATTATGAATATGCGTTGCCACAATGGATTCTCTAGTTTAAGGGTCTTTTTCTCAGTCCTTTTTTTTTTGCCATAGCTAGAAAAAATATTTATTTTATTACTCTATACTGTAATAATGTATCTGATGCATTATATAGACCACAATTTGCACAAGGTCAGTTTTTGAACAAGATGTGGAACATCCAGTTAATCAGTTAATTTAAGAAATTATCGACAGATTATTTGATAATCGAACTGATAAACTAATATCCATTTAATGACAAAAAGATTTCAACTCTATCACCCCTTCTTAAGTACTGAGATGTGTTACCACTAAAAGTAAAGGCAGTGTAATATTAAATAAATAATGATTATATTACAGAAATAAATTCTAATTAGGTAATTATAATTATATTAGCAGGGATTATTAAATTGATTTTAAAAAACAAAGACATACAGTTGTTAACAAAAAATTCCTGTCTGAGTTTCTCTCACTCAAGAATCCTGAAAAAAATCTCGGTTTGATTATAAGAAATCTTTCTTGAGCACAACATTGGCATAATAGAATAAGTTCTTAAGTAACAGCTGCTGAAATGTGTGCTTTTACATCAAAGGAAAAATGACAATTAATGACAAATTACAGGAAATTAAAATAGAAAACAATTTCAAATTGTAATATTTCACAGTGTTACTGTTACTATACGGATATTTCACCTTTGTAAACAAAAGTAACTTTTTCAAAACCTTTAACCTTAATCTTAACAAACCCAGACCTTTGAACAGTAATTTGTGTGTGTGTGTGTGTGTGTGTACATATGTATTCCCATAGACTGGAGTTACAGGGGTTACTCCCTGAAGCACATGTGCATCTGTTTTAGCAGTCATGGGTTCTGTCTTTAATGGATCCAAGGATGCATTTGTATTTTATTAAAAGAGTTTAATGTTTTCCCCACAACCCCTTTAATACAGCCGAGATTGCTGACATGAATAATGAGATAATTAGATGTAGATTTCCGCTGTGTGAGGTTAAAAAGGTGATTGGTCAGATGTTTCGGTGTGTCTGAGGGTCGCCGTGGTGATCGTTTCGTGCTGCTATTGTGACATTAGTCTGCATGTGTAGGCCGCGCTCCTCATTTGCATACACCGGTCAGTATATTATGCATCTTTTCTATCTTGTGTTTGTGTGTATATGTGTGTGAGTGGGTGCTGTTTATGATGTAATGTCCAGCGTGATGTTTGTGATTCTGCTGTTTCTGAGTCTTTCTGTTCGAATGTCTCATTGGGTTTTTCGTCTTTTGTCTGTTTTTGTGTGTGTCGTGTTGTGCTTTGTTGTAGAAACACACCCTGAGTCCAAATGCTAACGAGTAAGAGCACTTCTTTTTTCTTTATTGTTGGGTTTTATGTAAAGTTGCTCACATGCTCTCAGGTATGGCAGCTCTGAACGGCGGGCTGGGCAGCACGGGCCTGAGTAACGGGTCGGCCGGGCCCATGGACGCTCTCACACAGGCCTACTCAGGGATCCAACAGTACGCGGCTGCCGCCCTGCCCACTCTCTACAGCCAGTCCCTACTGCAGCAACAGAGTGCTGCGGGCAGCCAGAAAGAGGGTATGGGGACACACACTGGAAATTGCTTTCACTGGAAGTGTAAAGTGAAATCTAGTTCAACTTCATTTAAGTAACCCAGCAAATATGGGAAGGTACATCAATGACACAATTGAAAGAAAAAAAAAAAAAGGTTAGAATTTTTTAGGCTACAATGCAATAAAAAAATAATGGTTGATAGTTATCTAGTGACTTATATAGATATAGATATATAGATATATATATTATATATATTATATATATTATATTATATATTACACCGGATTGAACCCGAAGTAAGACAATTGTGTTTTTTCTTGAAATACATCTGAAAAAATGCTGTCGTCTTATATTCAGGGTCTAGACTTTGGCATGTCAATAATAAACCCACAACAATAGTGGCTCCAAATACGCATAAAACGAGTGTGCCATGAAGTACGTAATGTAATGTGTGTTGTAAAGTTTGCGAGTAAAAACAAAAGAAAAAGACGAGCTTACAGCTGCATGAGTCGTGACTTTCACGTTAGCCTGATGGGACCAAACTCCCTTTGTGATTTTAAAACTTAAGACAGTACCCAGATTTGAAGACTACAGAATGTTTTAACTTCTACTGTTAATAAGATTTGGTAGGCTACTATTAGATGGATAGCCTAAATGTTCTAATTCAGATGGGCTACCTGTTTTTATTTTTATTTTTATGGTATATCAGAAAGTGTGTATTTTTTTTAATGTGATTGTTGTTACATTTGACCAGTTTTTACCATACTTCCAAACCAAAAATTAAATAGGAAAAATATGCAATATGAAAATAATTGAAGACAAAATCTATTTTACTGAGAAAAAAAACCGATTTGGTTTTTAAAAAGCCTTTTTCAAAAAGGTACATCTGGAAAAAGGGGTGTCGTCTTATATTCGGGCCAATACGGTAATATAACAGTTGGGCAAAAATTTTAGTCAGCCACCAATTGTGCAAGTTCTCCCACTTTAAAAGATGAGAGAGGCCTGTAATTTTAATCATAGTTATACCTCAACTATGAGATACAAAATGAGAAAAAAAATCCAGAAATCACATTGTAGGATTTTTAAAGAATTTTTTGCAAATTATGGTGGAAAATAAGTATTGGTCAATAACAAAATTTCATCTCAATACTTTTGTTATATACCCTTTGTTGGCAATGACAGAGGTCAAACGTTTTTCTGTAAGTCTTCACAAGGTTTTTCACACACTGTTGCTGGTATTTTGGTCCATTCCTCCATGCAGATCTCCTCTAGAGCAGTAATGTTTTGGGGCTGTCGCTGGGCAACACGGATTTTCAACTCCCTCCAAAGATTTTCTATGGGGTTGAGATCTGGAGACTGGCTAGGCCACTCCAGGACCTTGAAATGCTTCTTACGAAGCCACTCCTTCGTTGCCCGGGCGGTGTGTTTGGGATCATTGTCATGCTGAAAGACCCAGCCACGTTTCATCTTCAATGCCTTTGCTGATGGAAGGAGGTTTTCACTCAAAATCTTACGATACATGGCCCCATTCATTCTTTTCGTTTACACGGATCAGTCGTCCTGGTCCCTTTGCAGAAAAACAGCCCCAAAGCATGATGTTTCCACCCCCATGCTTCACAGTAGGTATGGTGTTCTTTGGATGCAACTCAGCATTCTTTCTCCTCCAAACACGACAAGTTGAGTTTTTACCAAAAAGTTATATTTTGGTTTCATCTGACCATATGACATTCTCCCAATCCTCTTCTGGATCATCCAAATGCTCTCTAGCAAACTTCAGACGGGTCTGGACATGTTCTGGCTTAAGCAGGGGGACACGTCTGTCACTGCAGGATTTGAGTACCTGGCGGCGCAGTGTTTTACTGATGGTAGCCTTTGTTATTTTGGTCCCAGGTCTCTGCAGGTCATTCACTAGTTTCCCCCCGTGTGGTTCTGGGATTTTTTTGACCCCACGGGGTGAGATCTTGCGGGGAGCCCCAGATCGAGGGAGATTATCAGTGGTCTTGTATGTCTTCCATTTTTCTAATAATTGCTCCCACAGTTGCTTTCTTCACACCAAGCTGCTTACCTATTGCAGATGCAGTCTTCCCAGCCTGGTGCAGGTCTACATTTTGTTTCTGGTGTCCTTTGACAGATCTTTGGTCTTGGCCATGGTGGAGTTAGGAGTGTGACTGTTTGAGGTTGTGGACAGGCGTCTTTTATACTGATAACGAGTTCAAACAGATTCCATTATTACAGGTAACGAGTGGAGGACAGAGGGGCCTCTTAAAGAAGAAGTTACAGGTCTGTGAGGGACAGAATTCTTGCTTTTTTGTAGGTGACCAAATACTTATTTTACAGAGGAATTTACCTATTAATTCTTTAAAAATCCTACAATGGGTTTTTCTGGATTTTTTTTTCTCATTTTGTCTCTCATAGTTGAGGTAATTACAGGCCTCTCTCATCTTTTTAGTGGGAGAACTTGCACAATTGGTGGACTAAATACTTTTTTGCCCCACTGTATATACACAGTGGGTCAGAAATAATTCAGACCCCCTTAAATTTTTCACTCGTTGTTATATTGCAGCCATTTGCTAAAATCATTTAAGTTTTTTTTTTTTCTTCATTAATGTACACACAGCACTCCATTTTGACAGAAAAACACAGAATTTTTGAAATTTTTGCAGATTTATTAAAAAGAAAAACTGAAAATATCATGGTCCTAAGTATTCAGACCCTTTGCTCAGTATTTAGTAGAAGCACCCCTTTTGATCTAATACAGCACTAATACTAATCTAGATACTACTGGCGTTTTAATTTCGTTGAAAAGTATTTCCACCATAATTTCTTGTTTGTATATTTAAAAATATTTAAAATAATCTCATAATATTATTTAATGCAGTTGTATGCTTGTCAGTGTAAATGTTTAATTTGATAACGTATAGATAACAACAATCATATTATTGTAATTGAATTTATAGATCAAATGTAAAAATCTGAAATGAAAGTATTAATTAGATTAGGAAAATGCCCTCTATAAAGGTAAAAAAAATGCCCTTGTATAAAATATAAAAAACACGCAGATTTATATGTAACAGCTGATAGAAAACTGATGAGAATATTATAAGAATAAATCATATTTGCAAAAAAAAACACACACACACACACATATATATATAACAAATCCCAATTTAACCCCTGTAATATCTATAGATAGATAGATAGATGTAAATAACAAATAATAAATCTATCTTACAAAGTTCCAAAGTAGTACTTGGTACTTTTTATTTTGTTCTTTAGAAATGCCGCTTCACAATCTTTTGTGAAAATTTTTTGCATTATATACAATCCATAACCCGACTCTGTCAGCAAAAATACACAACTACCGTTTAAAATTTTGAAACAAGAGTTTACTTTTTTTTTATCAACATTTTAGAATGATTCCTGAAGGATCATGTGATGGAGTAATGGCTGCTGAAAATTCTACTTTACATCACAGGATTACATTGCATTTTAAAATAAATTAATATAGAAAACAGTTATTTTATTAGATACTTCACAATTTTATTATTGAAATTTTTAATCATTTTTAATATTTAATATAGATATCTCTATATTTTTTTATTATATTATTATTATTCGTTTCTTGTTCTTAAGCTCCCTTTAATGCAGCACCGTAGTTGTGGTTTCTTCACTAAACGAGGACACGTGTATGTTTTGTGTTTGTGGAACAGGACCTGAAGGAGCCAACCTGTTCATCTACCACCTGCCACAGGAATTTGGGGACCAGGACATCCTACAGATGTTCATGCCTTTCGGAAACGTGGTGTCTGCCAAAGTCTTTATCGACAAACAGACCAATTTGAGCAAGTGCTTCGGTATGAACTGACATTCAATCACTCGTGGGAAAGACAACACAGAGTTTGCCAGTAACAGTTATTCACTTAAGGCCTACAGTACATAGGCGTATTTAATTTGACCTTAAACTAGTCATCAAAATACAACAAAATAAAATGACAGCTTGTTTTGTTAATAATAAATAATAATGATTATTTTGCCATCATATTAATGCCATTATATTGTCGTTTTGCAAAATTTAAATTAAAAAAATGTAAGCTTTCATGCTTAGTATGTTATACTGTTTTTCATTTAATTATATGTTGTATTTCATGCTGTCATTTAGTTTTATTGGACATGGCCTGAGCAGTTGTTTTGCTGTCAAACATGACTTGATTACAATCGAAAGACATTGTGATTGTTCCTTGCAGGTTTCGTCAGTTATGACAATCCTGTGTCAGCGCAGGCCGCCATTCAGGCGATGAACGGGTTTCAGATCGGCATGAAGCGTCTCAAAGTCCAGCTCAAGCGCTCGAAGAACGACAGCAAACCGTACTGATCTTAGCACTAGGGCCATTATCATGTTACACTGTAGGGTAAGTCCCCACTGATGCCACGGTTACCAAACTGGGACTCCTGGGGGGGGGGGGGGGGGGGGGGTGCACGTGGGGGAGTTTCACCTTTGATCACCAGAGGGAGCCACTCTCCCATAACCGTCTTTTCAGCTTTTTGAATTAATAACAGTATTATTATTTTGTCTCTTTTTTTTTCCTTCACATGAACGCTTCCATTTCCGCCATTTTTTTGTATGACTTGCGATGGATGAACAGCTATTATTGGTCCATTTTTTTTCCTTTTTTTTTTTCCCTCGTTTAAGTCATGTGTAAACTATTCGATTTTTTTTTTAAGTAAATATTTATACAATGGCTATTTGCATTCTATGATGATAACAACAGCAGAAAGAAACGATGTATAAAGTATTATTTGTTTCTCTTTGTGAACCTGAGGCTTGTAAGGACAAGTAGAGAAGGTTCCGATATGATTAAAGCACCAATATGCACATTAACCTTTGCCCTTTGGCCTCTGGTGTCGGTTCAGGGCTTTGCTGCTCCTTCGAACCCTTGGCCCACTGGCACTAGAGAGGAAAGGGTTAAACCCGCTGTGGCCTCTCTGTAGTCAACGGCAAAAACTGCCTAAACAGCTTCCTCAACAAATACTTGCCGTCAAATGTTCAGTGATTTTTATTTTTATTTTTTTCCATTTCTGTCAGTAAGGGTTTTTTTTTTTGGTTGTTTTGTTTTTTGTTTATGTTTGTTTGTTTTGTTCTGTTTTAAAGAAAACAATAATAATTAGTCCGATTTTTATGCGTCAGATGATTGTGGTCTTTGTCCAACAGAATTTGTGTAGAGCATTAAAAAAGATTTTGATCTGTCGATGGTTAAAAAGAATAAAGCATTCTAGGTTCTATGTGGAGGGCTGGGCAACTGAAAACTTGCTGTTTATTGAAAGAGAAAAAAGAAACTCTTAAATTACAGAAAGCCACAGGCCTGTAAATTTCATTTGTAAAAAAATGCAGTTCTATTTTTATACAAAATTTCTACTGCCTCTGAAGTAAAGGACTTTATTTATTACCTTTTAAGTTATTGGGTTTGGAAAGTCGTGCTCTCTCTATCCTGAGCCTTCTTAAACCACACAATCTGTTGTGTGACGAGAACACAGAATCACGTACTAAACCCCTCTTTTTCGTTCGTTCTTTCTTTCTCTCTCGCCATTTCCCACAATCCCATCCGTCACGTCCCCATCATATCTGTCTCGACTCTCTCTTCTCTCTTTCGTCATAAGTAGTGGCACTTCATAAGTGAAATCTCTCTTTTTCGTTTCATTTTGTTTCGTATTGTTCGTTTTTTGTTCGTACTCTCCAAAAAAAGAAACAGAAATTAAAAAACGGCGATCCATCTGAGGTCTCGGACCAGGATGGATACTTTTGGGTGTATGTCTGTATGGAGGAGATGGAGTGTGTATTTGTATTCTCTGTGTGAGCGAGTGCCTCATTTACGTGTACATGTTGGCAATTTATTCAAAATGTGTGTACTGTATGAAAAAAAAAAATGCTAATGTGATGTTGGTGAAACGCTGGTTAATAGCGCTGCTGCTGTTGTTTGTTTGTTTTGTTTGTTCATTTGTTGTTCTCATGGTTTAATGATGTTAGTTGTGTGCCGGAGCTGTGTGTGTAACTCTCCTCTCCCGTTTTCTTCCCTAGAACTCATCTCCATGACTCTATGCTCATCGTTTGCCTAGCATGTCTACGTGGCGTACAAAAAAAAAAAAAAGTCTCATCGTCCCGTCATTGTTTCTGATGTCTTTCTGAGTTCTCCTGCTCATAATCTGGTCTCCTTTTACTGATCTTTGTACTTTGATCTTAACCTGATCTTTTTTTTTGGAAAAGTTTCGCATGTGACCTCATTTTGACCTTTTTTTTTTCTTGTGTTTGTTTTGGTTTCTGTTTTGTTTTTTTGTTTGTTTAGATTAACTGGTGAGGGAGGGAGGGAGGGAAGGAAGGGAGGAAAGACAACAAAAAAACCCAATAATAATAATGTGAAAACGCTGCATTCACACTCTAGAGACAGAGTATATTTACTAACATAACCAGAGCATCATTTTAAGAAAACAGAAAACAAAGAGAAAAAAAACAAATCCTGTGGCAAAACAATTACGAATATTTACGTTTGACTTTTTTCTTTCTTTTTTTATTTGTCAGATTGTTTTCTCGCTCTCTTTATATATTGTTGTCGTTTTTTTGTTTGTTTTGTTTGTTTGTTTTTCATTCATTTAAAGTAAACTTGAACGTTCAATACAGGGATTGGCGTTGGGACTTATTGTTGGCAACACTCTTAATTTGAGGCCTGCCGTAAGAAACCCATGCTGGTTTCTAAACGAATAGACTACTTCCACGCAGTTTTAATAAAAAAAATAAAAAAAGATCAATATTAGAATCTCTCAGAGCTTGCTCGTGGTTTTTACATTTTTCAGGCAGTGTAAAGTTTTTTGATAAGGCCATTTTAAGTGGCTTGATTTCTCATTAAAGTCTATATAAAACCACTTTTTTCTAGAGTAGTAAAGTTATTAAAAACACACACACACACACACACACACACACACAGGACTGCCCTGTTTGGGGGGAAATGCTACCTACGTGTCACACCTTTTGCTGAACTGACTTACAGTTAGACAATCTGTGGTTTAAATGCACATGAAATGACCTATATTTTATACTGTTTAAATGTATAGAGGAAAAAAAAAGCAGAGTTTGTGTAACCCGCGGTCCCGTCGGTGCTTTTCGTGGATAAAGTCGTGGTTTCATCAAGTCTAACAGTCTTATTTGTCTCATGTTTTTAAAGAGAAGACTAAAAATCAATTTACTTGAACAATAGACAAAAGCATTCAAGTAACTTACTACTCTTTTGTTTGTTTGTTGTTTTATTTCCTTTTATTATTTTTTATATAATCTTTTTTTTTTTTTTTGATAGGAGTCCCTCTTTGCTAAATTTCTTGTTGGGTAATTAGCTATATAAAAATTCTTAAAAGTTACAGTGTCGGCTTGTGAAGCATCTGTGTCATTATATTATTTCATTTCTATTGTGGGAAACAATATTTAGATGTGTTATGTTGTTCAGCAAAAAATGTGATTTTTTTTTTTTCTTATAAAGATGAGTGGAATTTAGTGCCAAATTCTGACGGTACATCCTGCCTACAGCTTCAGTGTTTTACTTGTGAAATTATTTGATAACATGGGTATTTTATTACGTAAGTGTTTTGTATGGAACCCTCATATTTAAAGATATAGATTTAAAAAAGGTTGTTAACTTGCTCTTCTGTGGTCTTGTTGCCTGAAACTGTTCATGTTTTTGATTTCTTTCTTTTTTCTTTATTTGTAAAGATGTAAAAAGTGCCCATGTTCATAATCGCTCTCACAAGCACACACACCACACACACACATGCACGCATACACACACCTATGCTAAAGGTTGACCTCACAACCCTCTTTTCTTTGATGGTGTGTGTATGTGAGCCCCTGAGATTGAGTCTCAGCAGTTCGCCTTATACACCACACACACACACACACACACACACACAATCACTTACACCACAGAAGGCCCAAAATTTGACAGGACTGATATATGACAGGACATCTGATATATCATGTTTGTCGGTCAACAATTTATGTGTGATGGGACAAAATATTAACGTATTTTTGTGAATTGTGAATTAGGCGTTGAACTTTTGACCATCATAATATAATACAGGGCCATCACGACAGCCAAATAATCATTACGCAACAGCTGATTTGTGTTTACGGTGGCTACGTTAAACTCGAAACGTCTCCGTGTAGTCTCGCTTTCTGTTGCCTTTATCAGGACTATTTTACCTTCGTAGGACAAGCAAAACTCCGTCCTGATGCCAAAGTAGTTCAGCAAGATCCACAGTGTTCGATAGCGCCTGTAGCACTTTGCTGTAAACGTTTACACATCTTTCGAACGGCCCGTAAAAATATTGTTTACAAACGTAGTTTACAGGCAGCCCCCTCAAACCAGTTTACTCTATAGCACTATTTTATACCCAAGCTCTGCCGTTGCCTTAACACGTCGATCAGTATGAATGGGCTGGAATACATTGCTGCACATTTAATATGTGTGCCAAGGTTGTGTGTGGGTTTTGTTTGACTGTGTACAGATGTGTGTCTGTGCTATGACTGGTTGTTCGTTGTATATTCGTCCACGTTATTTGTAATCTTTAGCCAAAACTGGATCTGCCAAACTTTGTGCCGGCTAAAAAAACAAAAGGGACTCGTTCATGAAACAAGAACAAATTTGTTTAAATCATTTTTATTAGGGCTGCACGATAAATCGCATGCGATATTTAACACGCATCTTGTCAGAAAGCCAGTTCTGTAATCAGCGGTAAATCTCCATCACGTGCGGGCTTTCACATTGAGCAGCATTAACTACACAGAGCCGTTGTTCACTGACGAGCTGCGCAAAAAATCGCGCGACTATGAACGTGGTTTTGCGCAGCTCGTCAGAGAATAATGGCTCTGTGTAGTTAATGCTGCTCTATGTGAAAGCCCGCAGGTGATGGAGAGTTACCGCTGATTACAGAACCGGCTTTACTGATAAGATGCGCGTTAAATATCGCATGCGATTTATCGTGCAGCCCTAATTTCTATTTACATTTTCGTACACGCCAGATCGTTTTTGTGTATACATGTTTGTCCTTAAATTGTACGTAAGCAGAACAAATTTCTGTATGTATTATACATAAACCACCCGTACATAATAAAGAAGCTGTTATAAATTCACTGTAAACCAAGGCTTCACGGGGCTTACTGCTTTTATAAAACAGTTATTCCATATACGCAGTAAGGTTTCACAAAATAAAACGGAGAAAATAAAGTGTAATGATATGAATAAAAACAGTATTCTTCCACCAAACAATGTAGTTCCTCAGAATCAGATGTGGTTACAACAAAGTGGTTGCCGAGCAACACACAAACGTAAAGAAAGGTGTATGTTCGTAGAGTAATTTACAACAGCTTCGAACGCGGCTCAACCAATCAGAATCAAGGACCCGAACTATCCGTTTTATAAATTGCCATATAAAACCAGTCTGAAGTAAATGACATAAATCCATTTTAAGTACATTTGTGCACGATACTTTTTTCTTTTTTTTTTGGAGCATTCTTCTGTAAATTGTTACACACAATGCCGCAAGACTAAAAACATGTCAATCAAGTGTCTGTTCTCTGTAATGTGACCTATGTCTATTTTTACACACAAGAAAATTTGTATAAATTGTTTGTAAAACTGTGACAGTTTTTGTATGAATGGTTTATACAGAAATTCATTCTGCTTGCCTTTCATGAAAGGGGCCCCAAAAAAATGAAGATGTTACTTTTTCTGTAATTTACCCCTTAATGAGCAAGTTTCGTATTGGGACGTTCGAGTCAGTCAGTTTATGATATACTGTTCTCTTTGCCAAATCGTACAACCACTAGCACAAACACAAAAGCACATGCGCACTAGCACAGCGTTAGAACGCACAGTATTAAAATTGACGACTCCTTACGCTTCCAGAAAGTTGTTGAAAATTTTGTTCGCAAGACCGAGTTCTACAGTATGTTGCGTGTAAGCAATTATTATCATGCTGAATTTTTCATGGAATGCATCTTTGTTTGACCTCATTTAATTGGTGTGACTTGATGTAATATCACTCTGTAATGAACTGCGGTTCGGCTCAAGTGTTTTTACCTCAGCACAGTGCATTATCGATCTCCGTGTTCTGTTTCGTTTATCACACTTCATCACAATCGACTTCAGACGAACAGGGTAAGCTTTCACGGCCAGCACAGTTTCACACACACATTTGTCAGATGTTTAGTAAAGCACAAACTCACAAGGAGTTCTCGCTGAGACTCTTCACTCAGGGGTCTTACACACCACACGCATCTGGAATCTGTTTCTTTTGTTGCTTTCTTTCTCTTAAGTGCTATTTAACAAGTGTATTTTAAAGAGGAAAAAAAAAAAAGATGTGTAGTTTCTTTGCATTTTGGCTTATGTCAAGTTTTTTGGAAATGTATGTGTTTATCTAATGTGCCGTAACAAAAGCTTGTCGTCTGTAGATTAATATAATTTTGTTTGATTCTAAAAAAAAAAAAAGATTTCAGTAGTTTTAAGTATTGTCTTGAGAAAAGCCAAAGTCGACGCATTTCAGTGGATTGTGTAAGCGTGATACATGTTTGTTTGACAACACTTTGGAAATCTGTCGTTGGATGGGAATTTAAAAAGTACAAAAAAAAAGCAGGCTTTCCTATTTCTATCACTGATTGTACTTATGCCTTTTGTACCAGTGGAACTTTTTATACTGGCAATTAAAGGAAAAAGAAAAAAAAAACTATCCGACACGCTGCGCGGCCCCAGCCAGGGGCCGACAGCGACTGGTTCCCGAGTTTGATTTCTAGTTGGCGTCCAGAACGTTAGGTTTTGATATAAAGATTTTTTTTAGAAGAACTTTGGCTTTGGTATCTTTAGCCTCCTCTTCTTAATTCTTCACATCAATATTTGCTTTCCTTATCCTTTTGTTCATTTCCTTTCTCGGAAAGAGGGTCGAGGAGTTTTCCTTTTGGCTTCTAAATGCGTAATGCCGTTTGTCTTTACGAAGAGTCTTTACAACAGCGGTAAGTTTCATTTAGTTAAGTATTGTGCAGTCTCCATGATAAAGACGATTTAGAAGTATTTAGTCACCTTCAGTGGATAAATGTATTAGTTTGACAAACAAGATAAAAGTAATTTGAGGACTTTGCTTTTAGCTGTTTAGATTTTTCTGGTTTCTCTGTCTTTGCTGTTAACCTAACTGTGTAGCTGGAACAGTCAGACTTATTTTTGTAAATGTATGTTCTTGTGTGATGCAGTTTTTTTTGCCTCTGTCTCCGATATTAAACCATTTTTCCTAATACTCGTCTCTTTCTCTGTGGCGTGGTGTTCCAGTACCTGTCCGATGTTGTACAAATGTTCACGCAACCCTCCTTTCTATCTCCCTTCTCACTTTTGTTTGTTGGATTGTTTCTTGGTTATTTGGTTTCCTTTTTTTACGTTGCGATTAATTTCAGTCTCATCACCAAACATGGCAAATATACATAAAGATTTATATATGTATATTTCTGTGCAGCCCAAACTTGCTGTAACAGTAGATGGACAGCCGTATATTAAACACCCCCTCTGCCTTTTGCTTCCTAATGTTTGAACTCAAAGTGAAAATTGTTAAAAAAAAATTAAAAACTGACCCATTTTTCCACTAGATTTGATTTGAAATGTAACATAAATACTCACCAATGTCGGGGTCGATGATTTCCTGCTGGCGCTGACTAAGAGGTCATACTGTTCTGTTCTGTACTGTACCGCTGATCTGGGCGAGACCCCCGTCTGTCCTTCTGTCTGTGTCCCTATCCACTATGTGCTGTCCATGTGTCCACTGCATCCCTACAGAGATACCAGAGAGTCCCAAATCAATGAAAGCGTTACAAATGATACTCGAGTGTTCCAGTGCTTTGGAAACTCCAGTTAGAGCAGGTGCCAGGGTTTCAGTGCTTGAAAACCATAGAGAAGGGAGTGTACACCCAACAATGAATATTCTGTCACTCTCATGCCACTCTAAATGTGTATGATTTGCTTTCCTCTGTGAAACACAAAAGGAGATATTTTTGCCGCAACTTTTCACAATGGAAGTGGATGGGGATTTTGAATGTCAAGCTCTGAATGGGACAAAAAAGCACCATAAATGTAGTCCATACTACTATTTCGTGGCTTCTAAATAAATACGATTGCTGTTGTGTGAGGTGCAGAATTGATGGCAAAATTAGCATTTTTGGGTGCACTGTCCCTTTAACTCTGAGATTCCACCAAAAACTGTGGTTTTATAGAGAAAATAGCCGGATAGCACTTTGTTCTTGTAGAGGTTTTTGTTGCAGGAATATTTTACTACAAAGACACACATCTAAGGATGTTTTTTTTTTTTACTTTACTGGAGGTACAAAGTAAAAATGAAAAAAAAAAGTTCCATGTTGGTACGTTTTCAGATATGACATTGTCAAAATATGTTACATCAGAATCGCTTCAGAAAAAAGAGAGTCCGTGTCACTGTGTGTGAAAACTGAACTTGGGGGTATATAAGAAATCAGAAGACTTTTATCAAAGACGTCTGCTGCTGGAACACAGAAGCATGACACCAGACAGGTACAAAAGACTTTCCTCTCACTCTGGGCTGGAGGAAGATTATCTTTTATGGAGAGAGAGAGAAAAAAAAAACTGGATCTGACCGATCATGAGCATATGGCTGCAGGTAAGATTAAACGTAGTATCACAGAGACACACCAAAAAAAAAAAAATGAATAGGAAATGTTTGGTGCTTTTTAGGGATGTAACGATTCACTCAACTCACGATTCGATTCACGATTATTATTCTTTTTAACAAAATGAGATTTAAGACAAATTATAAATTAAATGTGTCCTTTTATTATTGCTTGGACAGAATGCTGCACATCTCTTTGTGAAATTGAAATATAACACTATAATAATATACTAATATAGCACTTGCATATTACTGCTCTTTTGTTGGTTTTGATTGCTTCTTTTGTCCTCATTTGTAAGTCGCTTTGGACAAAAGCATCTGCTAAATGTCTAAATGTAAATAACAAAACTACATTGACATTTTAAAACAAGCCCCAAAACAAAGAAGTAACACAAATAAAATAAATCTCTTCATATAGACAAACTAAGGCTTTGTCTGTGTTCTTTACATGCAACATGAGCAGTTTTTAATCTAAATTGGATTGTATAATTTCAAAATTTGAAGCAAAAACATAATGGTTTGACTTCAGTTTTGTGAAACTATACTTAAAAATATCTGTATGAAACCGAAACAGCAGACGAGCTGAAAGAGATGCAGTTTCACTCTCTGCCAGCAGGTGGCGCTTAAAGCATTTCCTTGGTTTCTGCTGTAAACAAAGCAGCGCTGCACTTATGACCTTTTTAATCTACTGTTTATTTACATTTATTTGATCTTATTTTACTGGTCAAACTACTGTCATGGTGAAAAACAAACAATGTGACAATATATGAATGGCGGAGATAACCAATAATAACTTCATAATGTGAATATTAAAGCAGTGAGGATAAAGCTAATCATTTTAAGGTGTTTGAGGGTGAGTTCCTAATTCATACATTACACGGAAGTATAAAGCATTAGTGAGGTGACAGGTATTTAAAGTAAACGTTTTGAAAGCAATTGACGCAAAGAGAGAACAAAAGAGTCCCACAATGTATACGTTATTAGTATTACAGTTTCTATTCAAATTAATAGTAAATGAAAATGAGAACTTTCAACACACGGTGTTTGTTGCCCTTTAGTGGTCACCCGGCTTAAGTGCATTTGTACAAGGGGCAGATCATACAAGGTGGGTATTGCCATAACTATATAATCTGGTATTACAACGTATCATGATAATACTAGCTATTTGTATTCGTTGATGTATCTTGGTCTGACCTATAAATGCTGTGGCATGTCAGTAATCATAGACTACATATATCAGTATTATGGCAGGCAATACTTTATTAACGTTAAACTTAAAGTAACTACGTGTAATACAAAGGCAAACAATGCAAGGGCAACACACGACCAAAGAGAAGACGTTTGAAGACAAAGGCTTTTCACCGCTGGATTTGTCTATACAGTAAGTAACTACTACACTAACAAATGGTTCGTGAAATTCTCACGAAATTATGGAGTTATGGATTGTGTCACTTGCGTATATATGGAAAATGCCTCAATACAGTATGATTGCCCAAACCCATACCCACACAACCAAATATATATATCTATATATTATATTTATTATATATATATCTATATATATCTATTATATATCTAGGGTAACGGGATAAAAATCTACAGTTACAGGTAGGCTACTCAGTAAAAATATGTGAATACAACGACAACTAACCTAAACAAAAATAACACTATGAGTATGTGTGGTTAATTAATATTACTCAGTACTTATTTGTGTAGTAACTGAACAATAGCATTCACAATAAAGTGTAACCGTGTTTTAAAAAGTGAGAGGTGCAATGTAGTGCCATACTTTGGCCACAAGATAGAACTCATTACTTCTTAATTGTTCAAAAAAGCAGATGCTCATCCTACTGGCACCATAAATATAAACAACACCAAGACAGACTGCATATTAAATTCTAAAAAAAACATTGATTAAAGCACAAAAAAATTTAGAAACATAAATCCCACAGCCAATATTATATGCACTTTCACCTTTTGTGTGCTTCTATATATCTATATATGTATATATATATATTATATATAGTATATATATATATATATATATTCAAACAGGAAGGGCCATGGCAAATTGTGATTATTTGCTTAAATTACACGTTGCAGTACTTGATATATTTATGTATAACACATAATTTATATTTACATTAACCTTTAGTATTTAGCAGCCACTTGAGCCAAAGCGACTTACAAATGAGGAAAATAGAAGCAATCAAAACCAACAAAAAGGCAATAATATGTAAGTGCTGTGACAAGTCTCAGTTAGCTTAACGCAGTACACTTAGCAAGGTTTTATATATATATATATATATACTAATATATATATATCTTATATATATATATATATAATAAATAAAAGAAAACAAGTAGATAGAATAGAAAAAGAATAGGGAGCGCTAGTGTTAGAGGGTCTTTTTAAATAAAAACAAAACAAGTAAAAAATAGAAAAAGAGGAGAGAATGCTAATGTTAGAGGGTCTAATCCCTAACATATAGTAAGTACATGTAGTTAATAATTATTACTCAGTACTTATATGTATAATTACATTGTAACACGGACACCTTAAAATAAAGTATAACCAAAGAAGACAAGACGATATAATAGAAAAAGAATGGAGAATGCTAGTGTTAAAGGCTCTTTTTTATATATAAAGAAAACTAGTAGTAAGAATAGAAAAAGTAATAGAGAGTGCTAGTGTGCGAGGGGTAAGTTTTTATAATAAATAAAAGAAAACAAGAAGATAGAATAGAAAAAGAATAGAGAATGGTAGTGTCAGAGGCTCTCTCTTTTTTAGGAAGATACATAGCCTAGTAAGAATAGAAATAGAAACAGAGTGCAAGTGTTAGGGGTCAAGTGTTTTTCTTTTTCCTTCTTTTCTTGAATTAGAACTAGTATGGAAGCCGTTTTGCCACTGAATCAAAAAAAAGAAAAAAGGTAATGCGAATTGTGCACATGTTTATCTCACAAATTCTGCTTTATAACTCGCAATGTGACTTTATTATCTCGCCAATTCTGACTTTATATTCGCAATTTGACTTTCTAACTCACATTTGACTTTATACTCACAATTTGACTTTATAACTCACATTCGACTTATATCTCAACAATTATGACTTATAACTCACAATTCTGACTTTAATCTGACAATTGAATTATAACTCACAATTCTGCCTTTATAACGCACAATTTCTGACTTTATAACTCACAATTCTGAATTTATATCTCAAATCAGAGTTTATACACCAATCTGATTTTATATCTCACAAATTTGAGTTTATATCTTGCAATTCTGATTTTATAACTCACAATTCTGACTTTATAACTCACAAATCTGACTTTATAACTCACAATTCTGACTTTATTTCTCTCAATTATGACTTTTTAACTCGCAATTCTGACTTTATATCTCACAATTGTGACTTTATATATCACAATTGTGACTTTATAACCACAATTCTGACTTTTTATATCACAATTTGAACTTATAACTCACAATTATGACTTTTTAACTCACAATTGTGAGTTTATATCTCTCAATTCTGACTTTATATCTCGCAATTATGACTTTATAACTCGCAATTCTGACTTTATATCTCACAATTCCTGACTTTATAACTCACAATTCTGACTTTATAACTCACAGCGTTATTGAGCTTTATTGATATCGCAATTATGACTTTCTTTGTTGTAAATCACCAATTCTGACTTTATATCTCAAAATTCAGACTTTTTTCTCACAATTCTGACTTTATAACTCGCAATTCTGACTTTATAACTCGCAAGTCTGACTTTATAACTCGCAATTCTGAATTTATAACTCGCAATTCTGACTTTATAACTCTGACTTTATATCTCACAATTCTGACTTTTATCTTGCAATTGCGAGTTTATATCTTGCAATTAAATTTTTCTCACAATTGTAAGTTTATACCTCGCAATTCTGACTTTATATCTCGCAATTACGAGTTTATATAACGCAATTCTGACTTTATAACTCGCAAATCTGACTTTATATCTCACAATTCTGACTTTATATCTCGCAATTCTGCCTTTATATCTCCAATTCTGACTTTATAACTCGCAATTATGACTTTATAACTATCAATTATTATGACTTTATAACTATCAATTATTATGACTTTATAACTATCAATTCGGACTTATAACTCGCAATTCTGACTTTTAATCTCGGCAATTCTGAATTCATATCTCACCAATTTCTGACTTATATCTAATAATTCTGACTTTTAAATCACAATTCTGCACTTTATTATCTAGCAATTATGACTTTTATATCTCCCAATTTGAATCATATCTGTATTATGACTTTCTAACTCACATTCTGACTTTAAATCACAATTTCTGGACTTTATAATCTCGCAATGTTGAATTTTAACCTCACAATCGACTTATTATTCGCAATTCTACTTTATAACTCGGCCATTCTGACTTTAATATCTCGCAAAGTCTGACTTCTATCTCACAATTCTGACTTTTATAACTCACAATTGCGAGTTTATATTTCACAATTCTGACTTTATATCTAGCAATTCTGACTTTATATCTCTTAATTCTGACTTTATAACTCTTAATTCTGACTTTATAACTCACAATTAATTCTGACTTTATAACTCGCAATTCTGACTTCATATCTCGCAATTCTGACTTTATAACTCACAATTCTGACTTTATAACTCCCAATTCTGACTTCATATCTCACAATTCTGACTTCATAACTCACAATTCTGACTTCATAACTCGCAATTTTGACTTCATAACTCGCAAATCGATTCACATCCTCACAATGTGAACTTTATATCTCGTAATTCTGACTTTACAACTCGCAATTCTGACTTTACATCTCGCAATTCCGACTTTACATCTCGCAATTCAGACTTTACATCTCTCAATTCTGACTTTACATCTCATAATTCTGACTTTATATCTCACAATTCTGAATTTATATCTCGCAATTCTGACCTTTTCTCGCAATTCTGACTTATAGTCTCGCAATTTGACTTTATAACTCGATTTGACTTTATAACTCACAATTCGGACTTATATCTCGCAAGGTTGAATGTTATATATCGCAATTCTGACTTTATCAACTCGCAATATGACCTTTATAACCGCAATTTGGCCTTTTATATCACAATTATGAATTTATATCTAGCATTCTGACTTATAAAACGCAATTCGACTTATATCTGCAATTTGACTTTCATATCTCACAATTCGATTTAAGTCAGAATTGTGAGTTTATATCTCAGTTCTGACTTTATAACTCGCAATTTTGAATTTATATCTCGCAATTCTGACTATATCTCGCAATTCTGACTATATCTCGCAATTCTGACTATATCTCGCAATTCTGACTATATCTCGCAATTCTGACTATATCTCGCAATTCTGACTTTATATTTCGCAATTCTGACTTTATAACTCACAAATCTGACTTTATAACTCGCAAGTCGGACTCCTATATCCCAATTAGGACTTATAATCACAATTCTGTGTTTTATATCTCACAATCTGACTTTATATCTCGCAATTCGGACTTTTTCTTGCAATTCTGATTTTTTTCTCACAATTCTGACTTATATCTTGCAATTCTAGTTTATATCTTGCAATTCTGACTTCATATCTCGTAATTCTGACTTTATAACTCACAATTCTGACTTTATAACTCACAATTGAGATTTATATCTCGCAATTTGACATTTTTATCTACAATTCTGACTTTATAAACTCACAATTGTGACTGATATCTCGCAATTCGACGTTCTAACTTCGCAATTCTGTGTTTATATCTCGCAATTCTGACTTATATCTCGCAATTCTGACTTTATATCTCGCAATTCTGATTTATATCTCGCAATTCTGACTTTATAACTCCCAATTATGCATGTATATCACAATGCGACTTTATCTCTCACAATTCTTTTTTATATCTTGCAATTCTGACTTTATATCGCGCAATTCTGACTTTATAACTCACAATTTCAAGTTTATATCTTGCAATTCACTTTATAACTCGCAATTCTGACGTTAGATCTCACAATTGACTTTATGAAACTCGCAATTCTGACTTATATTATCCACAATTATGGACTTTATATCTTGCAAATTCTACTTTATAATCACAATTCTGCTTTATATCTCGCAATTAGACTTGATAACTCGCAATTCTGATTTATATTTCACAATGGACTTCTAACTCGCAATATGACTTTCTAATCTCACAATTATGCTTTATTCTCCACATTATGACTTTTATATTCACAATTCTGACTTATCTCTCACAATTCGAATTTATTATCCGCAAGTTGACTTGATAACTCACAATTCTGACTTTATATTCGCCAATTCTGACTTTATATCTCAAAATTGGAACTTTAATAGCAATTGTGACTTTATATCTCCCAATTCTGACTTTATAAATCACAATTCTGACTTTATATCTCACATTTGCGAGTTTATATCCCGCAATTCTGACTTTATAACTCGCAAATCTGACTTTATAACTCGCAATTCTGAATTTATAACTCGCAATTCTGACTTTATAACCAGTAATTGCAACTTTATATCACACAATTCTGACTTTATAACTCACAAATCTGACTTTATATCTCGCAATTCTGAGAAAAAGTCAGAATTTTGAGTTTATATCTCACATTTCTGACTTTATAACTCACAATTCTGACTTTTTATATCTCACAATTCTGACTTTATAACTCGCAATTATGAATTTATATCTCGCCATTCTGACTGTATAACTCGCAACTCTGACTGTATAACTCGCAACTCTGACTGTATAACTCGCAACTCTGACTGTATATCTCGCAATTCTGACTTTATAAATCACAATTCTGACTTTATATCACACAATTCCGACTTTATATCTCGCAATTCTGACTTTATAACGCACATTTCTGACTTTATCTGTATATCTCGCATTCTGACTTATCTGACTTTATATCTCGCAATCTGACTTTAGAACTCGCAATTGTGAATTTATAAACTCGCAATTCTGACTTTTTATCCTACAATTCTGATTTTATAATGCAATTCTGCCTTATATTCGCAATTCTCGACTTTATATATCACAAATTCGACTTGATACACTCGCCAATATTCTGACTTATATCTCGCAATTCGGATTTTATAACTCCAATTATGCTGTTATAATCACAATTTGACTTATAAATCACAATTCTGACTTTATCTCGCCATTTCTGGACTTTATAACTCACAATTCTGACTTTTCTCAGAATTGCACCTTTATCTGAACTTATATCGCGCAATCTGATTATAACTCGCAATTTCGACATTATAACTCGCAATTCGACTTCATATGTCACAATTATGACTTTATAACTCGCAAATTCTGACTTTATAACTCACAATTGACTTTATAATCTCACAATTCGAACTTTATATCTCGCATTCTGACTTATACACTCACAATTCTGCTTTATATCTAGCATTCGGACTTTATCGGACTGTATATCTCGCAATTCTGACAGGTATAATCGCAATCTATGACTTTATCTGACTTATATCTCGTAATTCTGACTTTATCTGACTTTATATCTCGCAATTCTGAATTTATAACTCTCAATTCTGACTTTATAACTCATAATTGCAATCTGACTTTATTAACTCGCATGACTTTATATCTCAAAATTCTGACTTTATAACTCGCAATTTTGACTTTATAACTCACAATTCTGATTTATATCTGCAATTCTGACTTTATAACATGCAATTGAGAGTTTATATCTCGCAATTCTGATTTTATATCTCGCAATTCTGACTTTATATCTCAAAATTCAGACTTTTTCCCCACAATTCTGAGTTTATATCTCGAAATTCTGAGTTTATATCTCGCAATTATGACTTTATAACTCGCAATTCTGACTTTATATCTCACAATTGTGACTTTATATCTCGCCATTCTGACTTTATAACTCGCAATTCTAACTTTATATCTCGCAATTCTGACTTCAAATCTCAATTCTGACTTCAAATCTCAATTCTGACTTCAAATCTCAATTCTGACTTCAAATCTCAATTCTGACTTCAAATCTCAATTCTGACTTCATATCTCAATTCTGACTTCATATCTCGCAATTATGACTTTATAACTCGCAATTCTGACTTTAATTCACCCATTTGACTTTATATCTCCCAATTTGAATTTATCTCACAATTCTGAACTTATATCTCACACTTTGAGTATAGCTCAGCCCAATAGGACTTTACTAAAGCACAATTTGCTTATATATCGCAATTTCGACTTTCTATCTCATAATTTTGACTTTTTTATCTCATAATTCTGACTTTATATCTCCCAATTCTGACTTTATAACACGCAATTGCGAGTTTATATCTCACAATTCGGACTTTATAACTCGCAATTCTGACATTATAACTCACAATTCTGACTTTATAACTCACAATTCGTACTTTATATCTCATAATTCTGACTTTACATCTCACAATTCTGACTTATAAACTCGCAATTCTGACTTTATCTCTCGCCAATCTGACTTTTATATCTCACAATTTGACTTTATAATCACAATTCTGGAATTTAATATCTCACAAATTCTTGACTTTATAACTCGCAATCTGACTTATATCTCACAAATTCTGACTTATAAACTCACAATTCGAACTTTATAGCTCACAATTTCTGATTTATAACTCGCAATTATGACTTAATCTCGCAATTACTGCTTTATAACCACAATTCGACTTTATATCTCGCCCAATTCTGACTTTATATCTCGCCAATTATGACTTTATACTCACAATTCGATTTATATCTCGCAATGCGACTTATAACTCACAATTATGACTTTCTATCTCGCCAATTATGACTTTATATCTCGCAATTTAGGAGCTTTTATAACTCACAATGTTCTGACTTTATAACGCCCAATTCTACTGTATAACTCACAATCGACTTTATCTCGCAATTCGATTATAACTTCACAATTCTGACTTTATATCTGCAATTCTGACTTGATCTGGACTTTATATCTCGCAAAATTATGACTTTTATATAACTTTGATATCTCGCAATTCAGACTTTTACTCGCAATTCGACTTTTAACTCACAAATCTGACTTTTATAACTCGCCATTTGACTTCATATATCACAATTATACTTTATAACTCGACAATTCTGACTTTATAATCACAATTCTGACTTTATACAACTCACAATTTTTGGACTTTATATCTCGCCAATTCTGACTTTATTAACTCACAATTTGACTTTATATCTAGCAATTCTGCTTTATAATGACTTGATATCTCGCTAATTCTGACTTTATAATGCATCTGACTTTTATTGACTTATATTCTCGCCAATCTGACTTTATCGGACTTTATAATTCGCAATTCTGACTTTATAACTCACAATTCTGACTTTATCTGACTTTATAACTAGCAATTCTGACTTTATAACTCGCAATCGTGAGTTTATATCACGCAATTCTGACTTTATAACTCGCAATTCTGACTTTATAACTCACAATTCTGCCTTTATATCTGCGCAATTTGACTTTATAACTCGCAATTCTGATTTTATATCTCACAATTCTGACTTTACGTCTCACAATTTTGACTTTATATCTCACAATTCTGACTATATCTCGCAATTCTGACTGTATAACTCGCAATTCTGACTGTATATCTCGCAATTCTGACTTTATAAATCACAATTCTGACTTTATATCACACAATTCCGACTTTATATCTCGCAATTCCGACTTCATAACTCGCAATTCTGACTTCACAACTCGCAATTCTGACTTCATAACTCACAATTCTGACTTCATAACTCGCAATTCTGACTTTATAACTCACAAATCTGACTTTATAACTCGCAATTCTGACTTTAGATCTCACAATTCTGACTTTATAAATCGCAATTCTGACATTATATCTCGCCATTCTGGACGTTACTATCTCACACAATTCTGCCTTTATAAAGCACAATCGACTTATATCTCACAATCTGAATTTATATAATCGCAATGGACGTTATAACTCACAATTCTGAATGTAATATCTCGCACTTGCGGGGGGGGGAGAACTTTATATCTCGAAATTATGACATTTTATAACACAATTCGACTTTATAACTTCACAATCTGACTTTATAAATCACACTTCTGACTCTTATCTCACGAACATTCTGACTTATAATACACAATTACTACTTTATATTCGCAATTCTGACTTATATGACTTTTATATCTCGCAATCTGTACTTTATAACTCAGCGCACTTTGACTTGTATAACGAGCAATTATGACTGTAGTAGGTTGGAAATTATCGAACAATTCTGACTGTATACTCGCAATTTCTGATTCATATCTCACAAATTATGATTTATAACCGCAATTCTGCCTTTTAAACTGCACAAGTCTGACTTTATAAAATCCCATTCTGACTATATATCGCAATTCTGACTTTAATAAACTCACAATTCGCTTTATCTGCCAATTCTGACTTATTCTGACTTTATATCTCGCAAATCTGACTTTATAACTCGCCATTCTGACTTTATCTGACTTTCTATTCTCGCAATTATGACTTCTATAACTCGCAATTGAGTTTTTATCTCGCAATTCTGACTTTATAACTCTTAATTGTGACTTTATATCTCGCAATTGAGTTTTTATCTCGCAAATCTGACTTTATATCTCACAATTCTGACTTGTTATGAAGACAGAATTGTGAGATATAAACTCACAATTCTGACTTTATATCTCGACAATTTGGATTTATAATCTCGCAAATCGGACTTTATATCTCGCAATTTGACTTTATACACTCGCAATTATGACTTTATATCTCACAATTCTGATTATATCTCACAATTCTGACTTTAACTCGCAATTCTGACTTTTATCTCGCATTCTATTTATAACTCGCATCTGACTTTAATCTCCACAATTCTGCTTATAACTCGCAAGTCGACTTTATATCTCGCCATTCTGGAATTTATAAATCACAAGTCGACTTTATTAACTCACTATTTTGACTTTTATAACCACAATTCTGACTTTAATCTCGACAATTATGACTTTTAACTCACAATTATGACTTTAATCTCGCAATCTGACTTTATCTGAACTTTATATATCGCAATTATGACTTTGAACTGACCAACGTGACTTTATAACTAGCAATTTGACTTTAGTGATCTCACAATTCTGACTGTATACATCGCAATTCTGACTTCATATTCACATTCGACTTTATAAATAGCAATATTGACTTATAACTCACAATTCTGACTTATAACTCACAATTAGACTGGATATCTCGCAATTTGACTTTATGCTGACTTTTATATCTCGCATTCGACTTATAACTCGCCATTCTGATTTATCTGACTTATATCTCGCAATTTGCCTTTATCTGACAGTCTATTCTCGCAGATATGACTTTAACTCACAATGTCTGACTTTATCTGACTTTATAAACTCGCAAATTTGACTTTATAAATCGCAATTCTGACTTTTATATTCACAATTCTGACTTTATAATCACAATATGACTGTATTGGACGTTATAACTGCAATTCTGACTTTATAACTCGCAATTCTGAATTTCTATCTCACAATTCTGGACTTTAAACTCGCAATTCTGACTTTATATCTCCCAATTCTGACTTTATAACACGCAATTAAAAGTTTATATCTCGCAATTCTGACTATAACTCGCAATTCTGACTTTATAACTCACAATTCTGAGAGTTATATCTCACAACTTCTGCTTTATAATCGCAATTCTGACTTTATTCTCACATTCTGATTTATATCTCACAATTCTGGACTTTATATCTCACAATTGTGACTGTTTCTTTTAATTGCAACTTTATATCTCACAATTCTGACTTTATAACTCGCAATTCTGACTTTATATCTCACATATGACTTTATACCTCACAATTTCTGACTTATAGATATCTCACAATTTGAACTTTAAACTCGCAAGTCTGACTTATATTCGCAATCTGGACTTTTATAAATCACATTCTGACTCTATAACTCACGCATTCTGATTTATATTCACCATTCTGACTTTTTAACTAGCAATCGACTTATATCTCGCAAGTTCTGACGTTATATCTCACATTTGACTTTAGAAAACTCACAATTCGGAATTTCTATCTCAAAATTCTGAATTATAACTCGCCAATTCTGACGTTATATCTCACAATTCTGACTTATAAACTCCCATCTGACTTTATTATCTCACAATTCTGATTCAGAACTCGCAATTCTGACTTTATATCTCGCAATTATGACTTTATAACTCACAATTCTGACTTAATATCTCGCAATTCTGACTTTATTATGACTTTATAATAACTGACAATTCTGACTTTTATAACTCGCAATTGTGAGATTTATAATAGGCAAAATTCTGACTTTATATCTCAACAATTCTGACTTTCTAACTCAAACAATTCTGACTGTATCTGATTAACTAGCACTTCTGACTTTTAACTACGCAATTATGAACTTTATATCTCACAATTCGACTTTCTAAACTCGCCATCTACTTTAGATCTCACATTCGACCGTTATAATCGCAAGTTGACTTTATATCTCCCAATTCCTGACTGATAACTCGGCAATTCGACCTTATTATCTAACAATTATGACTTTAATCTAAAATTCTGACTTTATAACTTGCATTATGACTTTATATCTCACAATTCAGAGTTTATATCACAATTTTGTTTATATCTCGCAATTCTGACTTTAGATCTCGCAATTCTGACTTTAGATCTCACAATTCTGACTTTATAACTCACAACTGTGAGTTTATATCTCACAATTCTGACCTTTTATAAACTACAATCTGACTTTATATCTCGCAATTCTGACTTTAGATCTCGCAATTCTGACTTTATAACTCAAAATTGTGACTTTATATCTCGCAATTCCGACTTCATAACTCGCAATTCTGACTTTATAACTCACAATTTTCTTAGTTTATATCTCGCAATTCAGAGTTTATATCTCGCAATTCTGACTGTATAACTCGCAGTTCTGACTGTATATCTCGCAATTCTGACTGTATAACTCACAACTGCGAGTTTATATCACGCAATTCTGACTTTATGACTTTATATCTCGCAATTCTGACTTTATTTCTTGCAATTCTGATTTTATAACTCGCAATTCTGACTTTATATCTCACAATTCTGACTTTATAACTCGGCAATTGTGACTTCATATCTCACAATTCTGACTTTTTATCACAATTACAAATGTATATCTCACAATTTTGAATTTATAACTCACAATTTTGAGTTGTTATCTCTAATTTGGCTTTATATCTCATAATTCTGAGTTTATATCTAGCAATCTGACTTTATTGAATTATATCTCGCAATTCTGAATTTCAACTCGCATTCTGAATTATTGGACTTTATATCTCGCAATTCTGACTTTATCTGACTTATATCTCGAAATTCTGAATTTATAACTCACAATTCTGCTTTATCTGACTTTATTAACTCGCAATCTGACTTTATAATCGCAATTCTCGACTTTTATCTCACAATTCTGACTTTATAACTCGCAATTCTGACTTTATATCTCACAATTCTGAATTTATATCACAATTCTAAGTTTATATCTAACAATTCAGAATTTATATCACAATTCTAAGTTTATATCTCGCAATTCTGACTTTATCACTCGCAATTCTGACTTTATAACTAGCAATTCTGAATTTATAACTCGCAATTCTGACTTTATAACTCACAAATCTGACTTTTAAAAGTCACAATTCTGACTTTTTTTCTTGCAATTTTGAGTTTATATTTCACAATTCTGACTTTATTCTCGCAATTCGGATTTTACATCTCACAACTTCTGACTTAACTACAATGCTGAACTTTAGAACTCACAATTATGTTTATATCTCGCAATTCTGACTATTTCTCTAAATTCTGTTTATATCTCGCAATTCTGAATTTATCTGACAGTTATATTCGCAGTTCTGACTTTTTTCTCAGAATTGCATGTTTAAATCTTGGAATTCTGTTTAAATCTCACAATTCTGACTTTATAACTCGCAATTACTGACTTTAGACGCGCATTCTGACTTTATTCACAATTCTGACTTTAAATCACATTCTGACGTGAGATCTCACAATTCTGCCTTTTATAACTCGCAATTTGAATGTAGATCTCGCAATTCTGACTTAAAATCACAATTCTGCCTATATCTCGCAATTCTGACTTATAGCTCGAAATTCTGACTTTTTAACTCAAATTTCTGGAGAAGGTTGATGTAAGTCTCACGCAATATGACTTTATAACTCACAATTGCAAGTTAATATCTCACAATTCTGACTTTATATCTCGCAATTGTGAGTTTATATCTCGTAATTCTGACTTTATCTGACTTTATATCTCGCAATTCTGAATTTATAACTCGCAATTCTGACTTTATAACTCACAATTCTGACTTTATATCTCGCAATTCTGACTTTATATCTAGCAATTCTGACTTTATAACACGCAATTAAAAGTTTATATCTCGCAATTCTGACTATAACTCGCAATTCTGACTTTATATCACACAATTCTGACTTTATAACTCGCAAGTCTGACTTTATAACTCGCAAATTCTGAGTTTATATATCACAATTCTGACTTTATAACTCGCAATAGCGAGTTTATATCTCACAATTCTGACTTTATAAAACTCGCATTCTGACTTATATTCGCATTTCGTTATATCTCACATCTGACTTTATAAAACAAATTCTGACTTTACTATCTCACAATGCTGAAATTAGAACTCGCAATTAGAATTATATCTCACAATTCTTACTTTATATCTCACAATTCTTACTTTATAACTCGCAATTCTGACTTTATAACTCACAATTCGACTGTATATATCTCACAATTCTGTTTATATCTTGCAATTCTGACTTAATTTCTGACTTTATAACTCGCAATTGCGATTTTATATCTCACAGTTCTGATTTTATATCTTGCAATTCTGATTTTATAACTCACAATTCTGACTTTATATCTCGCAAATCTGACTTTATAACTCTGACTTTATCTCGCAATTCTGACTTTATAACACGCAACTGTGACTTTATATCCCACAATTCTGACTTTATATCTCACAATTTCTGACTTATAACTCGCACTCTGACTTATATCTCTCAATTATGACTTTATAACTCGCAATTCTGACTACATCTCGCAATTCTGACTTTATATCACACAATTCTGACTTTATAACTCGCAAATCTGACTTTATAACTCGCAATTCTGACTATATATCTCGCAATTCTGACTGTTATTGAATTTATACTATGTCACAATTATGACTTTATAACTCGCAATTCTGCGACTTATCTGACACTTTAATATCTCGCAATTTGACGTTATCTGAATTTATATTCGCAATTTGATTGATACCTCACAATTCGCTGTATGATTCTGTAGAAATAGCAATTCTGACTTTATAACTCGCAATCGTGAGTTTATATCACGCAATTCTGACTTTATAACTCGCAACTTCTGACGTTCTATCTCGCAATTACTAGTTTATATCTCGCAGTTCTGACTTTATAACTCAATTCTGACTTTATATCTCGCAATTCTCACTTTATATCTCGCAATTCTGACTTTATAACACGCAATTACTCTATATCTCCAATTCTGACTTTATAACTCACAATCTGACTGTATATTTCACAATTCTGACTTGATAACTCGCAATTGCGTGACTGTATATCTCGCAATGTGACTTTATAAACTCCCAAGTTCTGAATTATATCTCGCAATTATGACTTTATATAATCACAATTGTGACTTTATCTCACAATTGTGACTTTATATCTCAAAATTGCGACTTTATTTCTCAGAATTGAGCTTATATCTCGCAATTCTGACTTTATAACACACAATTACGAGTTTATATCTCGCAATTCTGACTTTATAACTGACTTTATATCTCGCAATTCTGACTTATATCTCGCAATTCTGACTTTATAAATCACAATTCTGACTTTATATCACACAATTCCGACTTTATATCTCGCAATTCCGACTTCATAACTCGCAATTCTGACTTCATATCTCACAATTCTGACTTTATAACTAGCAATTCTGACTTTATATCTCGCAATTCTGACTTTATAACTCGCAATTCTGACTTTTATATCTCGCAATTAAGTCTTTTATATCTCGCAATTAAGACTTTTATATCTCGCAATTATGACTTATATCTCGCAATTAAGACTTTTATATCTCGCAATTATGACTTTAGTAAACTCACAATTGTGAGTTTATATCTCGCAATTTTGACTTTATATCTCGCAATTCTGACTTTATAAATCACAATTCTGACTTTATATCACACAATTCTGCCTTATCTGACTTTATATCTCGCAAATTTGACTTTATAACTCGCAATTTTGACTATAACACGCAATTGTGAGTTTATATCTCTCAATTATGACTTTATAACTCGCAATTTAGGGACTTCTATCTCACAATTATGACGGTATAATCGCAAGGGCTGAATCTATAACTCACCAATTCTGACTTTATATCTCTCAATTCTGACTTTTTTTTCTCAGAATTGCGAGTTCATATCCTGCAATTCTGACTTTAATATCTCGCAATTCTGACTTTATCTGACTTTATAACTCACAATTCTGACATTATAACTCTTAATTCTGACTTTATCTGATTTATATTCTCGCTTCTGGACCTACTCTGGACTTTATATCTCGCAATTCGGAATTATAAAACTCACAATCTGAATTTATATCTCACAATGCTGATTATAACTCGCAATTATGACTTTAAATCTCACAATTCGGACTTTAATTCTCGCACAAATTATGATTTAACTCACATCGACTATATCTCGCAATTCTGGATTTATAGCTCACCATTCGACTTTATAATCGCAATTAGACTTTAATATAACAATCGAATTTTTTAAATCACCTTCTGGCTTTATATCTCGCAGTTATGGCTTTATAACTCGCAATTCTGACTTTAATATCTCGCAATTCTGACTTTATAACTCACAAATCTGACTTTATAACTCACAATTCTGACTATATCTCGCAATTATGACTTTAACACTCAACACTTCTGACTTTCTTAACTCACATTCGGCACCTTTATAACTCCAATTCTGACTTTATAATTTGCAATTCTGACATTATAACTCACAATTCTGACTTTATAATTCGCAATTCTGACTTTATCTGACTTTATATCTCGCAATTCTGAATTTATAACTCGCAATTTGTGACTTTTTATCTCATAATTCTGACTTTATATCTCAATTCTGACTTTATAACACACAATTACGAGTTTATATCTCGCAATTCTGACTTTATATCTAGCAAGTAGAATCATCACTCGAAAATTCGATTTATAACTCACCAATTCTGACTTTATAACTCACAATTTTGACTATAACTCACAATTGATGACTTATATCTCGCAATCTGGACTTATAACTCACAATTCTGACTTATATTCGCAATTATGAATTTATCGACTTTATTATCTAGCATTTCTGACTTATAGTCACTCGCAATTCTGACTTACTGACTTATATCTCGCCAATTCTGACTTGATCTGACTTATATCTCGCAATCTGACTTAGAACTCACAAATTCTGACTTATCTGAACTTTTTATCCTGCTATTCTGACTTTATAACTTGCAATTTTTACTTTATAACTCGCAATTCTGACTTTTATATCTCGCAATTGGACTATACTCACAAGGATTCGGACTTATATCTCATAATTCTGACTTTCTATATCGCAATTCTGACTTTAAAACCGCAATTCCCTGACTTTATAACTGCCCAATCTGACTTTATATCTCTACATTCTGACTTTTCTAACTCAAAATGCTGACTTTAAACTACATGTGACTTTATAAAATAACAATTCTGACTTATATCTCGCCACAATTCGCCTTTATAACTCAATTTCGGACTTTAGAACTCACAATTCTGATTTATATCACAATTCTAATTTATATCTCACAATTCTGATTTATATCAATTCTGATTTATAAAAACTCGCAATTCTGACCTTTAGCTGACTTTATATCTCGCAATTCTGAACTTATCTGACTTTATATGTCGCAATTGACTTATAACTCACAATTTGAATTTATCCGGACTTTATATCCGCAATTTGACTTTTTATAACTTCGCATTTTGACTTTATAATCTCGAATTCGGACTTTATATCTCACAATTCGACTATATCTCGCACAATTTGATTTATATCTCGCAATAGCAATTATGATTTTAAACTCACCATTTGCTTTATCTGACTTATATCTCGCAATTATGACTTTTATATCTCGCAATTAAGACATTTATATCTCGCAATTATGACTTTTATATCTCGCAATTATGACTTATATCTGATTTATATCTTGCAATTAGGACTTCATATATCGTAATTCGGACTTTATTAGACTTTTTATCTCCCAATTCTGACTTTATAACTCACAATTCTAACTTTATATCTCGCAATTCTGACTTCATAACTCACAATTCTGACTTCATAACTCGCAATTCTGACTTCATAACTCGCAATTGTGAGTTTATATCTCGCAATTCTGACTTTATAACTCACCCAATTTCTGACTTGATCTGACTTTATCTAGCAATTCTTGACTTTATAACTCCAATTCTGAATTTATGTCTAGCAATGTCGACTTTGAACCGCAGTTCTGACTATATCTCGCAAATTCTGACGTTAGTATCTTGCAAATTATGACTTTATATCTAGCAATATCGCAATTCTGACTTTATAATTCGACAATCTCGCAATTCTGAATTCTATAATTCGCAATATCGCCAATTATGGACTTCATATCTGGCAATTTGACTTTTGTCTCGCAATTCGGACTGTATAACTCGCAATTCTCAATTTATATCTGCAAGTCGATTATACTCGCAATGACTATATCTCGCAATTTGACTTTATATCTCGCTAACATCGCAATTCTGACTTTATTGGCTCGCAATTCTCGCAATTCTGACTTTATAATCGCAATTCGACTTTAGAATTGCAATCTCGCATTTGGCTTCTCTCTCGCAATTTTGACTTTATGTCTCGCAATTCGATTTATAACTCGCAATTCTGAGTTATCTCTCGCAACTTCACTGACTACTATCTCGCAATTCCGACTTTAGATCTCGCAATCTCGGCAATGATGAATTTATATCTCCGCAATCTTCGCAATTTGCTTTTAATTCGCAATTTGCCTTTATAATTAGCAATCTCGCAAATTATCGGCTCATATCTTGCAATTCTGACTTTATGTCTCGCAATTACGAGTTTATATCACGCAATTCTAACTTTATAACTCACAATTCTGACTTTATATCTCGCAAATTTGACTTTATAACTCGCAATTTTGACTTTTGACTTTATAAAAGGTAATTGTGACTTTTTTTCTCAGAATTGTGAGTTTATGTCTCGCAATTGCGAGTTTATATCACGAAATTCTGAGGAAAAAACAACTCAGAATTGTGAGATAAAAAGTCGCAATTATTAATTAATTTTTTTTTTTTAATTCAGTGGCGGAGGGGGAAACGGGTTCCCTTGGACTAGAAGAGTGCTAGAGTTAGAGGGCAAACGACGCCGTTCTGGACGTAGGCCAAGGACTCAGCTGCTCGGATGGAGTTGGGCAGGTCATTCCACCAGGAGGGGAAAAGTACGTGAAAGTGATTTGTGTTCTTTGGGATGGCACTATAATGCGCGTTCACTTTCACAACGCAAGCTTTAAGAGGCCACACAATTCTGAGTAGAATATTAACATATATTAATATTTTTTAACTAAATTCCCGTGCATGTTAGTCGAACTATTGGCGGCCAATTTAAAATAAATTATACAACAAAAAACTAGCCATTCACCGGAAGGGCTTAAAATCACAGTCATCACCTTACACTAGAGACCCGGGTATGTAGGCAACAGTAACTGCATGACTATGGCATCGCGATGATGTGGGCAGTGTTTGGCGGGCGGCGCGCGAGCACCTGAGCTGCTGCTGCAGGGGTTTCCATAGCGAGCGCACTAGCTCACTCACTTCAGCGGGAACACCGCGGACTTCCTGATGCGGGACAATGCGTGCATTCCGCTCGCATTTACGCCACAGAATCGGCTGAAGGGATGTAGGCGGAGCGCGGACGCGAGCTACAAAGGTAAACGCGTATTAATGATCAGCTGTGGTCGGGAGATATTGATCCGGATGAAGTTCTGTTTGTTTTCTGTGCTAAAGTAGCGCTAGCGGGGCAGTTGGAGCCCTGCCAGAGTCGAACGGGGCAGTTAAAGGGAGTTTACCTCCCGGGAATAGGGCGATATGCTTAATCCCGATTGTTTATTAACTCTTTCAGGGGGAAATACTGCTTTATTCACTCTAAAGTTGTTTGTAATTGTATTCAATGAGGCCTAGCGAGCCAAACGCTCGGACGGCCTCCAGCAGCAGGATTGATGCTGTTGGGCGGTTCATAAACACAAATGCCGCGCGCTGATTGGCGGAGTACACAGATGCAGAACGTTGATTGGCCGAGAGCGCTTTCTTTCACGAGGTGCCCCCCCTGAAGCCTTTTAAATGTTTTGGTATATTAATTTGAGGAGATGCAAGGAATTTCAAGTTAGAAAGTCACAATACAAATGTATTCCGGTTTTAAATCACTATTTATTCAGCATACTGTACTGCAGAGGGAACCACTGAAATAGGTTAGTCAGTTTCCTGACATTTCCACTTACTATGACTTATTATTTCCAGTAGTATTCTTTGAAATGCCTTGAAGTACAATGTAAATAGTCTAAATATGGAAATAATTCCAGAACCATTGCTAAACCATAGTTTTTGTTAGAGGCATTTTTGAGTACATGATCTTTGTGATGCAGCCACAACTCCCCTCATGAATCACTGCCTAGTTCAGCCTATTACATTACAAATTGATCATAATTGATATTTTTTTTTCTGTGTAGTTTATATAAATCAGTGCAGATCCTATTTAAAGGGCTTGGGTGAGTGTGTGTTTTCATGTCTCACATTCTGCTGAGCTGTGTGTTTCATATGCACATGTACATGTGCTGACTACACACACATCACTGCCCTGTTATACAGAGCAGAGCCCTACCAAGTGAACATGTGTGATCCAGAGCAAAGCACATCCAGTATTAATTCTGTATTCATCCTGTAATAATTTGCAAGAAACAAGATTAACCTACTTAAAAAAAAGAAAGAAAACACACTAGAAAATAATGGCAATTAAGGAAAACAAACTATACATTCATGTTTATGATTAAAACAACTAGAGTTAGTACTTAAATGTGCTTACAATTGATGGAATTTATTAGATGATGTACTTTATTGATCTCATGGGGGAAACTGTGGTGCATTAGCAGCCAGACAAAACTGTAGAGTACATTGCAGATTCTTATACATTATGTACACTGTCAATACAGTGGTCAAGAACAAATCACACACACACACGTCTGGTTTGCTATCCTTGTGGGGACTCTCCATAGGCGTAATGGTTTTTCTACTGTACAGACCGTATATTCTATTGCCCTACACCAACCCTACCCCTAAACCTACCCCTTACAGCAGGGGTGGGGAACGTTGATCCTGGAGGGCCGGTGTCCCTGCAGAGTTTAGCTCCAACTCTAAACAAACACACCTGAACAAGCTAAAACTGTTTACTTTGGGATGCATTTAGTTTTTTTTTTTTTTCTAGGATTTCAGGTGGGCACACACACACTCTGCAGAGGAGTGGCTCCATTATCAACTTCCCCACCCCTGGTGCCTTACAGGAACCTTTGCGTGGGGTGTCTTCTGCATTTTTAGATTTCCAAAAAACTTAATTCTGTATGATTTATAAGCTTTTGTACCCGTGGGGACCTTAATTTAGGTCCCCACCGTGACACGAGCCCCCATGAGTCTGTGTTTATTCAGGTTTAAGTCCCCACCAGAAAAGAAAAACAGGTACACACACACACACACACCATAATATATGATCAATAAATAAGTATACTATAATATACCCACACACTGCAGTTCAAAAGTTGTGATCAGATTTTCCAGATTTGGTAATTTTTTTTAAAAGCGAAATCTTCGGCTAATCAAGGCTAATTCACATTTGATCTATCAGAAATACAGAAAACAGTTAATTTTGTGCACTAATATTGTAATAAAATAATGGGTTCTATTTTTCATATACTTTAAATATTGTTTTTCCTGTGATGCAAAGCGAGCGAATTTTCAGCATACAACACTCACTATAAAGGTGTCCACATGATCCTTCAGAAATCATTCTAATCACTCATTATCAATTTTTGGAACAGTCACATTGCTGCTTAATATATATATTTTTTTAACCTGTGATACTTTATTCTTTGATGAATAAAAAGTTAAAAGAACAGCATTTATTTAAAAATAGAAATCTTTTGTACATGTACACCGCTATCCGCTCTAGTTACTTTCTCTTCTCCAGCTCCCGCTTCCCGTGGCTACAGCTTCCGCCAGGATCCTTGCTTGCCCTTGGGGGTGGGTCAGTTTTCCTTTCCTTCTTTCTTTCTTTTGAAAGAAATTATGCCTTTTATTCAGCAAGATGTGTTAATTGATAATAATTCTAGAGTATCTGAAGACTCTTATATTGTTATAAAAGATTTCCATTTTTAAACAAATGCTGCTCTTTTTAACTTTATTCATCAAATAACCCTGAAAAAATGTATCATGGTTTCCAAAAAAAAAAAAAAAATTTACACACAACTTTCCCACTTGCTAATAAATACAAAAAAACCTACATGGCAATGATTTCTGAAGATCATGTGACACTGAAGACCGGAAGTAATGATGCTGAAAAACCAGCTTTGCATCACAGGAATACATTACAATTTAAAATATATTAAAATACAAAACATTTATTTTAAATTGTAATACACATTTTACAACATTACCGTTTTTTGCAAATAAATGCAGCCATGATGAAAAGAAGAGACTTATTTAAAACGTATACAAAATCTTACTGATCCCAAACTTTTAAACAGCAGTGTATATATTATATTTTAATAAATAAAAAATCTATTTTTGTGTGTGTGTGTGTGTTTATCTAAACTAACAGCGTTGCGTGGTGGTTTTTTTACTGGAAAACAAGACAATGATAAGTTTCTTTCTGCAGTGTGTAAACCTTAAAGCATTGCCAGTGCAGATGAAATTATGAAATGCTTTTATAACCAGGACTTGGGGGTGGTCAAAAAAGAAAATGGAGATCAAACCCTCCAGACAGTAACAACAGCAGCATCCCTGAAGCCTTTATTGTTCTTCTAACTTCTGTGAATGAAGTAAGAGGCAATCTAATAGCTGAAACACACACAGCTGTTTGATGGATGGCTTCAGCCGGAGAGGTAGAGGGGAGCAGATGAGGAACTCAACTGCTTTAGCCCACAGATAAGGATAGATCACTTCCTGTGTGCGGGGGAGGTTGTACCATGGCAACAAAATGGAGCAAAGCTTTCATAGCTGGTATATTAGACAGTTCTCTGGTGGGCACTAGTGGGTTATTACTTTTGTGAAACACTTCCCCCAACCCAGAAACACACTCACACACACATTGCCATTGTTGTCTTGTTATTTGCAATTTGGGACGAGCGATGTAGCTAAAGCAATATCTCTGGATTTTTTATTTATTTATTTACTTACACTAACAGGGTGTTTTTTTGTTTTTTTTTTTTTTTGATTGTTTTGTTTCATTCAGACCAGATCAATTCTCAACAACAGTGAGTTCAAAGCAAAAGCAGTAATTCCTCAGTAGTACTAAATGTGTTTACTTTATTTAGCCAAAATAGTATGGCATCTTAATATTAAAATTGAATATCGAATTTCCATCGCATTTTTCTGTGTGATTGAGTATGATGCAATGAGAGTTTTCAAATGTTTTCTTGATTGACGTCATTGTCCGATAAAGACACTGTTTGTACGTTATAAACACACAAGTGTGTATTATACATACACTTCTCAACTTATGATGTTAGCATACAAATTACACATCAAACATCTCTACATATACATACGAAGACCTGTCTGCACTTGCCCCTGGCGCTTTAGCAATGCAATGCAACTAAAAAATTATTTTAATCTTTTTAATTTTCTCACAAAAAATAAGCCTTTTTACAAATGTATATATATAGCCCAAAGTTACTACTCTAACTCAAAAACAGGCATGTAAAGACCAGCGCAACGTCCTTCACATTCCTGAGCTGCTGCCCTGGCACTGATGGTACTGATGCCCACTGTCGATGTCCCTTAAGAGTCTGCGGTACTCGTGGCAGTACGTATGTACAAAAATGATAGGCCACCCACAAATCACACCACACATTCAGATGTTAAATCTAATATGATGTGCCTGGGTGATGCAGTTGTGTTGAATGTACTAGGTTAAGTTCACTCTCCTATGGTTGTTCTTTTTGTTCTCAGTGCTATTACTGCACAGACGAACATGTGAACATATGGCCGCAGTAATCCCAACATTAAGACCAGCTTTCCAGAGTTCTCCTCCCCCCCCTCCCTTGCTCACCTGGCTGGTGTTTGTGCTGTCTTTTTGACTTTGTGATCTGAAAGGGATAGTTCAAAGTGAACATTCTGTCATCATTAACTCACCCGAATGTTGTACCAAACCCATGTGACTTTCCTTTTTTCCATGGAACGCAAAAGATTTTTACATGAAATGAAAACAGATAGTGACCAGTCAAACTAAAAGAAAGAGAAGAAAGAACGTAAGAAGTCTGGCACGACTTGTACTCAGTATTACAAATCTAAACAGTAACTTTGTGTGAGGAAACCGACTGAAATGTATGCCTCTGTTCATTTACATTTTTTCTCTCCACTCTAGCCGGTTAAAATTTGTCCAAGCCATGGTTTCATATGGTTTTGAGAAACATTTAATGGTGCAAATTAAATGACTCTACAAATGTCATGTGGTGTAAACAAGTAAAAAGCAACATTAAATTATGAAGTTACAAAAAATTATATATATATTACAATAGTGAATTATTAATTCTAATTAAATAGCCACATAATTATTGTTACGTTTACAAATATTAAGTTGCCATGTTGCTGTGACATTTTAGTGACTTCATAGGGCTGCACGATATTGGAAAAAACTCACATTGCGATATTTTTTTTTCTGTGATATATATTGCGATATGAAAAAAAAAACAGATGACTTGAATAGCTCTATTTGGAAAAAAAATTAATCAGTGATTGGGGGGATTTTGTAGGCGAGTAAATCAGCATAGTGTAAATACAAATTGCAAGCATAGATAACGAACACATACAATTTAAATAAGCAGTGCTTTATATTTTTCAGTAACAGTATTCAGGTACAGAAATTGAATGATCAAATGTAAAATAACACTGCATAGTTTTTATAAATTAAATCTAACAAATCTGTGTTAAAGCTAAAAGAAAGGGATTTTTCTCTCTGTGTTTTGTTGTTTGATTAACAATCATGACACATAAAGGAACAGGAACTTTAAACTGCTGTGAATATACTATTACGCATCCGTTTTCTTTCTCAATTTTTTACTTTCACCTAAACCATAAGCAACTGTGTTTACAAGGACACTTGCAGAGCACAGTATTTCAGGCAAAAATTGACGCAGAAGTGAACAGAATTCAGTGTTCACATGCATCTGCGTGGCTCTCACCGTGTCTACACTAGACGGCCTGATGCGACAAAATCATAGAAACCCCTGATCTATATAATGACATAGAAACCCTTATAATCAGTGATGCTGTGGTGGACTGCTACACTGGATCGGCGCGACACGAAAAAAATCCCATACGAAACTGATCCACGTTCTATTTATGACTACTGTCCACACAAAGTTCAAATGATATGCCCGGTCCGCTGGTCCAGTGTAGACAAGCTTTTGGGCCGTTCACATGTCGCGCCTAAAACGCGTGGGAAAACGCCAGCCGTGCCACTTTCTCCTTCTTTTCAAAGCGCTCGGGAGCTTGCGCTTTCTGCCATTGCTAAGCGACCGTGACCTGCGGTCTCCATTTCAACAAAGGATAAATGCATTTCCAGCACTGAAAATCCCTTGCAGTAGCTCTGCTACTAAATTTATTTAAAATGGTTTCTCTGTACAGCTGTCGCGTCCGGTGTAGACACTGTGTCTGTGTGTTCAAAGAAAACGATCAGTATAAATATAATGATTAGTATACTAAACATCGCACATCCTGCTATGTGACTATCGTGGATGCGCACATCACGATATCGATCCTGAAATGATATATCGTGCAGCCCTCTTCATACAGAGGTTGCACTATACATGACTTTGATTCGGCAGGAAAAAGTTGTTCAAATATTTATACTATAATAAATACTATAAACTGCTTTGACTGTAGTGTACAACAATATTGACTGGGATTATTATAGTTGGCTAAAATTAAAACCATAGGGAAAAAAACATTATAATATTTTATTTAATTTTTTAGTGAACAAAGTTAATTTTATTTATTAACTAACTAAAACAAAGTGAAAAAACAACAATGTAGGCATATAAAAAAAAGAAACTAACAAAAATGACAAAAAAAATCACTAAAGCTTTAAAATTGAACTGAAAATGGAAAATAAAAAAATAAAAAAATATAAGCTAATTTAAAATATTAATAAAAACTATAATAAGTTATTCTAAGCGAGCGGACTGCTTTTATAGTGCTTTTTTGTCATTTTTGGTCACTGTTTGCTACTTTCATTGTGTGGTAAAGACTGAGGTTTGGAACAATGTTAGGCTAAGTAAATAATGTCTAAATTATATTCTGATGAGCTATTCCTTTAACTCAAAGTTTGCTCATCACATAAGCATGTGATGGGAGATCTCATTCCTATCCCGGGTCGACCCTTATCATTTCCTGTCACCTCCACCTCTTCATCATCTTATTACAGTGATTTCCTCCTCTCGCTGCTGTCCCATTACTATCATCCACATACACACACAATGAAACAATGATCATTACTCTACTATGGTGAATGGTGACTGCAGGAGGCAGGGGGTGGTGTGTAAGAGAGAGGGGTTATTAGTCGTCCTAAATGAAGGAGTGAGACGGGTAAAATACGAAAATGCAAGAAGGGTGGGACCCTCATGGGGGGTCAAAACAGCGAGCCCAGGGCTCGCAAAATCGCTAGCCCGACGTCCCGGGGCTATTGTGTTTTCCAGTCGGACTACCAAAATGTATCACCACTCTGCCCGATGGGCTATCTTAAATGCAGATCTCCTGCGGGTCCTTAAAAATTCCTAAAGTGAGTTGTGTCAAACTTAAGGCCATAAAAAGTTTTAAATACGTTAAATGGTATAAGAAATGTCTTTATTATAATTTGAAGAGGTCTTACATTTGGGGGCGGAAAGACAAGATTATACGGCTGGATTAAACTTCAAAAGGCAATGATGTCATTGAATAAATATGAGCGCTGCACGTGTCAAGTCAAAACGTGGCGCGGATGTCTTTATTTGAATGCATCTGAAGGGAACCGACTGTCCTCAGAAACGTGTCGTTGGCATTTTTATTTAATTTGACCTATAATTCCTGATAAAGCAGCATTTATGAGCGCGGAGCTGCTTTGTGTGCAGCCATTACCTGGGAAACTGCATTATTTCAGTGATCTTAAAGCGCCACCTCGTGGCAGAGAATGATTTGCATTTCCAATAAGCCTTTCTTTGTGTTTATGGTCAGATCAATGCAAATATCAACGCGTTTTGCCGCGAGCTGCAACCTCCCGCTCTCTCTCGTGAAGCCAACACGGAAGTGACTTAAACTGTAATCCATCAACTGGCCGCTTGATGCTGGCTGCAAAAGGGAGTCAATCCCATAGACTCCCCGTGTTAAAATGCCCAACTTTACAGCAGAAAAAAACATGTTTACAGCCTGGTATAAAAAGTGGTTTTGGTCTATATAGCTAATTTTGCCCTTCATGACAACTGTGAGGGGGGTGACTTTTTTTAAATTTTTATTCCGTACAATACTGTAAATACTTTAATCTTTTAAATTTATTAAGCCTTAAAGTTCTGCATAATTATGGGCGTGGCCACTTGAGTGACAGGTGCATTGCCGCTGCTGTCACCACCGTCGAGGTAGGTGGGCGTGGCTTCACCAACCTGCTCCAGCCTCTTTGCCCATTTTCGATTATCCGGGAGTGAGGCGGCCGGCTCCGCCTACTTTAGGCTTCAAAACGCTCGAGTCTACGGGTTACATCACGGACACTACGTCCATGTTTTTATACGTCTTATTGGTTTTTACGCAGCAAACACATAGAGTTTTAAATGAGAAAGAAGTTAATGTGCCTTTTAAAAATAAAAAAAATGAAGACAGTAATATTTATACGTTTTAAATTGACATTTTATATGCTTGACTTATCCCTTTTCATAAAAATGGTCTAAAGGCTGAAATGCTGCCGTTGTGATTGGCCGAATACCTCCAGCGTGTGATGGAAATGTTACGCCCCCTTACCATACTGTGATGCCCTGTCCTGGCGCGACGGGACAAAACCAATAAAACCCATTATAAACTATGCATTTGTTGCATCCAGTGGGGACATGATTACGGATTATAATGACTAATACTGTCTTTTTATGCGTTGCGTTGCATCGTGCTGTGTAAACATAAAACCATGTCTGCATTTGTGATGGGAGAAATGACAAACAACAAGTGCTACTCTACACTGCTAAAAACTCGCGTTTGAATCATCAGTGGCAAATTCTTTAAATATGAAAACGTACTTACAGTCTTTGAGTCAGAACAGCGGCATTGTAGTCTACTCTTCCAGGTATCAGAACAGTCCTCCATAAAATTCGTTGCACACATCTGAATATTTGGGTGAAGGTTTCTGGAACGAGTGTGTAAATACAATTAACCATTTATTTCTAGGCTGTCCTCTTTTGGACGCCAACAACGTAGTTTTTCACTTTCACAATGAAACACAGCGTCTTCACAACATGGCAGCTGCGGTGGCAGTCAACATAAGTTACGCCTTCTTTCTTTGCGTGAACATTTGGGCGGTGTTATGCAAATCTTCCCACACAGTGACGTAGACATGTGGGGGCGTGTTTAAACGAGGCGTTTTATGAGGGCATGGACGAGTCTTAACTTTTATATCTCTTTGGGTTTGAGACTTTATTCTTTGTAAATTTAGGGATCTTATCTATGCACGAACAGCTTGTAACACTCCAAAGAGAAAGGAAATCTTGAAATCGCATCATATGACCCCTTTAAATGTATTTTTTAAAATTCTGCAAATACGCTGTATATAGTTAAATAAAATTCCTTCCTGCATATTTGTTGATTTTTGTGTATTGAAAATATTTTTGATTGACATTTAAACTGATTTTCTATATTTTAAAAAAGTAGTTAAATTACTTTTCGGTCTACCAAAATCTGAAGAGTACCTGCCCGAAGGGCTACCAGGGATTTTGAATTTTTGCGAGCCCTGGAGCCTGATGCTGCAGTCCTGATATCATCACTGTGTGTGTGTGTTTGGTGCAGAGTGAGGAAATAAGCATTCATGTAATAGACCACTTTTTTAAAGCATTTAAGCTGTGTTTTTTTCCCCTTCTTCTTTTTTTCCTCCGGTCACAGCTTAATGTTTAGAGACAATAAGTAAGCCATTTTTGGTTGACTTCCTGAAGAGTGTTGACTTCCCTTTGATACTGAAAAATTCCTCTCTTTGTTTGAGCTGTTTGTCATGTCAGTTTCTGCCTGTTGAGGTAGGTGTGCTGATACTTTTATAACCAATCAGATTAGTTTTGCCAGGTGGATGATAAAATTGGTGGAAAGTCCCACAGAGTTAAACTTAAGGAGGTATTTGAGCCATTATCTACAGACTTAAGATTTTTTACTAAAAGTAAAATAGAAAATTTTGAAAATAAATAATTGGAAATTTAGTTATTAAATGTATTGCTGTTTATAAAATGAATGTGAAACATGTTCTACTAGATATACTCATATATATAATATATATATAATTTATATATATTATTATATTATATATATAATTGATATATATTTATATTTTGGTACATCATTTGTACTTCTCTTTATTATATTATTATTATAAATAGAATCACATGTATCCAGGTGATGAGAATCTCAAGAATGTCCAAACTACAACAAAATAAAATGCGTATCAAACAGCAAGTAATATAATTTAATATTAGCAAAGAATTTGACGCTATGTGGTGTACTGTAACTATCTTTAATTATCGTGATGTTATGTGAGTGTACTAAATCCGTTCAGTTGGGATATACATTATCATGGTAAGTACCCTGGAAAACTTTTAATCAGTTTAATCCAAATTAGTCAACATATTTTGTTTCTTTTTGTAATTTAATAAATCAAGTATAATATATCGCTTTTTATTTCTCCTCTTTCTTACTACTTGTTTCACTTCTGTTTCAGGTTTTTTTTTTTTATAACCATTTCTTACTATGTGAAAGTATGTTGTTGTTTTTTAGCATGTGTGTTTGGCAGTTATTTTTTAGGATTACTGATAAACTACTGTCATTTGATTTGTATTATTTGTATTTGTTATTTATTTTTATTTTAGTTAAATTATGTCTGAATTTCTTGTCTGTATAGGTCTTCTATTACATTTTTAGTTTTATTTAATTTGAGTTATTTTAATAATTCAACAAACTAAATGGAAATTAAATAATATATATATATAATTTATACATGTGTATGTATATATACATATATATATGTATGTGTGTTAGGGGTGTGCGATATATCGTCTGCAATAATATCGTAACTGTTGTTTTAACGATGTGCGATTTGACATTATCAGTATTTTGCAAAAACCATTCAAAACACCCCAACAGAGCGCACGCATACATTACGTTAAGTCTAGACTAGTGCGTGTGCGCATTTAGTGTGTTTTCTTTCACTGCATGTTTCAGGCTATTAAAATGCATTTAGAATGATTACAAATTCAAGACATGATGGTAGAAAATGTATATATTTATACCACTTCATATAGTTATTCAATTTCACACAAAGAGTGCCGTTTTTCTCCAAAAATTACCATGATTACAAATGTGCAGAGGCGGACAGTAACTAAGTACATTTACTTGAGTATTGTACTTAAGTACACTGTTTGAGTATCTGTACTTTACTTGAGTATTAATTTTTTCTGAAACTTATGACTTTTAACTTCACTACATTTGAAAGACAAATATTGTTCTTTTCACTCCACTACATTTCTATCAATGTCCTCGAAGTAGAAAGTCGTTACTCTGTAGCAACTTTGAAAGTCAGTGGGTGATTTATTTATTCTCTAAAAACTCTTTTAGAATCTTTTTTTCAGACAGTTTATCAGTAATCACTCTTGGAGGGCTACATGAAGAGATTTCCCAGCATTTTTTGAACACTGACCAGTTGCAAACGTGGTGTTTATTTACAACAACTCAATAATAAGAGGTTAATATTGTGGTTTATATTAGACACCATATTGTCTGATTTTGCTAAATTGTGTAGGTAAAAATATTACCTATAAAGCCACAGAAAAACTGTTCTGCATCTCCTAATAAAACACAAAAGGAGTTGGACTTGAAGCAGCACTGCACAGACCCGTTCTGTGTGTGACATTAAAGTACCACGAGAGCGATTAGACAGCATTTTTAAAATGTTTGAAATTTTGATGTCAAATAAGTCTGTTTTGCTTTTTTGTTAAAGCGGTGTTGCTGTTGTAAAGTTGTACAGCTACAGTTGTGTTTATGGGTTTTAAAGCAGGTTTGATTTTTTTTTTTCTTCCTTATCACTCTGTATTTACAGGTTTTCACTGTCCACTCTGTTCAAATGTGTATGAATGGCTACACATAGATGTGTGCACACACTTTCAGAGCTGTGTGAGATCACTACCATCCTGTTTTTTGTGGGGGTGGGTAGGGGTGTTCAATAATTTTTTTTTTTGTTTTTTTCCCCATAGGTTTTTAACATAAAAGCTCTTTATTCCAAATATACTACAAGATAGTCAGTGTATTCAGCAGGTGTAATGTATTCTAAATTGCTTCAGAAGTATTGCAAGTACTACTAGGGGGGGGGGGCGTACAACAATAAAACAGTGCTTTGACATAAAAAAGGAAATTTACTTTCGGTACTTAAGTACTTTTAAAAGCGAGTACTTCTGTACTTTTACTTAAGTAAAAATCTGTCTTTACAACTTTTACTTGTAATGGAATAATATTTGACCAGCAGTATATGTACTTTCACTCAAGTAATGGAGTTGAGTACTTTGTCCCCCTCAAGCAATGTGACATGAATCAATAAACAAGAAGTTAATTAATAGACTTACGTTTTAGACAGCATATTGCTTGTTTTTGTTCTATTTCACCAACAAAAATCATTCCGAATACAGCCACAGCGCTGTTTTGTGTCTGAGCAACATGACGGTGTTTTGTTCCTGAATTAATCAACTGTTTAAATGATTCGGTTCATTTGCAATGACTCACTTATTAACAGTGATTTTCTGCCACCTGCTGGCGGTTTTAATTTCAAATTTCGGCTTTTTCTTCTTTTTTTTTCGCTTTCTTTTTTTTCATGTTTTAAATTATTTCAAATATCATTATTCAACGATTTATGTTAAAACCAAAACATTAGGCCTATTTATTCATTTGTAATTGCAGGTTAAATGCATTCATGTCTTGCATTAAACAAAATACATACGTTATCGATAAAATCCCAGAAAATATCGAGATAATTTTTGGTCAATATCGCACACCACCCTAATGTGTGATGGTTGTACTACTCATATTAGTTGTTTTTTTTGGTGTTTGGCTTAGTGTTATGTTAGAATCATTATTATTCTCATACCTTTTGTTTTTTTAATATTTTTGAATTGTTTTTAGCTTAATTTTTTTGTTTTCATTTAAATGTTTAGTTTTGAAATTTTGTTGTATGCATTTGATTTAATTTCTTTATTTTCAAAATGTGTATAAGTAGTATTTATAAAGTTTTAGTTTTTAGTTTTGGATCTGTTTTTAGTTGTTTTACTACTACAATTGATTGCTTCTGTTGTCCTCATTTGTAAGTCACTTTGGATAAAAGTCTCTGCTAAATGACTAAATAAATAAAGAAATAAAAAAATGGTTTCACCATTAGAGTAGCCAAAGCATTAAATCATAACCATGAAAAAAAAACTAGCAAACAAGTACATGTAGTATAGTTTTGTTTTGCAGTTTTAAGGAGGGAAGAGGAAAACTGTTTTGTTCAATTTATAACAATTTTGCATAATTAGGCTATTTGGTGATGTATATCACTGCCATGGTTTAAGATTTTGGTCATAGTTCGTTTTGAGAAAAGCTCTTGTTTGCACATGATGATGGCAATATCATTCATACATTTTTAAATATTTAAGTCTTAAGTGCCCAAATATTTTTGCTTCGAAATATAATTTGGGTGTGTTTGACACCTGTATACTTTGAAACAGAAATATTTTAGGTACAATATGTTCTTGAAATGGCTACCAACACCACAGTGCAACAAGTCTGTAAATACTTCTAACCATATTTGCTGTAACAAAAAAAATATCATTATACATTTGATATTTAACATTCTTATGCCAGATCAAAAAAAAAAAATGGCACGATGATAATAACATTGACTTATAGACTTGTATGAAAACTGAAGCTTGTTCAGTGATGGGACTTTTTTTATGGATTATCTGCTTCAACATTCTGCTTACAATTCCTGGATCACGTCTGAATTGGATGAAGGAATGTTATCTTTGCTCTCTTTGGGAGATAACACTGCTTCACCACATATGGCTGGAGTGCTGTGGATTTTCTTCTGGATTTTCTGTTGCTTTTCTTAGTATCAATTCAAGAGGTTTCTACACCAATTGCTTGTCGTTTTTACATGAGCATTCACAGTGGCTTTTGTGTGATTAAAGAGGTATTTGTTGGATGTGTACAGGTCATGAGTGCCTTGAGGAGAACAGCTGTTGAGAAGAACCTCACCTGGACCACACACTCCTACCAACTCCCAGCATCCCAGTATGAGTGAGTACATACAATACATCATCAGCATAACACTCTCTAAACAGAGACTCACCTTGTGGTAAATAGTGAAGTACTCAGCATATATATATATATATTACTGTTTATAGATATTTATTAGGTTCACCGTACCGACTTTCCAGTACTCGCCCCCTATACCTATACTTTTATTTTGTACTTGCCGATACCGAGTACCGATACTGATATTTTTATTGCATTTGTAAATGTTTTAAATATTGGGTACAGAAACAAAACGAGTATGTATAATGTTAGTTGGTTAACTTCATTTATCAAGTAGATACAGTCAAACCCAAATTTATTCAGACACCTTCAACATTTCTCACATTATCACAGTTTATTCGCTTAGTTTAGAAAATGGTAATAAAATATGACAATATCTCAGAGTTAAACTGTGTCAGAACAATTTCAGCTTGATAATGTTAGATAACTTCGATAGAAAGTTATGTTATGGATTACAATCAACCAAAAATTATACAGCTGTTAGTATGACAGTATTTACGCAACTGTGAATACTTTGTCGGGCAACCTTTAGTCTTAATGACAGCCTGTAGTCTCCTGGGCATGCTGTCACCCAGCTTCATGAAAACCTCAACTTCAGTTTTTTCATTTTTGGGTATAATTTGTCACAGTTTACTTTATTTTGCTATCCTCACTTACATAAACTATAGTGTCCTGCACCCACTATTAAAAATATATAAAAAATTATATCTGGTGTCTGAATGATTTTTGGTTTGACTGTATATCCTTCTTTTATTTTCACACTTAATTATGCCCATAAAAATTTATTTTACAAGTTTTTGTTACTTTGCTGTTCATTTTTTTGCTCTATGTACATCATCTTTAATTTAATAGCATTATAGCTGCTCCATTGCAGCGGCTCAGTACTGTAATCACGCGCTTTGCTGTAAAAATGCAGGGAACCACTCGTTATAAATCTCCTCTAATTGTGATATTTTCAGAAATAGAAGTTGCGTTTTTTTTTTCATCTGAAACGTGCTGCTATTTATATTCCAAAGCCACTCATAATAATGCAGAAACACTCGAGCAAGCAAAACACACTGGCACCTCGGCAGATTGTTACTGGTGCAGAAGAAGGGACAAGTATACAGCCTAGCACATTTCACACAGCTGCTAGATTCACTTTTGCCAGAAAGTCGTGTATGCCTAGAGGTTTGAAAATAATGATGTTTATATGAATGTGCCCCTTAAGTGCCTATTTTTACTGTTTCGTTTTAGGTACCAAATGATGCATGTGCATTGATTGAACATCAAAGATCACACACAGAATTGAGCACGCTCTCGTCTCTCTCTCTCTCTCTCTCTCCCTACCGTTAAGTAACTGTGCATTGTTTTACTTACTTTGTTTTTGACATATCCGACCAACTACAAACTTTCCAATGATGTCTGTGAGAAAGGGATATTAACTAGGAGTGGGGGAAAAAATCGATACAGCATAGTATCGCGTTTTTTTTCTGCGGCATTACTGTATCGATACACGGACGCCAAGTATCGATCTTTTATTATACTATTTGGTAGAATAAAAAAATCAATTTCTTTACAATCCACTATATGGTGGTGTTGAGTTTTTTCTGGTGATGTCAGCTGGGTCACCTTCAGCATGCAGTTAGTTAGTAAAATAAAGAGGGCGGCATCATGGAAATTTATCAGGAAAGCCCCGTCCGCGTTTAAATCGGATGTATGGACTTCGGATTTGTAAACAAGGAGGTGATGCAAGTAGGGATGCACCGAAAATATAGACTACATATAATAATAATAATAATAATAAATATATGTCGCCCGTGTCACGCCCCCCCCGGCAGTGTTCCATGCGCATGTTCCACTCTCTCTCGTCACGTCGCGGTTTTGACGCTCCGCTCAATTCCGACTATCAATGTGCGTTCCACTCTTGTACCGCTCATGCTCAGCGGACCGCAAAGTCCACTCAATACGCTCTGACAGAAATTTCTATGCGTATAAATTACTATTTTTACATAATTTTTTTTACAAATAAAATGTGGTGGACCCACATACTTTGAAATAGACAAAATAGTATAGAATTATAAAAATTGCCATTTTGTGCCATTTAACTTGGTACATTTGAGTACGAAAAGATCAAAAGTAGTAGGTTTGTTCTTCTTCTTCACTCATTGTTTTAATGGTTATATTCAATGAGCTAATCATTATTTTCATTCTATGGCCAATAATCAATAAATGGCCAATTTTGTAATTCTATACCATGTTTCCATTAAGGTGAAATAAGATCAATCGTTTTTGAGATTTAAAGTACTTGGAATTTAAATACAAATGATCTATTTATATTTTTCAACATGATAACTGGACGACACCTGCTGATCTAAACTTGTCATAGTGAGATGTTACAAGAATGTAGCATGCTGCAGTTTGAAACATTTATTGTTGCATTTTGCACTTTATTTTGCATACTGATTTATTTGAAAAAGTAAGCAATATTCAGTGTATTCTAAGCAATAAGCACAAGTTGGTGTGCCATTCTGTATGCAGGCAGAGATCAGAGATAGGAGCAGAGGTTCCCAGGTGTTGGACACTATGAGTAAATGTGATGAGACCGCTTTATTTGTATATACATTGCTCTACAAATCTGATTTGAAATCCGCTTGAGCTTCATGAAATCTAGTTAAAGAACGTCCCTGATTCACATCAGATCAACGCAGATCCTTCAGTAAGTTCCTGTAAGAACAGGGTTTTATGGGAGTTTGACATGTAATCTCACAGATGGTGTGTTTTAGAGGACTGGAGTGTATTTAAGTGTGGGCAGTTGCTGTGGAGACTGTGGGGCGATTGGATTGGTCAGCTGCCAAGTCAGGGGACGGCTGCGTTGAGAGATTTAACTGGATTACACAGTGTGTCCCCCTGTGGAGTCCTCACCAAACCAGCAAACACTCTGACCAGCTGGACCTTTTTTTTTTTTCTTTCAGTAAAGTGAATGATAGTGATATGACGGGTTACTTGATTACTTTGACAGCATGTTACTATAGATTTACAGGGCAGTGCCAAAACTGAAATGGTATATTCTTTCGCACGGTTTTCTGCAGCTGAATGCAAATTCTGTCATCAATTACTCGTCCTCATGTCGTTCTAAACCGATAAGACCTTTGCTCATCTTGAAACACAAAAGATATTTGAATGAAATCTGAGAGATTTCTGAGATTTTTTCTGTCCCCTACAAGCTTAGCCTTAAAAAAATATAATCCTAACACAATTGTAAAAGAGACATTTGACTGTATTGGTCCAGTTTTTAATCGCCGTTTTCTGAAGAACTTTGATGACACGATTTTTTAGTTTTTGTCACATATGCTATTGATCAACAAGAGGAACTGATCTGTTTATATTAAGCAATCAATGTCCCTTTTCAGAGACTGGATTAAGCTCTCTTTTATGTCGTTATTACGTTTTTTAAGCATAATAATTTTGGTGGAATTACAATTGACCGACTGACTGATGCACTACAGCGTCTTTCACGACACCTTCAAGACCACAAAACGGAATAAAATTTTTTTGATTTCTTTAAAAAACTTTTTTTTTTTTTATTGAAACGAGTTTTGTTTGACCAAAGGTACCTGCCTTCCTTTGTCTGGTGGTGCGTTTGGCATGGTCCCCTTTGCCTCTGATATGTATTTTTTACTGCATGAACATGAATGTGGTTGATGGCAACATGCAACAGTACAAGGGGCCGGGTCCTTGCGAAGGGTCAATTGACGTGGGTGACAGATCCTCTCGTTTCATAAATAATAATCAGTTTGCTTCGAGATCTAAAGTCTTATGGATGTGGAACAGCATTAGGGTGAGTAACTGATCACAGAAGGTTTGTTTTAGTAAAATATCCCTTTAAAGTTGCTGTAAATATGTTTCCCACTGTTTTATTTTAAATAATGTGGCGGTCATTTTGAGTTCACATGATCAATTGTATATACTGCTTACTTTATCTGTGACATATTAGTGCTGCTGGTTGACTGGATGTTGCCAAGGCCAATATATTGGCCAATATTTGGCTTTTTTTTCTTTCATTATATTTATTTATTTCATTCGGTTTACATTGCATTGCTGAGTGAAACATTAACAAAAGACAGTTTGGAATATCTATAAAGCAATAAATATAATTTCTTATTTTCTTTTACAACAGAAAAGACAATTTTCCATATCTTGGGAGTATTATTTTTTTCAGCTTACTGCTGATAATATAGTGACCAATTCCGTGATTGGACTCCCGTTTCTCTTTTTGCATGGGATAGGAAGCCAGCAGTGCTTGAACAACCAACTGTTATGTTTAATGCTGGCAAAAAGATCTGAATTTAGTAATAAAGACTAGACAGACAGTCTAGACAGTCACACAATGAGAACTTTAGGTTTAGTTGCACAGTACAGAAAAGGACAAAATAAATGAGATACAGACATTTTTTTTAAATCCAGATTGGATTAGATTTCTCAGTACCAGAGTTAGATGGAAAAACAGTAGGTAATTTGCTCTGTAAACAATGCCAAAAGCGATAATTGTGTTCCACTAGACAAATAAAAGCATATAGGTTTGAAACGAGTAAGTATATAAAGACACAATTGTTTTTTTGTTTTTTTGTAAGCGACTCTCAAACTTTTCACCAAAAGCTCTACAAGTTCTGGGATCAAAAGAGAGCACTTTAGGTTTTATTAGTGTTGTTTTTTTTTAAGTCTGAAGCTACTTAACCCCTCATTCTACACCTCGTCCCACACTTTTTGTTTCTGTTGGTCACTAGCTAGGCACAACACCTCATCTCAATTCTTCATCTTCAACATCAGCAGGACCAGTGTTGGGCAGTAACACATTACTTAGTAACGCGGTTACTGCAATTGTACTTTTGTTGTAACGGGCAAAAGATAATTAAGGTAGTAACGAATTTAACGTGTTTTAAATTTTCAAAACTGTAATTAGAGTATAGTTAAAAGCCAAGGTAGGGAGGCCGGGAGATTATAAAGATACAAAAGCTTAAAGTTATTCATTATTGCACAAAACCCAGCAGACATGAACTAATATAAAAATAGCTATGCACGACGTAGTAACAAGGTCGTGCAAGCGTTATAGCAGAGTTCTATTTGGCTGATGGTGATCGTAGGCTTATTAGTAGGATGTTAAAACATACCACATAATTATCGTAAGAGCTGTTAGTGTTTGCAATGCTACACTTTTTAGAATAACGCTGCTGAAATCTGCTGTGCTCACGAATCCTATCATATAAACACCACGAATTTGTAGACAGTATGAAAGATTCGTTATGCAATATCTTCAAGTTTTGTGTTATAATAGTAGATTTGTGAGAGTTGCGATGCTACTGCTATGTCTTTTAGAGAGTATAAATGGCAGCGCTCTTTGCTGCATTCGCCATGGGCCAATACCATGCACGCAGCAGCCGGCTGGCTTAGTAAACAAATAAGACGCGGCGCTCTGTGAATGTTGATTCTTTAATAACAAATATTTATCGGGAGTATGTATGCTGGGATTTCATAAATTTCATGGAGAAAAAAGTTATGTAACTAGTAATGTAACTAATTACTTTTGAAATAAAGTAATCAGAACAGTATCGTGATTACTTTTAAAAGGAGTAATCAGTAATTTGATTACATTTTCAGAGTAACTTGCCCAACATTGGTCAGGACAGAAATAGAGAAATCACACAAAGACCAATAGCAGTGATGGTAAAGGCACCTAAAATAGCAAGACAACCACAGGAAAAGTGTGTGCGTGTCTATGAGCTCGGCCACTCTTGAGGATGTGGTGTCGACAATATAACCCAGGGAACGCAAACTACAGCCTGTTTATTAGCTTCCCTGTTTCTTCTGATCTAATTTCAGCCGCTATTTTTGTATAGAGTATTGGCAGTACAGACAGTATTTTTTGACCTTGCTTGTGCGTTGTTTTGATACCCAGGGAGAGAGTGTGTGTTAGTGTGTTTATGTGTGTCTGTTGAGTTAATTACCCTCATTACCCCGTGCATGTACCCCTGTGAGAGGCAGCACTAATGAGAGAAATGACTCATCCAGGATGGACTGAAACAAGGACCTGAAACAACATGAAGGGGGATAAAAAGAGAAAAGATCCCCCCCTTCAGCATGACATGTTTCTTAATCTATAAAAGATTTGGTCACAATTTATGATTTATGTGAGTGATAATGTACTGTGACGCAGAGCGGCTTTACCAGCTGCCAACAGAAGATTGGTTTTATGGATCATATGGCTACAAATGCATGTAGAATGCTAAGAGAAAATGGAGCATTTATTATAAATTCAGAGTATTATGATAATTATTGTGTGCGTTTTAAACATCCTACTAATTAGCCTACGTTCACCATCAGATTAAAATTTAATTATGAATCACTGACAAAAGCAAAATGCGGTTTTCCTACTTGTTGACCTTCGTAGAAAAGCTAGGGCTGAGTAGTTGCTAACTCAAGTTGAATGAGCTCCAAATCTCTAGATATGACTCGGATTCCTGTTTCAATGTAAGTCTATGGGATTTTAGCCAGTTTTATTTTATGCCAAGTGAAAATGAAGTCAGATTGTTTAGGAAAGTAAAAGTACACCTCTTCTGAACAAGCCGCATGATTTAAGGTGCTATTCATATTCGTAGTTACTGAAATTTTATACTAAAGGTTTGGGGTTTGTTGAGATCTGTTTTTAATAATAATTGAAATTATTATGGTTGTGAGTATGAATAGAATCATGTAAATTCATTATTACTATTAAATAGTAAAGATTATATGTTTTTATTATTGTTTTTTATTATATTATATAGTTTTTATAAATACATACATGGCTCGTATAGAAATAAAATATCCAGATTACCCAGTGCGCAGGTTGAGCATATGGGTGTGTTTGCACAGCCCTAAATAAAATGGATGGCATCATAGGGCTTAAGGAGAAGGAAACTGAGGAATGTGATTACATTTCACAGTAAACAGTGGAACATGAGGAAATGGATCATGTGTCATTTTGTTGTGTACACACAACACCCACACACACACACACACACACACACAACACTGCTCCAACATGACAAGTGAGTTTTTTTGTACAGGTAGGTATGAGACAGTCACATAAGCTCTAATATAAAACCTTGCTCTCCTGATGTGCAGGATCTTCTGAAAGGTAGGCAGCTTAATTGTGATCTCTTCTTTTGGACAAATTGTAGGACAGAATCACATGTATCCTTCATGGGGAAGGCAATCCCAGAATGCATTTTAAGTCTTGTTGGTCATGTTTTGAAAGTTTTCTTACTGTTGCACATGTCTGGTTCAAGGGTGTGCATGTGTGAATCAGTGCATACACACAAACTCATAGGTGCATGACTGTGAAATGACAGTTGCTCACTCACTTTTAAATTCTGCTTTACATAGTCACTTTCCCAGATGCCTAGATGGACATAGTTTACAGCAGTAAAACTTTATTATGGTATTAGGCCAAAGCACACGCCCCAAGTGAAAACCTGCGGTTTTTCCCCATTTTGGAAAGGATGTTGCCGAAATAAATAAAAAAACACCGGGAGAAGGGGGAAGGACTTGTGCATGTGCGCCACCCGGCGGGTGTTGGGGGTTTGGTGCCTTGCTCAAGGGTCTCACCTCAGTTGTGGTATTGAGGGTGGAAGAGCGATGCGTGGGGAGCAGTCACTCCCCCCATCATATCAATATAATCCCTGCCAGTACCGAGACTTGAACCTGTGACCTTTTAATAGGAAGATGTAATAGCAGTACACTTAACTGGTTATTCCAGTCTTATCTTTCACCTCCTATAACCTGGCAATCAGTGCAAACCTGTCAACAAGCAATAAATAAATCCATTAGTTAATTGGAACAATCAGAATTAAACATTCATTACATTGTATGTGAAACATAACACTGAGGATGTGAACGACTGTTTTCCGAATCCACTAAACCCCCTCTCTCTCATTGGCATTTGTCCAGTATTAGAGTGTGAATAAAAAGGGGGAAATTCATGCTGGGCATTTTGAGAGGTGCATTATGATCCGTCTTCATCACTTACACTCTGATCGGAGTGTGGTTCTCTGGGATGTCACTGTGCCTCTGCATATCTGAATCAAATGAATCCACGCTTCTGCATGCATTATTAAAGCTCAGCTTAGCCATGCGCTTTCACGTCATTCAGCTTCTACAAATCCAGTACTGTTATCACATCAACACACTCCATCATGCTTGTTACTTCTGACATGCTCAGGGTCTGGACTGCAAGCCGTACTGTAGAAATGCTGATTTCAAATCAGTCCTGCTCAGTCCACACTGATCAGTTTAACAGACCCCACAAGAAATCACAAGAAAGACCCAAATACAGACCAATGCCAGATCCCATAAGAACCAAACCAATACTCAGGCATCGGCCAGAGATATTAAGCACGTTGATATTCTGATCATATTTTTTTTCAAGCACATTTTACAAATTCCAAAACACATCAATCTTAATAACTACTTTTAATTTTGTATTTGATAATTTAAAAGTTATATATATTTGTCCATGAAGGCTGGAAGTGAAAAAACCCTTATATTCAGGTGTGCATAATTATTAGGGCAGGTTTTCTTTTACAAATAAAATGGAACACAACAATGTCATGGGTCGCGCAGGGGTCAAAAAACCACACACACCACAGCGTGGGAGACGAATGAAAGCGCTCCAGGTAGGTTTTGGTTTTGGAAGATGATGGCGCTGGAGACTAAATGTTTCCTGATTGTTTCACACCTAATTCTTTACCTTAATTCTTAATTATTTTGCAGTTAACATGTCTCTTTTCTTCTCCACCTGTTTTTACCAGACCCTCTAAGAGTCAGACCAAGACCAATAAAATATCCCTTAACACTCCACCAATACTAGATCCCTCTAAGCTCAGATATGGACCATTATCAGACCCGCCCACAGTTACAGATGCTCTTAGTCCAATACCACAACAGATCCAATGAGATCAAGCCCAATCTAAGTCCCCCATAAACCAATACCTTAAGACGCAGACAGATTCAAGACCATATACAACCATACAGTATAGTTCCTTTAAGATCCATACCAATTCCTGACCCTTTAAGACCCATACCTAAATCAATATTAGAGCTCCCAAGAATGATTGCAGAACCTCTTACAAGCATACAATACAGATCCCCTAAGATCCAGACAAACTCCAGACCACCTAAGACCCATTCTCAAACCAATACCAGAGCCTCTAAGACTCAGACAGATTCCAGACTCCCTTACACCCAGACAAAACAGATCCCATTAGACCAAGGCCAACACCAGACCCCCTAAGACCCATACCTAACCCAATACCAGAGCCCCTAAAACTCTGACCAGTACTAGACACCTCAAAGCCCAGATATAGACCAATACCAGACCCTCTAATGACCAGACCAATTAGAGACCCCTTATGACCCAAATCAATGTGATCTCTCATGGCCCTGAAATTTACCAAATTTGAAACTCTTGAGGCCCAGATACGTGGACAACAACCACAACCATGTCCACAACCCAACGTAACACCTGTCTTGGGTCATGAAAATTCCCACCAGTATATGCTAGGAATAAACTGTGACCTACCTTGCCTGAGACCAAAAGCAAAGTCCATGATCCAAACCAATACTTTGTTTGTATACCCAGTCCAAGGCCTTGTTTATGTGATCTTAAGTTTCATGACCAAGACCCCAAGATCAAGATTCTGCCCAGAAGGTGGTTAGCTGCTACAGTTAGATGAACAAAGACATTGGAAAACATGGATTTCAGCTTCATACTCTTTTGGAGAAAGATTGGCAAGCTAAAACTAAGATAGTGGGATCCCACATATTCTCCTTTTGATGTTATCTTTCTCTCTTTGGATCTGTTTTACTGAAAGTTGTAGTATTCATAGATTAAAAAATCTATGAATGATTTCCCATAAGGCCACAATGACAGAGACCCACAGATTGATTTGTATCCGTGTTTTTTGTCTGATCAGCAGTCTGATTGTATAACTTTGTTGCAATTGAAGCTCTGTGTAGGGGAATCAAATCTATTTTTTTAAACAACACAAAATGACTAAAGTACAAAAGTATCTGTCAGTCTGTCTGTGTTTGTGTCTGTGTCTGTCTGTCTGTCTTAACCCCTGATCAGTGCTGAACAAGAGTATAAAGGTCTGTTCCTGCACAGGTTGCAGTAACTCTAAAGAACATTCCAGGAATATTGTGAAAGTATTATATACTGGTTGCAGTAATGTCACAGCAGTTTGGTTAGCACAGGCTTGTGCAGTAGTTTAGCTACAGTCCCATGATAGCTGCGGTTAAATCCAGTAACAAGGATCTCATGGTTTAAACACGGTTCACTATATGTTATTTTGTGGTGAGCAGTGGTGATGTAATGCTGATGTAATGTTGTCAGGCTGTAGAGGGTAATTAGATCCAAATGAGGCCATTATGTAGAGATTGATTACAACGGAGGTTACATGTGCTGCTGGATGTCTGCACAAGACATGCGAGCCATGATAACACACTGTCCTTGAGCAAGATCAGGCACTGTGAAACGTAAAGGTAGATGAATAGAAGGTGTGTGTGTAATCATTTAGACATGCATCAGTATTTGTGATTTAACTCTGGGGTTTGGCTTATGATTATACCTTTGCAAGTTTGCTGTGTGTGCTTATGTTTGTGTGTTAAGACTAAGTGACTAAAAAATAACATTGGCAGCATTTACCTGACTTCAAATCTCTCTCAAATATCTGTTTGATTTCACTTTATATTGTGCGTTGTTGCATGCTGTACAGGAATGACTCTTGTGAGGACTATTAAAAAGAAGGATGACTGGCCACATTTATGATCACAATTAGGCCTGTTGCAATTATGTGACGGCAATCATTGAGCATTTCAAAATCCAATCAAATAGTGATATCCAAATAAGAAATAATTTTTATTTGTTTTCATTACACACTACATCTATTTGTCTGTCTGTCTGGTTGTCTATCTATCTATTGGTCTGTCTTTCTGTTAACTGTTATGAAATGTCTCCATTCCTGTACCGATACAGACAACTAGCTTCTCTCTCATTGTGTCTTCAAAATTGCAAAAAAGTTATTTTTTAGGCATCAGAATCATTCCGTTTCCATTCCGTAATGTATCCTAGATTGAAAGATTCCACATTTACCATCCCATCTGTATAATCTTCTGAATATAAGACCAGCATTTACATATTCACATTAAATCCTAAAACAGGAGGAAGGGGAGAGAAATGAGAGAGAAAGAAAGAAAGAGGGCTTGTAGACGAGTTAAGGGAGGGGCAGGTTCTAAATCAGCATGCTCTTAAATTTAAAAGCATGGACGTGATGTAGTCGAGTGGCGCTGAGCTGGCTTTTGAAGTACTACATTCAAACGAGGTGAGCGAAGCCACGCGTACAGTCGTGCTGTAAGTTTGGATTGACCAAGAGCACGATGAGTAGAGAGAGAGAGAGAGAGAAGTGTAGCCCCTTTTTCAGATGGTCTCTCCTACCTGGCACACAAACATGCTGCGGTTACAGGAAAGAGAACTGTACAGTGTCTATCTGCGAAATAGTGAAATAAACAAGTGAAGAACTGCAGATGCCCAGCTCTGCTTGGAAGAAGAGTGTGTGTGAGAGACAGAAGCAAGCAGCAAGAAATGATGTGAGGGATAAAAAAGACAGATGTGGACTCTTGTGTTTGGACCGGTGGGACCTGGATTGCAGAAAGCAAATTCTGCAGGATGCATTGCTGTTTTTAACCCTCGACGCTGTTTCTGAATGGATTTGATGCATTTTATGAAATGCTGAAGATAACAGACAGTGTGTTTTGGATGCTGAATAATATATTATGTGAAAAATTTGTGTTATGAATTAGTGGTGTGTTTTAATTGGTCTTGCGGACCGAAGCTGCCTTTGGATTTGTTTTGTACATAATATGAAAGGAAGAAACTGGAAATTAATGGAAAAGACAAGAGACTAACATCAGAGATAGTATAACGGGAGGAGAAGGCTCATGACACAATGAATGGAAGAATTTTCTGCTTGCAGTATGGTGGCTGTAGAAATGCAAATCCAACCTTTCAATTAGTCACCTTTTTTATTTCTAATTTTTTTTATTTTTAGGCCTCGGCTGCTTATTTACTCTTGAAAATGCATTAGCTGGGCAACCAGCTATGCAATAACATATAGTTTTGAGTGTTATTTTGCACTATAATATGTGTAATGTTTGACCAATTCGTTTGTCCCGTCGGAGAGGTTAACGATTTTTGAGGTTTACAAGATGGCGACCAATTAAACTGGAGTGACAGTCGCACTCAAGACTATTTTGTAGCTAAAATTTAGGCTCATTAATGTCTAATTTTCAGTCATTTTTGGGTGGCAGGGGGAACGATGATCTGAGCTCTGTTGGCATTGTCTGCACTGCCCAGCCCTCACCACACCTTCTATTCACGCCTTGGCCCCGCCCCTGCCCCGCTGATATGCAAGTGTGCCGATTGTTAAGGAGCGGCAGACAATTCTGTCTGCCCTCTCGCCGCACCGATGCCAGTGTAAGCCGATTGGCAGGTGTGATATGTGAAACGATACATGAAGTCTACATTTGTATGTGTTTGGAGGCTCTCTCGAGGATATGAAAAGTTTGTTCGGTGGTTTCGCAATAGTGTATGTTGGGCAACAAGTTGTGCACTTGAGTTTATAAGTCTGTGTGGAATGGGAGGGGATGTACAAGGACAAAGGAAAGACTCTCTATCTATTTAGTTTATAAATTGCTTTTCCTGTAAAATTGATGCATCCGTTAATCGTACACAGATTTCTTTCTTCTGTGGCAACACAATTTGCTGTTGAAAAAAAAAAGCCTAGTAAAACTAGCTGTTCGCCAAAGGCCGATGATAATTCTCTTTTTTTTTTTAATTTATTGACGTTGACACAATTACATTTTACTGTTTGGCTGGAAGTGTGCTGAATGTGGGGAACTTTTTTAGACAGAGAAAGTTACACAACGGAAAGAAACAATAATGAAAGAAGTGTTTACCTTTTATTATGGTTATATAAGGTAAATTATAATATTATGACTTTCTAATATAATAATAAGGCATAATATTATAAGGAATATTGCAATTCAGTTTTAATGCCACAAAACCCTTGCGATACATAGGGCGAGATACATCCTCTGAGCGTGTGCGTATTGTGTAGATTGCAGAAAAATGTGTATTCTGTTTACGTCCTCTGTGTGACTTGGTGGAAGACAAGAGAGTTTGGCTATCACTTGATAGTTATCAGTAGCGAACTTGAAATCCTTGATTTCAAACTAAGCTGTGCTATATCAAGTTGCCTGTTATGCAAGTTAATTGCGTTCTGCATTCACAATTACTGGTACCTTTATATCGGCTATCAGCCAGATATTGGCCAACAAGAACAGATCAAAATTCAAATCATTATTTGTGGAAAATCTTCCTGCCACAGTTTTCAAAAGAGCAGCATGAACATTATTCAAAATTTCTCCTTCTTTGTTCTATGAAAGACAGAAGGTCAAATGGGTTTGGAACAACGTGATGATGTAATTGAGTGGGTGTACTTATTAATTTAAGACATGGACTGCACATTTTATATGAACCGTTCCAATCTGTGTACATTGATTTATGTGTGTTCAGTTGCTTCACAATGGAGCATCCACTCTTGAGAAACACAGCGGTCTTGAATCAACTAAACAGAAGTCTGCTTTGCATTGTTCTGTCTTTAATTTCAAAATAATGTGAAACTTTATTGATCAATTTTAAACTCTAGGTTTAGCAATCCATGAAAGTCCCCTGCTAGCTGCACCCATTATAGCTCATGGTTTCATACTCGCATATGTTTGCTGCAGGGGTTTTATTAAGAAAGTATGTGATATCTCCAAGTAAGTGTGAAATGAGCGAATTTCACTGTGAATTTGTGTCATATTTAAATCTATTTGACATCTTTAAATTGTTGTTCACTTCCTCTACCAGCTTCTCCATTTATCAGCCTTTCTTTGTGTTTGTATGTGTGTGTGTGAGGATTTGTAAAGCGGGCACCTTTTGTAGACCATTGGATTCAAAGTGACAGTTCCTTGTTGATAATGTCGACTTATTTATGCTGTTGCATTATTTCCTGTCATTTTTCACTAGCTTCCTGGCAGTTGGAGTCTGCATCGCTTGCATGCTGTTAAATCGTACATCCTACATTGGGAAAAATAAATAAATAAAAGATTCCAAAATGGGCTTTACAGATAAATATAGTAGAAGAACCATTTTTGGGTTCCCCAAAGAACCTTTAAATAAACAGTTCTTAAAATTACCATTTTATTTTTGGTGTGAAGCATATTTTAATAATCTGAAGATCCTTTTTCCACTATAAAAAACATTTTGTTCAAAGGAAAGGTTCCATGGAACCAAATATGCCAATAAAAAACCTTTATATTTAAGAGTGTAGTAGTATGTGAGATTTTATTAATTATAGTATGGTTAAAAATAGTATATCAAAAGCCTTTTAACTGTATACAATTTTAGGAATATGTATCTGCATGCTTTTTCAGTTAAAATTACCCATAAAGTTACCCATAATCCCCTGTGCAAGAAGTGAGTTTGGAGTTAGTAATGGTTTCTTTTGAATATTTTCTTTTTAATTTTTTTAAAAGATTTTAGAAATAATACATTTTCGGGTAATAAATTTATCTTGATGTTTATGCTAGCATCCAATGAATAATATAATGCCATGGAACAGGTTTACAACATACAGGCCTAACTGACAATTTGATTGGCTGTTCTTAAGTGGAATGGGCTGATTCTGTCATTTGATTGGTTGATAGTCAAATGTTTAGTCTCAGGTCAGGGGTGTAACACGAGGATACGTAGGGGTAAATAATTTATCCACTGCTTCTCTCATCCTTTTCTATTTATAGCTTTCTTTCTTTTGCTCTCTTTTTTCTGTTCGGAAGTGACTTTATCCGCGTGTTTGAACTGCCTCCCCCAACCCCCCCCACCACCCCCAAAGGAAATTTTAATGAGGTCCTAAGATATTAGTTAATTCAAGTATAAAAAGTATGTGATGTTTTTCCCTACAGTTTATTAGGTGAACTGAAAATAGATAAATGAGACCATCGTTGACAGCATAGAGCCATAAGAAGAATGTGGATAGAGTATTTCAGATAATCTTTGATATTTAAGAAATGTTTGAGCTCATATTGACATCGTTTGACTGGTATTAAATATGAGCACATTTTGAGATGTAGTTGATGAGACTCTCGGAGACATATGTTAAGATTTACCTAAGCAAGTTTACATTTCAACAACTAAGATATGTAATAGATTTGTGTGTGTGTGCTGTGAGCAATCTGTAAAGTGTGTGTGCCTGTGTGTATATGTTAATAGGAGCTCTTGTTTGTTAGTCAGTCTGGTATGTGGTGTGTGGGTCTGAAGTGTGACGTGTCTCTGAAGTAAACAAACAGCCGTATTGTCAGAACGCGTCTCGTTGCCTCCTTTCCTCCTTGCTGTCATCTTTCCTCACCATTCCTCATTCTTTTCTCTTATTTCTCTGCCTCACCGTAGCGTCTTATTTGACTCGGAGTGATAAGAATCTGGATTTCTTTAGTTTAGCTGCTGAAAGTTGACTTTTATCATGGCGAGTAAAGAAAACTGATACTTTGTTTGTGTTGGTGTGTGTGTTCGTCACACTCATGCATACCAAAAATCTGAACTGCGACACAAATCATGGAGAGATTGAGCCAGGTAAGATCTGATTACATCATTCATCTCCCTCTTTAAACAGTAGCTCTATGACATCATTATATTTCATTATGATGTCAGTTCTTAGTTTTAGTAACTAAAACATCAAATCACTGCATGTTCAACTGGAAACAAAAGTGTTTACATGCAAAATATCATATAGTTATTAATTGTTGCTGGCCTCATAATGAACTTTATGTAACAGTCAATTGTGGACCTAATTAATGTCATAACAGCATTGCATTTTTAAAGGGGTCATATGATGCGATTTCAATTTTTCCTTTCTCTTTGGAGTGTTACAAGCTCTTGGTGCATAAAGAAGATCTGTAAAGTTGTAAAGTCTCAAATCCAAAGAGATATCTTTATAAAAGTTAAGACTCATCCAAAGCCCTCCTAAAACGCCTCATTTAAACACACCCCCACATACCTACGTCACTATGTGTGAAGATTTGCATAACACCGCCCAAATTTTCACTTAAAGAAAGAAGGTGTAACTTTGATTCTGCTGTAGTATTGTTGTGCCGTGTGTTTGGGTGAAAACGAAATCACGTGTTTGGCATTCCAAAAGAGGATGATATCTGCTTCGTCATGCCTGGAGCTGATCCGTGCTGGTCGCTGAGGAAATAGATCAGCTTCGCGCTGTGGATCGCCGGATCTGATTTTTACCGTGATGAAGCGGAGTCCAGCCTGGGGTCGTCACATGTGGTTGCCACAAACCCGCCGGATGCTCCTTCGTCGAATCAGCCGGCCGTTCCGTATTAAGCCCCGGAACGCCCACTGCCGCTCACTCTAGGCCGCTGTGTGTGACGCTGTGTGTTTCGTTGTTAAATGAAACTACTTTGGTTGGTCTTCCAAAAGAGGACCCAACTAAAAATCAGTGGTTAAGTTGTATTAACCAACACTGTTCCAGAACAGTTCAACCAAAAATATTCAGATGTGTGCAGCGCATTATACGGAGGACTGTTTCCTGATCCTGGTAGACTACAATGCCGGCTGTTCTGACTCACAGGACTGTAAGTACGTTTTTTATATTTAAAAAATTTGACACTGACGATTCAAACGCGAGTTTTTCAAAGCAGTGTAGAGTAGCACTTGTTGTTTGTAATTTATAAAACGATCCCAAACGACATGGTTTTATGTTTATGCGGCGCAGTGCAACGCAACGCATAAAAAGACAGTATAAATCCTTATAATCCATAATTATGTCCCCACTGGATGCAAACAAAACAACAAAAAAATGCCTCGTTTTTAATGGGTTTTAATGTTTTTGTCTCGTCGTTCCGGCTGGACATGGCATCACAGTATGGTAAGGGGCGTAACGTTTCCGTCACGCGCTTGAGGTATTCGGCTAATCACAAGTTCATAACGCACTGGATAGCTGGCCAAATCAGAGCACACCTTGCATTTCAGAACGATGAGCTTTGTAAAATCGAGCCGTTCAGAAAGGTGGGGCATAGAGGAGAAATAATAATGTTCAGTATGTGGAAAATAAGGTTTTTTGAACCTTAAACCGCATAAACACCTTTCATTCCACCAAATTACACCAAAATAATGTTCTTTTTAGCAACTCATACGGACCCCTTACACTCAACGTTTAAAAATAAGCATGTTAAAACTTGCAAGCAAAACTGGATCAATACTTAATTATGTTAGAGGTTATTCGTATTGCTACTAATCATTTATTCTTTATCTTAATAATACTCGACAAACACCGCGCGCATCAGTACCTGTTGATGTAGAAGTCTTGTAGATGATGATGATGATTATATACATTTAAATGTACACACAAATAATTATTCTACATGAATATTTAATAACATTCATTTTCAATATGTTGATGTATCTTAATGTTTAATGTGTGTCAAAGCAGATTGCAGTAATTAAAGTTCTATAAATTTGCTATTGGACATACCATAAAAATAATCAGGATCTGGATATCTGGTTTATGTTTGCTCCATATAGCTGTTCTTTTATCTCTTCAAATATAAGTCATAAAAGATGCAGCCTGTGTTGGGATCTTGTTTGTTCTCACACAATCTTTATTCCTCAACATCTACATTTGAAAGCAACGTGTCACAGTAGAAGAGTAGCAGCAATAACCGCGTGAGATTGATCTGTCAAACATTCGATTTATTTTTCGACCGTGTGCGCCCTTGGTCTCTGCTCCATCCTGTCTTTCATTAAGGATAAAATAAGGATGACATGATGTATGAGTCAAGAGGAGAGAACAACAGGGGGGAAATGAGCGTGTCACCAATCAGGCCTGACATTACAGTTACTCACACTCTGATGAGAGAGAGAGAGAGAGAAAGAGGAATTTGACTGAGAAAAAGATGGAGGCAGAAAGTATAATGAATCTCTGAATGCAAATATCTTCAGCACAAACTCGTAGTGTGTTTATTGCACAATAGTTGTTTAATATATTTTTTTTTACATAAATATGGCTTGTACTGTAACTTCCTATTAGGCATTTGTTTTGTCATGGTTGATAAACAAAAATATTATTGCAATTTAATTAAATTAAATGCAATGTTTGGCCCCCCTCAAACAAATGGCTTTTAATAAACTTCTTTAAATGATTAAAAATAAATAATTAACGTAATTAATAATAATTAATTAAAGAGTTAAGAGTTAAGAGGCACAATGTGTAATTTAATTACATGTGTTTTGTAATGTTTAACCCAGCACCAAAATGCACCATAGACTTTCATTATAAATGCTTTAAACACTATTATTTTTACTAAATAAATTAAATCTTACTGTTAACAGGTAGTTTACATAAATACCTGTTAATAAATGAATTTGTTTAATTAATTGTCATGTTAACTGGTGTAGTGTTTAATTTGGTAACTGACTTTTAAAACACAGTGTATTATAACATATAACCTGGAAATATGCCTTGCACCGTAGACTTCTATTCTAAATGCATTAAACATGCGGATTTTTTCACTTTTATAAACCAAGGGACAAGTTGAAATTATATTTAAAAGCATTGCTTTTAGAGCTCGGATTTGTACAGTGCATCTTTTCCATTGTGGGCTGAACTTGACGTACAGAGGCTATGATTTGAACGATGGCTTGCTGTTTGCGGCTTGAAGCCGCCCTTGTACGAGTGTGTGAGTGAGCTGTAATGACAGACGCTACAACAGGGTTGGTGTGTGTGTTGTGTGTGGTGTGTGTGTGTGTGTGTGCGTGTGTTTGTGTTTGTGTGTGTGTGTGTGTGTGTGTTGTGTGTGTGTGTGTGTGTAAGGTCATAAGATCCGGCCATTTAGTGACATAAATCCACTGAAAATACCACTCTGAGGAAGTTCTGGGTATTTTCACACTAAAAAGAGGTGGAGAGATTGAGAGAGGCAGAAGAACATTCTGCAGGAAGTGGGGAAAATTATAAATAAGTTCCTTAAGTGTTGATAAAAATAGCCAGGGAATGTCTGCCTGACTGACTGACTTTTAGAGCTGTATGATTCTTTGTTAAATGGTGTCAGACGGTGTCGTGTGTGTGTGTGTGTGTGACAGAAAGCTGGACGGCTCTTGAATCTGAGTGGAATCGTCTGTGAGGGCATGCCGGAGTGAAAGAACGAACAGAAGAGCATGTGTTACTCTTAGTGCGTCTTCACACTAGGCGACAAGTGTGTGGTTTTTCAGGCTGGTCCTCACTACACTACTGTCAGATTAGAGGAATCACTAGTGTTGTTTTTGGCGGCCTGTTTTAATTTTAGTTTTAGTCTAGTCTTTGTGTGAAACTGTCATTTTAGTTTTTATTAGTTTTAGTCACGTTCATGCTCTTTTTATTCTAGTCAAGTTTTAGTCAACTAAAATTCTGAGCATTTTAGTCTTATTTTAGTCGGAATTATCCATGACTATTTTAGTCTATTTTTAGTCAATGAAAATTGTATTTTAGTTTCTTTTTAGAAATGCAATTCTATTTAACCCAGTCAATATAGTATAAGTAGTAGTATAGACGAAACCAAAATTTTATTTTAGCCAAACCCATTTCAAACAAGGTTATCTTATTATATTATTGTTACCTTATAGACTCAAGAATACATCCATTCCAGAGATGGAAGACGATCTGATTTGAATTTACAACATTTATTTTACCAACCAAACATGTTAGATGTACACACACATAAATTTAAATAAAGACGAACCCCGGCTGGCCGGCCATCGGTCCCTTTCTCTATGTCAGACTTAACGTTGTTTGGTTTTCGTCTTCTAAATCAGAGTTTCCCAACCTTTCTTTAGTCACGGCACACTTTGGAAATTTTAACAAATTTGTGGCAACCTACAAATTATTGGCACATATTGATTTCTAATTCGATCTGATAATTTGAAAAGTATGATATTGTACAACAGGGAAGACCTCAGCAGAATTATGTATTACAGATAGTTTTAATATTATAAAGTAGGCTACTTTCTAATGAAGAGCCAATTTATATGACAGAGTTTAATTAGGCTTTTTTCATATGTAACTGTGCGATAGTTATAATGTTAATTAAACAAAGTTTTGCTCACTCAATGTATTTTTGTATGGCTATTAAGAGATTTTTTTTTTTTTTTTTACCAATTATCCAAATAATTTTTAATCTTAGAAAGCTATTATTATCAGAGGGCACGTTAGCATAACGGTTAGCAGATCAATGAAAGAGAGCAGCGTTACCAGAGTTGCCCATATAACACACCATGACAGTAGGGCTATTGCAGACAGAAACAAAACTGTACTACATCGATGTTTCCTGTCAGCTCGATTTTCGAGTGGACTTTGCTGTTCCGAAGAGCATGAACGGTATACGAGTGGAGCACTCACATGGGCCGTGAGCGACTGCAAGAGCACACACGCGCAGAGAGTCGGGATAACGCACACACAGATCGGGTACTCGCATACAGAGTCTATGGATATCACACACACCACACACACACACACACAAGTGAATCCTGAGCGGTGAACTCATTTTCGGCAGCCGGAATTTCTGTGCATCTCTAATTATTGGTGGCATTAGAAATGGATATTATATAATAGCTGCTTTTTTTTTAACATTTTAGCAATTTAAAAATATTTAAAAAATGATTTTTTACACGGCACCCGGTTGGGAAACACTGCTCTAAATAACGCCACGAGTGGGGCTTAAGGAAGTGACGTCGCCTGCGTCTGCGCAATGCGACCAGATGCAGCCCCTGAAGTGAGACACAGGAAACAGAAATACTGCAAAATAATAATAATAACGAGACAAAATAACGTTATAACATTTTGTTTCGTCTCGTTTTGGTCAACGAAAATGAAGAGACATTTTAGCATAGTTTTTATTTTGTAAACCACATTTCGTCTCGTTTTTATTCGTCAACGATATTGCATTATACATTTAATTAGTCATCGTCACATGACCAGCATTTGCGTCTCGTCTCGTTTTCGTCACGTGATTAAAGGTTCGTTGACGACTATATGTAGTCATAATTTTCGTTGACGAAAGCAACACTAGGAATCACTGTACTGCTCACATTACACACATCGGCAACCTTCTTGTCATCTTAATGAGTACACTTTGGTTTTTTATAGCAGTAACAATTTTCAATGAGAAATCGATAGTAATTTTGTACAATTAGAAAGAAATAACAAGGAACACATTATTAATTAAATAAAATAAAATGTGAAATTCTGGAGTAGAAAAACTGAAATAGTATTCTCATAAAACGTACTCCAATATTTTTTGTTTTATTTACAACTTAAATTTTTTTTTTTTTTACAGTGGTTCCTAGCACCAAACAACTATGCATAAACCGGAATCATGAACATGCGAACTTTTCCCACGTGCACATTAATTTACTAATTGTGCACACAAATTAACTTTCTGTGTGCAAACAAGAAAATGTCCCCGTGCCCATCTTAAACGAAAGTCTCTGATTTGTATTTATTTATTTATTTTCCTCCTCTGCAAATAGTTCTCATTTTTGAAGGCTGCGCCCTCTGGAGGTATTTGTCAGATGTCACTAAGGATGTCATATTTTTTGTAAAATAACCATTACATTGCACAGTGCAGGTACAGCCTTCGAAATTAGACGACTAATATGTCATTAAATAATTCAAACAAAACCCCTGTGTAACCTTTTTTTTTTTTTTTTTTTCAATGGTGTTAACGTGGATTTTTTTTGCTCAACCGTTTATATGGCGGAAGCCCCAGGACACTCAGCTGCATCTAAATTTACTTTCAAAGTACTTAATCATGAATTTCACTACCACTGATGACGACGCTTTCTTCTAGGGCTGCACGATATATCGTTTCAGCATCGATATCGTGATGTGCGCATCAGCGATAGTCACATCGCAGGATGTGCGATGTTTAGTATAGGCTACTGATCGTTATATTTATACTGATTGTATTCTTTGCTCACACACAGACATGGTGTCTACACTGGATGCGACAGCTGTACAGAGATACCCATTTCTAAATAAATTTAGTAGATATGTTAAATATGCTTAGTAGACAGCATCACTGATAATGAGTTCATTGTACTTTGTCGCGCCGCTCGCGTCCGGTGTAGACATGGTGAGAGCCACGCAGAGGCACGTGAACACTGAATTCTGTTCACTTCTGCGTCTATTTGTGCCTGAAATACTGTGCTGCAAAACAATTGAGAAAGAAAATGGATGTGTAACAGTATATTGGTTTAGAGCAGTTTAATGTTCCTAGCTTTTCAGTGTTATCGATGTTAATCACACAAACAAAACCGAAAAATCACTTTTGTAGATTTAACCAAGATTTATTAGATTTAATTTATACAGTGAAGACTATGCAGTGTTATTTTACATTTGATTATTCAATTTCTGTACCTGAATACTGTTAAACTTATTTGAAAAATATAAAGCAGTTTATTTCATTTGTATCTTTGTTCTGTTATATATATCTATGCTTGTAAGTTTGTTTTATTTTCCTAGCGGATTACCGCCTACAAAATCACCCCAATCATTATTTTTTTCCCCCAAATAAACTATTCAAGTTATGTGGTGATTTTTATTTTTTCTTCATATCGCAAAAAAATTAAATATCGCAATGTGAGTTTTTTTCCAATATCGTGCAGCCTTGGGTCTTTTGAACAAATACATTTACAGATACACTAAATCCTCCATTGTTGGCATTGTCCTTTGACCTGGATGTTTATTGATCTACTAGCAGCAATCGTGAAACTAATTTACTCAAGTGTTGTCAAACATGAGCAATCAAGCACGAGGAACAACTTTCTTGGTACCTGTAGAACTTACAAGTTGTGTTACAGAAATGAGTTGCTCTGCTCACAGTTACACAGTTACTTACAGTTCTTCAGCTCCCATGCCTTCATGGGTCTGCATAATGATAATTGGATGTAGATATCAGAATCCCAGTGGAAGTAGTGCATGATCCAGGTTTTTTTGCTTACTGTTTCATGAATAGTGCGAATATTTGGTGTTCTGCATTTGGCATTCTGTGTAGTAGGAAAGTACGCATAACCAGACTTGGGGAATGATCCTTGCTGCCTTAAAGTGCTAAGCTAACTTTTGAGTTTCTCATGGACATATTTACGAGCATTTTATAATATTAGCTGTGACATGTCCCATTTTAAAAAAATGAGCATAGCGTCATTGTTGCAGTCTTTCCCTCATAATTCCCACTAATTGTGTGTCTAGTCAGCTTGCTGCAGTATCCGTGCTGAATAGTACAGCTCTGGAAATCATAAGAGAAGATGAGCTGAGATTTCTTCACTCTTATCCATGTGAATGAGCTCTGTTAATCTGACAAACGACCATTAAGAGGGATTGAAATGCTTCTCGTTCTCGTGTACGACATCTCAGAGAACATTCGCTCATCTCTAAATACGCCTGTGCTCACATACGCTCAGCGTGAGCTGTCAGACCGATGTATGGAGCATGAACGAGAGATTGGTGAGCTGAAACATGGCGCTGAGTGAATGCTAATATGCCGTGGAGGCCCCAGAGCTTTAAGACCACCAGCCATTTACACTACTGTCTTTTTTCTTGTCTCTTCTGTTCTCATCCTGTCTCGATTTGTCATGTACATGCTATCTTTTCTCTTCTTTCATATACTCACATCTCTTATTTTTATATCTTCTCTTCTCTCACATAATCTTATCTCTTCTTGTTTCATCTCATTTGTCACAAACTCTTCCTTTCTCATCTCAGCTCATCTCGCATAGTCTCGTCGTGTCTCATTTTCTCTCACCTACTCATCTCATCTCTGCCCATCTGTCTCAGACATCATTTCTTGTCTCCTCTTTCATATGCAGTACTCTTCTTTTCTCACAAAATGTTGTCTCTTGCTATCCCATCTTTTACATACTCTTACTTTTTCATCTCGCATAGTCTCTTCTCATCTCTACTCGACAGTTTTTGTCATCTCACTGCCTTCTTTTAAATGCTCTTTTCTTTCTCCTAATCTCATCTTATCTTTTTTTGTGTCATATTGTCTTTTCTCATTTCATCTAGTCTCTTTCCTTCACACAATCTAGTCTATTCTTGCCTTTTTTCACATACATCTTTTCTGTCGTCTCACAATCTGTCGTCTTCTCTCGTCTCATCTTGTTTCATCTCACATTCTATCTCCTGACAATTTTTTTCTCCCACATTCTTTGTGCATAACCTCATCTCCTCTTTCTGGTCTTGTCTCTTCTCTTAAATACTCTGTTTACATCTTTTCTCGGCAAGTCTCTTCTCATCTCACATACCCTTCATTTCTCATCTTGGCTAATTTCTCTCAGTATTAACTCTTGTCTCTAATATTCTTGTCTCATCTCATATATTACTTTATCTTACATGCTCTCTTTTTTCATATCTAGTATTTTCTTATCTCGTCTCATCTCATCTGTTCTCTACTTGTCTCATCTTTCACATACTCACATACTTGTCTCAACATTTCCCTCACATGAGGGAAAATCACATCTTGTTTCTTTTCTCACATCTTTTATCATCTCACATACACATTTCATTTCTTATTGTTTCTTCTTATATATTTACAGTGGGTACGGAAAGTATTCAGACCCCCTTAAATTTTTCACTCTTTGTTATATTACAGCCATTTGCTAAAATCATTTAAGTTATTTTTTTTTTCCTCATTAATGTACATACAGCACACCATATTGACAGAAAAACCCAGAATTGTTGACATTTTGCAGATTTATTAAAAAAAGAAACTGAAATAATCACATGGTCCTAAGTATTCAGACCCTTTGCTCAGTATTTAGTAGAAGCACCCTTTTGATCTAATACAGCCATGAGTCTTTTTGGGAAAGATGCAACAAGTTTTTCACACCTGGATTTGGGGATCCTCTGCCATTCCTTTTTGCAGATCCTCTCCAGTTCTGTCAGTTTGGATTGTAAACGTTGGTGGACAGCCATTTTTTTAGGTCTCTCCAGAGATGCTCAAGTGGGTTTAAGTCAGGGCTCTGGCTGGGCCATTCAAGAACAGTCACAGAGTTTTGTGAAGCCACTCCTTCATTATTTTAACTGTGTGCTTAGGGTCATTGTCTTGTTGGAAAAGAACCTTCGGCCCAGTCTGAGGTCCTGAGCACTCTGGAGAGGGTTTTCGTCCAGGATATCTCTGTACTTGGCTGCATTCATCTTTCCCTCTATTGCAACCAGTCGTCCGTGTCACTGCAGCTGAAAAACACCCCCACAGCATGATGCTGCCCCCACCATGCTTCACTGTTGGGACTGTATTGGACAGTGTGATGAGCAGTGCCTGGTTTTCTCCACACCTCCCGCTTAGAATTAAGGCCAAAAAGTTCGATCTTGGTCTCATCAGACCAGAGAATCTTATTTCTCACCATCTTGGAGTCTTTCAGGTGTTTTTTAGCAAACTCCATGCGGTTTTTCATGTGTCTTGCACTGAGGAGAGTTTTCTGTCGGGCCACTCTGCCATAAAGCCACTGGTGGAGGGCTGCAGTGATGGTTGACTTTCTACAACTTTCTCCCATCTGCCGACTGCATCTCTGGAGCTCAGCCAAAGCGATCTTTGGGTTCTTCTTTACCTCTCAAACCAAGGCTCTTCTCCCCCGATAGCTCGGTTTGGCCGGACGGCCAGCTCTAGGAGGGGTTCTGGTCGTCCCAAACGTCTTCTTTTTAAGGATTATGGAGGCCACTGTGCTCGTGCTCTTAGGAACCTTAAGTGCAGCAGAAATGTTTTGTAACCTTGGCCAGATCTGTGCCTTGCCCAAATTCTGTCTCTGAGCTCTTCAGGCAGTTCCTTTGACCTCATGATTCTCATTTGCTCTGACATGCACTGTGAGCGGTAAGGTCTTATATAGACAGGTGTGTGGCTTTCCTTTTCAAGTCCAATCAGTATAATCAAACACGGCTGGACTCAAATGAAGGTTTAGAACCTTCTCAAGGATGATCAGAAGAAATGGATAGCACCTGAGTTAAATAATATGAGTGTCACAGCAATCCTTAGGACCATGTGAATATTCAAGTGTTTCTTTTTTATAAATCTGCCAAAAATGTTCAATCAATTCTGTGTTTTTCTGTCAATATGTGGTGCTGTGTGTACATTAATTAGGAAAAAAAAAAAAAACTGAAATGATTTTAGAAAATGGCTGCAATAACAAAGAATGAAAAATTTAAGGGAGTCTGAATACTTTCCGTACCATGTGTGTTATATCTATATAATATATAGATATAATGATATCATATATGCTTTTGCTCGTCTTACAGTGTCCTTCTTGGTTCTGTCTGTGCTTGTCTCTTCTCATCTCACCTGTATTCACACCTAGTCTTTTCTCTTCTAATCTTCACTCTTCTTGTCTAATCTCATTTATTGCCTCATGTTATTTCATTTAGTCTTTTCACATCAGATTTTGTCTAATCTCATGGGCTATACGTGCTTTTATTACTTGCATCTGTTAAATACACAGAACACACACAAACCATCCTTCCATAAAAATTCCATTGACTTTAAAAACCTATTCATCCAGCACAGGAATCTGGCTGGCTTTGACCCAAGGGCTAAAAGCTGGTGGAAGCCTTTGTAAGTAAGTGTTGCCTGCGAAATACACTCAGAAAGGGAACCAAGCCAAACAGGAAGTGGCAGTGTTAACCTAATTCCTGGAGAGGAAATAATTGGCCATTCCATCTGATTGGCTGTAATTTCATTGGCTAGCTGCATGTGAAAAATAGACGTGTTTGTGCATTAGCAGCTGGGCACATTGAATACGCAGAAAACCCAATCCTGCATCAACACCCCCACAGCAGAGCTCTTCACAGGAGAATGTTTCAGTCCGAGTGCATGTCTACACACTTCATAGACACCATCAAAGTCAAGGCTGGGATCCAGTAGGGTGCTTTATTGCACTCAAACACACAGTGTTCTATTATCTTATTCTAGTTCTTATTCTGTTGTGCTTTTGTGGGAATGTGCAATGTTCGATGCAAGTTAAGCTTTGTCAGCAGAGTCGCTGAAATGCTGTGAAATACCACAGAAAATCATTTCAGCTCATCCCTCAGTTTGTAAAAGTAAGCACAGTTGCTTTTACCTTAAAGCTTTTAATGTCTAAAGTGTAGCGTCTGGACCAATCAAACACACAATATATATTTTGTTAGCTAGATTTAACAAATACTCTGTAACACCCCTCAGTTAACAAGCCATAGGAGGACCTATGGACCCTTCCCCCTCGAAAGGCGTAACACCCCCGGACCCTGGTAACCATGGCAACCCTGACACCAGATACGTTTACGACCTCATGGAATGTGACCAGGGAAAATGTCCCATAAGCAAGAGGCAAATGCAGAGTAGAAATGTACTTTTCTACTAATTAATTAATAGGAAAACCTTACTTTGAATGAACAGTGTATCCTTCAGGCAATGGTGTATGTTGTCTTTGATATTTTATAATGTTTTATGCAGGCTTATGATGGAACCCATTCCTGTCATCCTTTCACTATAACTAATCCTACCTTGTTTAGTATCTATGAATTAGCCTTCTTATGATCGAAACAAGCGTGTATATTACATGTTGGTACATAGGCAATATATATTAGTGTCCTGATAATCTTTAGTAATTTCGATTCAAGTTCCATTTGCAAATTACCATGCTTAGAGACAACGGGTCGTAAAACGCCTCCCTCAATGCCACCCTCCCGCTTGGAATTTCCATCATTTCTCATTGGATAAGCCCATCTTGAGAGGTGGGGATCTTCTCCGACTTTAAAGGCCCCGCTCCAGGGACCCGCCCAGGTTCGGTTGTTCTGTTAGGTTTTCGATAAGATGTGAGTTCCAATGCTCCAGAACATCCTAAGTTACGTGCCAGGCTTCAGCCTAGACCTTTCCATTCATCAAGATCCTCTGACTCAAAACTCGTTCTTTTCATCGACCCAAATTCAGCAAAGATCAAACTGAAACTTCAGATATACAATCCACCTCCTTTCCGACCAAGATGATACATGCATATCAAACTTATTAATTGATACATTATGTATCATTCGCACCTTTTACAAAGGTGTGTTTGAACTAGAATCTGATGTTTTCCCTCGGGCAGATCTGCTGAATATGCAAATGGTTCCATAAGTTTCATTCCTTATGTCTCTTCTCTGTACTTAGTTAAGCTTTAACCCTTTCCTATACCAACTTGTATGGCGTGTGTGTGTGTGTGTGTGTTGTGTGTGGTGTGTGTTTGTGTTTGTGTGTGTGTAGACCAGTTTATGTGTTTATGTAGTTGGTAGACCAAGTTTAAGTGTTTATGTAGTTAATAAAGTCTTACTTGTATCTCACTTGACGTGGTTAATTGTTTGCTTATAACTGGAGTCACTTAATCAGGCAGATTTATGCTACAAGCTTTTGTAAAATTGTACAGTAAGAAAGTTAATTCCCTTAACCAGGAAATTAACATTCTAAGAATTGACAAGACAGTTTGCCCTGAGAGGTCAGCTAAATATCTACAACAGATCTAAAATATTCATAATTAATTATAAATATTTTAGATTATTATTCATATTTCCCATGCGACGATTCGTTACAACAGGACAGTATGTTCTGAAGAGTTTATAAAGCAGAAATGTGTGGCTTGTGTTTTCAAGTATTTTTAAAAGTAAAGTAGATTGTGATTCCAAACTTACTTACTTTCTTCTGCAGAACACAAAATATATTTTGAAAACTGTTGTTAACCAAACATAGTGATTGAGTCAGTGAGTGAGTGACTGACTGATTGGGTGAGTGAGCGAGTATATTGCTTTACAATATATCTTGGTCTGGTTTTAACTCCAACTGGAAATTTCAAATTGCAATTAAAACATTACTTATAAAAGCCCGCAGGGCACTGCATGCCATACGAATGAAATTATTCAAAATAAACATCCCCATCAGAATTTGGACAAAGATTTTCGATAGTGTCATACTGCCTATTGCCCTGTATGGAAGCGGGATCTGGGGCCCAGCGAGTAACTACAGCCATAAAGATTGGCACAAACACCCTTTAGAAGCTCTGCATGTAGAGTTCTGCAGAAGCATCCTTCATGTACACAGAAACACTCCTAATAACGCCTGCAGAGCCGAGTTAGGCCGTCTCCCCCTAAATCTAATCATTAAAAAAAAAGAGTTTTAAAGTTCTGGATCCACTTAAACGCTAATTCGGAAGATTCTCTTCATTTTAAAGCACTAAAACACACAGACATTTACTGACCAAGTACAGACTGAGTGACCACCAGCTGGCCATAGAAAGAGGACAACATGACTGTTACCTAAAGAAGAGTGCATCTGTAATGAATGCAGATCAGGATCAGTTGAGACGGAGGAACACTTCCTCCTCCACTGTGACAAATGCACGTCCTTAAGAGACTCACTGTACATTCAAATACAGCAGAACATTCCTGAGTTCCAGTCACTCCATGAAAATCACAAATTAAGAATATTACTTGAAGGACCTACTTCCTCTTTGGTAGCACATCATATTTATAAATGCCACAAACTAAGGTAAAGAGTGAACACAGCTACATTAGTAATACCATCAATGTTTATATAAAAATAGGGGATTCTTGTGGTACATGCATTTTTGTTTTGTTTGTTTTTTTAATTCTGCTGTTTACAATGCTTTGGCAATATGTACCTTAGTATGTCATGCCAATAAAGCAATGTGAGTGAGTGACTGACTTGAGTGGAGTGAATGAATGAATGAATGGCCAATTCTCAAAATATCTTTTTTTTCCTTTAGGTCCATAGATAGATAATAATAGATGTAGGGCTTGGGGTCACTGCCTTATAAAATTATTAAAATATTGTAAGTGTAAATATCGTGATATGCATATCGCAACGGCGTGCGATATTATTATTATCATTTTAATAATAGGCTACTTGAATCAAAACGTTGCAAAAGGTCAAAGTTTTAGTTTGACGCATAAAGCATGGGAATTGCTTGACGTTAAAGAGTTAAGTGCAATAAGTTGCAGAAAACAACTCTCTGCCGTCTGACTCACACCTGAAACACGCGCACAAGCCGCATCTCGCGCAGCGTCTCTTCGTTTTTGCCGCACACGTGCTAATCGTGCGCACGTCACACACACACACACACACACACACACACACACACACACACACACACACCCACACACACGGGTTAAAGGGACAGCAGCTATAAATACGTGCTGCTGAATATGTCCCTAATGTTAATCAAACAACAAAACAGCTATAACAAAGATTAATCTAAATGTAATTCATACAGTGAACACTATGCAGTGTTATTTTACACTTAATTATTACATTTCTGTACCTCAGTACTACTGTTTATATTATCTATGCTTGTAAATTGTTACTTCTTTTTTTTTTTTTTTTTTTTTACTGTTTTGTTCACTGCCTATTATCTGTTTGACTTCTCATACTATAGTTTTTGCGTGGTATTGAATAGTACTTGAAAGTGTAGGAAAAGCAAAGTTACAATGAATAAAATTAGTTGTCAGATTATTATTATTTTTTTTTTATGTTCCACTGATGTTAAAATGACATTTTCTGATTTGTGAAATTACTTTTTATGTAATGCTAAAACACTGCTGGTCACTTTCAGAAGTTGCAGGGACTCTTACTTTTCCAAGAAAGAATGTAAAACAAATTGGTTATATAATTTTCATTTTTAAATATTTTAAAATATAATTTAAATAGATTTCACACACTTAAAGCAATATCGTATCGCATATCGCTTTTTCTTCTATATTTATCGCACACCCTCATAGAAATAGATAAAGGTTTTGGACAACATGAGGGTGAGTAAATGAGACTACTGTTCTGACCAGTGGATGTATTACTGGTACTTCTGCTTATTAACAGTATAATTACATCACATCCCCTTTTAGTATCTAAAAAAGTTACCAGGTTTATGGGGTTTACATGATCATGACAGGAGTTGAAAGACTGGATGTTTTCACAGGCCAGTTTATCATACTGCCATCATCATACTGGCAGCCACAAGGCATTAACATAATACAAATAATGATTATCCATTCACTTTTTCTGATGGACTTGGCTGCTTATATACAGTGGGTACGGAAAGTATTCAGACCCTCTTAAATTTTTCACTCTTTGTTATATGGCAGCCATTTGCTAAAATCATTTAAAAGTTAATTTTTTTTTCCTCAATGTCCACACAGCACCCCATATTTGACAGAAAAACCAGAATTGTTGACAGTTTTGCAGATTTATTAAAAAAGAAAAACTGAAATATCACATGGTCCTAAGTATTCAGACCCTTTGCTCAGTATTTAGTAGAAGCACCCTTTTGATCTAATACAGCCATGAGTCTTTTTGGGAAAGATGCAACAAGTTTTTCACACCTGGATTTGGGGATCCTCTGCCATTCCTCCTTGTAGATCCTCTCCAGTTCTGTCAGGTTGGATGTAAATGTTGGTGGACAGCCATTTTTTAGGTCTCTCCAGAGATGCTCAATTGGGTTTAAGTCAGGGCTCTGGCTGGGCCATTCAAGGGCCATTCAAGAACAGTCACAGAGTTGTTGTGAAGCCACTCCTTCGTTATTTTAGCTGTGTGCTTAGGGTCATTGTCTTGTTGGAAGGTAAACCTTCGGCCCAGTCTGAGGTCCTGAGCACTCTGGAGAAGGTTTTTGTCCAGGATATCCCTGTACTTGGCCGCATTCATCTTTCCCTCGATTGCAACCAGTCGTCCTGTCCCTGCAGCTGAAAAACACCCCCACCGCATGAATTGCTGCCACCACCCTGCTTCACTGTGGGGACTGATATTGGACAGGTGATGAGCCGTGCCTGGTTTTCTCCACACATACCGCTTAGAATTAAGGCCAAAAAGTTCTATCTTGGTCTCATCAGACCAGAGAATCTTATTTCTCACCATCTTGGAGTCCTTCAGGTGTTTTTTTAGCAAACTCCATGCGGGCTTTCATGTGTCTTGCACTGAGGAGAGGCTTCCGTCGGGCCACTCTGCCATAAAGCCCCGACTGGTGGAGGGCTGCAGTGATGGTTGACTTTCTACAACTTTCTCCCATCTCCCGACTGCATCTCTGGAGCTCAGCCACAGTGATCTTTGGGTTCTTCTTTACCTCTCTCACCAAGTCTCTTCTCCCCCGATAGCTCAGTTTGCCGGACGGCCAGCTCTAGGAAGGTTTCTGGTCGTCCCAAACGTCTTCCATTTAAGATTATGGAGGCCACTGTGCTCTTAGGAACCTTAAGTGCATCAGAAATTTTTTTTGTAACCTTGGCCAGATCTGTCCTTGCCACAATTCTGTCTCCGAGCTCTTCAGGCAGTTCCTTTGACCTCATGATTCTCATTTGCTCTGACATGCACTGTGAGCTGTAAGGTCTTATATAGACAGGTGTGTGGCTTTCCTAATCAAGTCCAATCTGTATAATCAAACACAGCTGGACTCAAATGAAGGTGTAGAACCATCTCAAGGATGATCAGAAGAAGCACCTGAGTTAAATATATGAGTGTAACAGCAAAGGGTCTGAATACTTAGGACCTACCGTGATATTTCAGTTTTTTCTTTTTTAATAAATCTGCAAATATTTCAACAATTCTGTGTTTTTCTGTCAATATGGGGTGCTGTGTGTACATTAATGATGAAAAAAAATTAACTTAAATGATTTTAGCAAATGGCTGCAATATAACAAAGAGTGAAAAATTTAAGGGGGTCTGAATACTTTCCGTACCCACTGTATATCTCTAGCATTACCTGTGTTGGGGGTAACGCATTACAAGTAAGTGATTTATGTAATCAGATTACTTTTTTTCAAGTAACTATTAAAGTAACTAATTACTTTTTTAATTTACAAGAATAATATCTGAGTTACTTTTTCAAATTTTTCACAACAGGAGAGCTGTCAATCAATAAATTGGGAAAAAAGTAACTTGCGTAAGTTAACTTTTTTTTCCAATTTATGATTGACAGCTCTCCTGTCCCCATCGGTAAATCAGAAGATGTTACTGTAGTTCCAAAATAAATATGAATATTAATTAATCTCACTCACACACAAAAAAAACAACACACAGATTCAGTATTCCTCAAAATGAATTAAAACAGTGAAATGCAAACTCAGAGTATGACGCAAACTTGCAATAATTAAATATTAAACAACACAAATAACTTTTATGTATTTAATCCCATTCTATTAGCTTCTGACCTTCGATGATCCAGTTCAACCGTACTAATAAGCAAAATTTACTCTAGACAAACATTTGTGTGTCTTTTTATTGCTGAAGTGTGTTGAAATTTCTTCTTCTGCATTCTACTGTACGGACGTAAATTTACTTTTCCTTCATTTCACATTTTTGGGGGTGTGAAAGGGGCTCGTTTTAGGATTGCCAAAAATGAACTTTTTTTGTAATTTTAAAAAAAAAACAAGGCAAGCCACACCTGCATGCTGCTAAGTGTCTTCCCTCCCACCATGCCTGGTCCTTTCCTGGTGCTGCCCCTGTCCCAGAGGGGGGACAGAAAAGAGAACACAGAAGAATTTTACAAAAAAAGTAATGTAACGCATTACTTTCCATAATAAGTAACTAAGTAACGTAATTAGTTACTTTTTTATGGAGTAATGCAATATTGTAATGCATTACTTTTAAAAGTACTTTCCCCAACACAGTATCCCATATATAATTCTATATATAGGGCTGGGCGATAATTCGATAACGATAATTATCGCGATATAATTTTCCTAGATAAAACGATATGAAGAGTTCGATAAATGTTCGATATAATATTTATACACCATAAGCAGAACGAAACAGCGCGCCTCATTTGAATCGCGATTCGCGCCACACGGACGTTTATCCGCTCGGATCAAAGTTCAAACCGGCTGCGTGCCGTGAGCTCACTAGAGCAGATGTGTTTACTCGGTCACGCAAGCTCTAAACAGCGCTGTAATATCCAGTGTGAACCGCTTGAACTCGGCGATGAACACTAATGACACTGTGATTTAAACTAGTTTAAAGCCAAACAGGAGGAACACTGTGTGCAACGAACGAGACAGTCAGAAGGCTTTTCAATTCATCATTTACCATGGATTTACTGTAGTAACACTCACTGCACTATGGTATTGTGGCAGAAATGTGGGATATTCACATTGGATTTTATTACAGGAGTAATGGTATATAATTATAGTATGTATTTGTGATTAAGCTATAGCATGTGTGCATTTATACTGAATGTTTTTAGACTACTGTTTTTTTATACAGGCAACCTGAAAACCATATAGTTATATTTTTACCATGGTATTGAGGTGCTATATGTGTGGTTTTAACTGTGTTTATCATGATTTAAATGTATGCTACTATGGGAGACCAATGCTTAGTAAAAAAAATAAAACCTTGGTCAGAATAAATTTAACCATATAAAACTGAGGTTGCTACAATGTTTACAGATGTTACTAGTTTTGATAATGAACAAAAATGTACCTCTGCATCCTAACTCAAGCTACTATCAAATGTGCATTTCTAAGAGACAAAAAAGTGATATTATTATTAATATTATCAGGCAACCCAAACCTGTTTCTTGATTTGAAACCAATTACCTCCTTCGAACTGCAGAAATAAGAAATTCATTTTTTCTATTTTGATATTTATTTTGTTAAGGAAAATGAATGGTCTGGTTTCTACAAGTTTCACTTTGGAGCAAAAATGTTTTATGGCTTTAAACTTGATCGTGATAATTATCAATATCGACTGATATGAAAAAAAAAATATCGTGATCATTTTTTGGCCATATCGCCCAGCCCTATATATATATATATATTTTCTGTATAATTCCTGACTTTTTCTTTTTATTAGCTTTTATTATTTTAATACTCGCACAAACTGAAAAGACTTGTGATCTGGTCTCTCAATTTAAAGAGCACAATATTTTTTGAAGAGATACTTTTTTTTGAGGTTGACGGACAGGTTGAATTAATGCTCTAGCTGATAGAAAAGAGAGAATGTGTGTGTGTGTGTGTGTGTGTCTCAAAGTGCAAAGAGGTCTTTTCTCTAACTGTATGCAAACCAGGCTTATTAAAGATGATTCACATAGTGGACAGTTAAAATCACAGCTAATTGGTCTCTCTCTGTTTCTCTTTCCAGCGTCTGATTTAGAGCAGGATGCTACAGTGAAGTTGGAACAGGAGCGAGCTGAGATACTTGCCAAATATGACAAGGTGAGAGAAAACAGCTGCCATTCACTTACCTGCCAAATACCCTCCAATCCACTTCCAAGAAAAACAGAAACACCGTAAAGACATACTCTGATCCAACCAGATACCTCCTTCCATCATACAGTAGTTCACAACCTGCGCACATCACATTTGCTATAAGAGTTTTCATCTGGAAGATTCTCTGTATTCTTATCTGTTGCTAAAACGTTGTCTGTCAGATTTTAGCAGAGATTTCGGTTATGTTTCTGATTTAGAGTGCCACAGAGAATTCTCTTTGTGTTATTGGTCAATAGGGCGTTAAAATATGATTTATTATAACGGCTATCATGTGAAACACCTGTTCACCAGCTGCTGTGTATATCACTCATGTTGGGAGGCCAACTTTTATCCTTAGGTCATGTCTGGCATTGTATCTTTAAAACAGGCTTTCCCTTTAAAATACATATTGGAATGATGGCTTACAGGAAAGAAAGTGGCACTAAAAGTGAAATGAGACCTTATATTGCATGAATGCAATAATGATTATGTGGTAATAAATATTAACTCAGAATGTTATGACTTCCTGTGACCGTTCTAAGAGTAATGTGTGTTTTCACTGAAAGGTTTAATGATTTTTTTCCCCCTCGTGAAATGTCTTGCGCTTGTCCGGTTTGTAAATTGATCGCTTAAATTGAGTGTAATCTGAGCTCTCATTAGGGGGCTCTAATTCTGTAACGTGTCTGTTAATTGGATTGTGATAAGCTCCCATACACTGGGATTCGTCTCCTGACTCAGGAAGCATAACATGTACGGTCTTATGGTATGTTTTCTTTCTTCTCTTATATTTTAGCCCTCTAAAATGTTAGTTTAAAAAAAATTAGCCTTTAAAGGGTTAGTTCACCCAAAAATAAAAATTAGGCTGTGTTTTACTCACCCCCGAGGCATCCTAGGTGTATGTGACTCTCTTCTTTCCAGTCAGAGTTATATAAAAAATTGTCCTGGCTATTCCAAGCTCTATCATTGCAATCAGCGGGTGTTGCAGTGCTTCAGTCCAAAAGAAGTGAAATAAAAGGCCTCCTGTAGCGAATCCATGCGTTTTTGTAAGAAACATATCCATATTCAAAATGTAATAATCACTTTAATGTAGCTTAAATCTCTCTATCTAGCCTATGGAACTAAAATCTCACAAATCTTTGCTCACTCAGTGTATTTTTGATTTTACAGTGGGGTATTTTTGTTGCAGTAGCACGAGATAGTTTGATTTAAAACTTTGAATTGAATACAAAAATGACAAGTAAGCAGTCAGTAATAAAATAAGAACAAAAAAAAATTGCAAACAACAGCACAAATAAATACAATATAGTCCTTAAAATGAAAGAATTGCTTTTTAGTTTTTTCATTAGTTCTAACAGTAAGAGCATTAAGAGATTTTTTTTTAATACCAATTATCCAAGAATGTTTAATCCTAGGAAGCTGTTATTATCAGAGGACACGTGAGCATAACATAGTGGTTAGAAGAAGATCAGTGAATGAGAGGGCAGCGTTATGAGTTTGACCTTGTTACAGCACAGTAGGGCTATTGCAACAGAGACAATACTGTACTACATAGATGTTTCCTGTCGGCTCGATTTTTGAATGGACTTTGCTGTTTCGATGAGCATGAACGGTAGAGCCCTGCATTTTTAGCCCGGCCCTTACTTTTTAACGCCCCTCGGGCTGGGATTCGGGCCAATTTTCACGTCAGACGCGGGTCGGGCCTCGGGCCTGTTTTAAGGCTTCTCCTTATTTTTATAATTTAGACATCCATCAATTAGTGATAAAAAAATTGCCGCGCTGGTGGAAACAACACGAGACCATGCTACCGCGACTATCAAGAGCAGCTGTATGGTGTTTATTGTCCCGCCAGCAGCAGCATGCATTCCGTCAGCGCAGCTGAACAGTTCTGCTTTCAAATGCACGCAATAGGCTTAAGCTTGCCGCAAAGCACAGACAAAAGTAATTACCATGAATGCATGAAAGCAAAAATGACGGTGTATCCACTGAAAAAAATTCAAGTGATCACGCTGGCGCCTCCATGTCCTGCAAAGCGCGCTTTAGCTTGCACTTTCCGCACAAACTATTGGATATAGGCCTAGCGCACATTTATCTATGTTTAACGTTTAAACATTGTTATATGATTGAACTTTTTTATATCTATATATTTTATTTTAGGCAAGTTGTGATGATTTGTGAAGGTTAAATTGATCAAACATAGGCTCATTGTCTGCCGCTGGCCCTTGGTCATTACTTTAAAAAAACTAAAACGTATATTTAACGAACAAAAAATGCTCCAAACCTTTTTCTAAATTAACTTAATAAAAAAACGAAACTAAATATAATCACTTTACCATTACATACAAAACTGAACTATTTGAATAGCTGAAACAGTATAACATTAGCCCTATAAGCTGTTTTGTACGGTGGCCGAGAGAGCTCAATGTGCTGCAACTTCAGAAAACACATGCAAATGGAAAAAGCACCAGCACATCAAGAAAACATCTTCATCAGTTTGACAGCAATTGCGTAGCAAAGTCCTACAAACGCAATACAAATCAAGAACCGCACTGCAAAAATGCTCACTACACAACCAAATAAAGAATTGTGTTGTGCGTATTTGCAGTGCTTTTTCTTTACTGGAGTGTGTTGTGATCATTTGCAGCGGCCTGTTTGTCAAATTGGATTTTGTTTTCTTCATTTGCATGCACTTTTTTCTATTTGCCGTGCGTGGTTCTTTATGGCTGTGTCGTGAGCATTTGCAGTGCATGTTTTGTCAAATTGATAGTTGTTTTCTTAAATTGCAGGTGTTTTTTTGAGGGTCTATTGCAACCCGTTGAGTCTCTCTCGGCCACCGAGCTGTTTTGAGAGAAGGGGGAAAAAGACTGGCTCGGGCCGGTAATTCTAATAAGCTGTCCGACACGGGCCGGCTAGGGCCTGAGCGTCTCGGGCCAGGGCCGGGCTAGGGCCTAAATTTGAGACCAGTGCAGGGCTTTAATGACTAAATGAGTGGAGCGCTGAGCGGGGCGCACACGCATAGAGCGGGATAATAGTGGACCACGTGAAAGTGAAACCTGAGCGGTGAACTAATTTTCAGCAGCTGGAATTTCGGTGCATCTCTAATTATTGGAGACATCAGAAATGGATATTATATAATGGATGCTTTTTTTGAACATTTTAGCAGTTTAAAAATATAAAAAATATATTTTTTTTTTACACAGCACCACGTTTGAAAACACTGCATTAGGTCATATGAAAAAACGCCTACTCGACAACAACAATATTTGTCGACTATTTTTTATTGTCGACATTGTCGATAATGTTGACTAATCGTTTCAGCCTTACTTACATTTTAGTACAATATTGTCAATGTGACTGTTTTTGCTCTTTTTTTTTTTATGAAAACAGTTCACACCATAAAAGCAGTGCGTGTATGATTCATGCACTAGCTATTCTTTTCAGAAGCCAAACATTATCTTTATACAGACTGAAATGGAAGTCTTTATTCAGTACGAGTCTTGACATTGGCCATAGATCACTTGTGAATTTTTATAGACATGCTAAGAAGTTGAAATGTCTGATCCATGAAGAAATTGTTCACTTTAGTCTGATTTTTTTATTTTTTATTAGTTGATCCAACTAATCCAGCAAGAATGAAAGGAAAGGTGTACAGGACAGTAGTGAGACCAGCGATGTTGTATGGTTTGGAGACAGTTGCACTGAGGAAAAGACAGGAGGAAGAGTTAGAGGTAGCAGAGCTGAAGATGTTGAGGTTCTCTTTGGGAGTGACGAGGATGGATAGGATCAGGAATGAGTACATCAGAGGGACAGCACATGTGAGATGTTTTGGAGACAAAGTTAGAGAGGCCAGGTTGAGATGGTTTGGACATGTTCAGAGGAGGGAGAGTGAATATATCGGGAAAAGGATGCTGAGGTTAGAGCTGCCAGGCAGGAGGCCGAGAGGAAGACCAAAGAGGAGGTTTATGGATGTAGTGAAGGAAGACATGAAGGTAGTCGGTCTGAGAGAAGAGGATGCAGAAGGGGATAGGGCTAGATGGAGGCAGATGATTCGCTGTGGCGACCCCTGAAGGGAACAGCCGAAAGGAAAAGAAGATTTATTAGTTGATCCGTTTCACAAAAACGATCGGAATAATTTGTTGACGGACTGATTCACTGTCTTGTCACTGACATTGTTTAAATGTCAAATGTTAGCTAAATATTAAATGCAAACTACATGTAATATTGTTCTTGTGAGGTCATTTTATCAAGTGGCAAGATGAATAAATGCAGAAAGACATGAGAAAAAACCTTGGAGGAGGGGTACGTCCTTGGCGCGTGTCGCAGGCCGAAATATTTCCCACAGCCATGTCACTGTGACATGCTATCAGATGATCATATCCCACTGTAGATTTATGCCTGACACACACACCAGAGGGTGAGACAGAGATAAATGAGTGTGTGCGTGTGCCCTTGATATGGCTTCTCTCTGTACCAGTTTATACTTGGTCTCAGATTCTCGATTTCTGTCATACTCATTCTTTTTTATGGCTCCCACTCTTGTTCTCACTTCTGCCGATTGATTCCTCCTGCTCTTTCCTCATTCTCCAGGCCTCCCAGATCTATTAAGACCTTCACATTTGCGTTACGTTTAAAATTTGCATACATTTTCTTGCCAACATGACAAAGTGCACATATTGCATAGACAGTTAGTTATTGGCCTGACAGGTTAATGACTTTTGGGATGAATGATTTTGTCAGTGGGTAAAGTGGGTAATCTTTCTTTTCGTCTTTTTACATCTTATGTGACGCATCTAAAATGTGACTCAAACATTGTCATTAGTCAAACTGTGGCTGTGCACAGAGTACACAAACTATTGAAAATATGTCTATTAATACTTATTGTTTTATTTACTATCATTATTAGTATTATTCATTTGTTTATAACTATATTATCATTATTTATTTAGTATTTTGATTTATTTGATCATACTTATTTTATTTTTATTATTTATTTATTGCCCCCCCACAAAATAGTATACAATTTTAATATTGTTTTTTATCGGTTATATATCAAAATAATTATTAGCTAATTATGATTTTGAATCGAAAGTAGTGCCAAAAGAAGCCACAGTCTGGAACTGAGAGTGAAGTGGAGCGTCAGATTTCATTCCTCTCTCAAAGTGAAGTAATCAATCCGCACCAGCTCCTCTACAGGACTTTTTTTATGTTTTGCTCCCTAAAGGCAAATTTTAAATGAAGTCTCTATGTTAAGCTGCTCGGAATTAACTGCACAAGTTTAACCTTAGAAAAAGTTTACATTTAGACTTCTTTCGTAAACACACTGTTCTTACTCAAGGATGATCTGTTTCTGCTCCAGGCACCTCTCTCTGTATTTCTCTCTCTTTGAATTGTTTACTTGTTATACTGAACCTGTCCACATTCTGTCCACCCCTCATTACCTGCCTTAAATATGTATGAATAACGAATTCACAGTTCACAGTGGAGCCATATGCTTTGAGAACTCAACTCTTCAGCAACTGCGCACACACACATACTCATTAAAACTGTGTCTCAACTGATGTGTGCTCACAGCTTTGTGTTATTTGTGCTTTCAGGGTAAAGAAAGTGTGGAGGTGGAGCCGTGGGAGGAGGCCAATTTTGATCTGTATAAAGCGGTGGACCGCTTCGGATTCCTGCAGTAAGAAACGTGCATTTTTCTGTTCTTAGTGAGGAGACGCAGGTACTGGAGAAACCCTAGCTCAGAGAGTCTGAGCCGTTCACTGTACACCCTTATCTGGATGTCTGTCTGCTCCCTCGGCCTCTCCTGTCTTCTCGTTTCTCCTCTCTTCACGCCCTGGCAGGGAGGTTTGTGGCTTACCCAGGCCCCTTAAACAACAGTGCACTATGCGATATTTATAGGGTGCCACATGTGTCTGGCAGATCATGACTCTATAATTGTAGGGGCAGAGAGACTGGAGGAAAGAAAAACGGCTACAAAAAAAGACAGTAGCAGAGAGAAAGACTGAAAAAGATTGAAAGATAAGTTGCAAAACTGGAAAAGTCCTAAGAAGTATATGGTGATGTGAGGTAGACCGGACTTGGCAACGCATGCCAGTGTTTCTTACAGTTTTGTTTTTTGTTTGCTTTGTACTTGAAGTTGTTTGTTTTGTTTGCTCTGTATTCTGTTTTTATTTTTTTTATTTTGTTTTGCTTTCATTTTTTGTTGCTCCGTTTTATTTTTGTTTGTTCTGTATCTTAAGTGTTTTGTTTGTTTTGATGTGTTCTTTTGTGTTTATTTTGTATTTTTTGCTTTTTTTGTTTTGTTTTGATCTTTGTTTGCTATATTTATTTTTGTTTTTTGCTTTGGTTAGTTTGAAATAAAATACCGTATGAACAACGAGTCAGTAATTACACTGATTGAATTGTCACTAACCTTACAAATTCACACCAGATTTTGGTCACAATACTGCCTTAGAGTCTAGCTGCCTATGTAGACAAAAAGGAAGCTCACTAGGGTTTGGAACAGAGCCTTAATGTCATGTCACAGCTTCCCTGGGTTACCTCATGGATATCTCAGAGCAGATCCAAACTGGCTGCCATGGGAAACAATCATTTCCTGTTTGTGTAGCTGACTAAGATCTCGCACTTTGAACAGATTCAGGGGTGGGGGTCACGGGGGCATCGTTACTAATAGTGATGTTTATGTATTCACTTCCTGTGGAACAAAGCAATTCCTTTTTCAGTAATATATGCGAGGAACCAAGACTTGACGTCAGCAACATAAACCAGTGTATGATTTATTGATGTGATTTCTCTCCCTGTACGGCCATCGTGTTATGTGAACAGTGGGCAGACATTAGTGGCTATTTGAGACCATAAATCTCTGAGAGTCCAGTAGTCTGACTAAAACACTTGATTTGTTTCAACAGAAGAAAATTGAATTCAGTCTGTGTGTATTTATTTCCCTTTTATAATGTGATGTGATTTGTCTTTCACAGTGAGGATGAGCTTCCAGTGTATGACGTAGTGGAGGAAAAGGTGAGTCAAGTGCTGTATTTGGCCAACCTAATACTTTCATAGTGCATCTGTGAAAACTTGTCCACAGTGTTTTATCTGGAAAACTAGAGCAAGTACATCAGTAGGATGAGAAAAATACTTTTAAATACAGTATTAACATTTTTATCAACAGGTTTTAATTAAGCAACATAAGATAATGGAACAAACTACTCATCCATTACGATTTTTGCCCTCAGTAGAGTTGACTGATTTCAGCAGAGTAGTGTTTTGTGATTTATCACAGTTAAAAAGAAATTCTCACTACAGCAACCCAGAAATCACTTTATTTCCTGTGTAGAACTGCAGAATATATAATATGTAAAATATATGCATGACATAGGATTAGAAAACAATATATAAAAGCATGTGGCATTAATTGTAAAGAAAGCTAGGGCACATGTCTGAACTTGAGCGGAATGGACTTCATACAGTATACATCTACTTAAAATCCCCTTGTCACCAGTTGGCTAGATGTAAATGCAAAAATGACTCAAATAAGTGACTTTTTTTTATCACACATTTGTCATGACAGAAAGCACTTAAAGTGTCAGGTTATAAAGTAATAATGAACATTGTTGCCTCAGAGGCCATTATGTTCTTGTAGAAGAAAAGCAGAGAATATATTCAAAATTACCTTTTTTTTTTTTGGGGTGGCATCCTAAATTTTAATATGGTTGTTAATCTAATACTGCTTTCTAGATCTCACTGAAATCCATTTTCATTAAAGTCCACTTAGTGTTGCCTTAGAAGAAACATTTAGGTGAGCTTTTGTCTCTTTCATTTAATTTATTGTACTGTGTGTTTGCACTTCGTCTGCTTAGCAAAAACATCTGGAAGTGGAGCGAACGACAAAATGGCTGAAAATGTTGAAGAGCTGGGAGAAATACAAGAACAGCGACAAGGTGCGTGTCCTTCATAAACAGACTGTAACTCTCTGAAGGACTTTGAGAAAGTCCGTTTTTCTCAGTCTTTCGTCTTGTGTGCGTAAATGGCTAAAGTTCCCTTTGGCTGTCTCTGTCCTGTGTATTGGGGGTCACTAAGAAAACCACTGTCCTGCTTCAACTGAACAAAATCTGTCGGTTTCTATCCATCTATGCGTTTGGACATCTTCAGGCAGCTGTTGGCGTGTTAAATTGTATTTCTGTCCATTAGCAGTGTCTAGTGTGAAATGAAACTTTTCCATAGCGCCTGAGTTGGTGCGTGACAGGTGTGCAGTTTATTAGAACTGATATCAAGAAGTTTATTCAGAGTAGAATTGATTATTACTTCTTCTTATTAGTCCAGTTAGATCTGTTTAGACTGTCACACTGTGTCTGCACTAAAGGAGCATAAACAGCATCTAAAGCACAACAAAACTGTCTACACTTTTTTTTTTTTAGTAGCACTGCGCAGCTATTCCAGCTTCTTAAATTTTAGATTACATATATATGTGTAGATTAATAGTATTTAAACTTCTGTATCTCTGTTAAAATAGTAGGAAACGAGGACAGTGACACATTTTACTCTTGCTCAAGCTTGAACCTAATTGGTCAATTGTTAGGGAATATTCAGAGGTCAGCTTCAGCACTTGCAGTGTAGACAACCTCAAGCTAACATCGGCTGCTTCTGTTGACATTCAGAGTCCTCTTATTGCGAAAAAAAATTACTGATGACATTACATTCATAGATATGATTTCATCAACAACGGAAATGCATACCATAATGAGCTGTAGCGACTGGCGGTGACCTGGATTTACATGTGGACAATAACTGAAAAAAATATTACTCTGAAGTGATTTGGGAAATTTGATTTCTCTTGATCTGAGGTGGAAGGTCTATACCCAGCTTGATTTCCTCTGGCATTCAGAATAGATTGGGGCGACCTCCGATCACTTTAGCCACTGGAACCACCGTCTAGCTCACGCTATCATTGACGTTTCATTTGAACTATTTTGCTATTTTTCAGTATTTGGCCCAAGCAACAAGTCTTGCATTTTAAAGATGGTGTCGGTTTGAAATGTAAAACAAATTTTCTTGAATTGCTCGGATGCGAAACAGCTCATCCAGATAAATATATAAGTATTTTATGTTTTTGTATTATTTCGTTGTGTTGTTTAACTGTCCATCATGGTGACTATCTACTGTAGGTAGATCATCTATATAGTTTTATAATCCTATATAACAGGGATTCTCAAACTTTTTGTCAACTAAACCCATTTGTCTTAAAGTATTTACCTTATTTACCCCCTGAGATTTTATGTTAATATTTCAGTAATTTAATTTGGTTCTGATTTCACTGTGCCACACACACTCACTCCAAAGACATCTTGTTCAACGAGTTTTTTTGTTTTTTTGTAGAACAGATGGAGTCATTGACTTCTTACACATCCACAATTACAAAACCAATCCCCTGTCAACAAACACATTTAACCACACAAGCAAACACACACAGACACCTGCCGATTTGTAATGTCTCGTTTTAGTCAAATAAACCAACAACCTTAATTGCCTCATTTTGCCGAGATTAGAGGCAGAAACACACACACACACACACACACACACACACACACACACAGTCATTGGGTTTGTGGCTGTGGGATATGTGCCCACTGCTGTCTGTCAATAATCAGCTCCTCAAGAGCCTCCCGAAGATTATTAATATTGTCGTTACCATTATAGTAAGTGAACTACTCGGCAGCCATCAATTCACACACACACACATTCATACATACATGGAAGGGCCCTGAGGGTGGAAGAGACGTTCAGGAAATCACTTAGTGGCAGTAATGTGGACAGATGAGTGCAGGAAACGGAAGAGTGTTCATTCCTCTCTTTCATCAAAAACCCCTCCACACTCTCTCTCTCTCTCTCTCTCTCTCTCCCTCTCTGTCTCTCTCTCTCTCTTCCAGGTGTGAGTTTAATTGTAGCTGAGAGACGATTCATGCCGGCCATTAGCTTTTGTGGTTTCAGCATTTTGCTTTTGAGCTTTTAATCTGCCCTCTGATGGGAGTTTAATCTTTACTGACTGCACAATTACCCGTGAGAGACACAGACACACAGATGTATTCCATTACTCTGATATTGAATGCGTTTAGACAGCGTGATGATTATCCATATTGAGGGTGTCCTAATAACCAGGCCAGCGGTATCTGTGGCCACTTCATTGAAGTCATATTATATATTGTGTATATAAACCCTGTTCCCCTTCTTTTTCTTTTCAATAGTTTGCATATCATGCTTTCTGGTAACACCCTCAGTTCAGTTTAACATATTCCACCTTCGATTCATAGCTATTATTCTCCCAAACTCAGCACAGGAAATTTGGAAAGTCTGCTAATTTTGTCATCTGTCTCTGATACAGTTGTCTATATTCTAGATTGCAGAGAGTTAATGACATGACACTTCTCTTAAATAAATAAATACAAAAAAAAGAAGGAAAAAAAATGTATATTGTTCACATATAATATATATATATCAAGTCTCTGACATACTAATTTTATTTTAATATATATTTTAATTCATTTAATCAATTGTAATGTTTTGGGTGAAGCATAAATGGTGTGACACAATAAAGAAAAAAGTCTTAAATTAAGTAGTTTTATATATATATATACACAAAAGGTTCCAGCTATATTTAATGCATTAACTAACAATGAACAACACATTTGTTACAGTATTTACAGTCCATTAACGAACATTAATAGATACAACTTTTCATTTCAGTAATGTATTAGTAAATGTTGGAATCAACATTTATTTAACCAACTAATTGACTAAAATGTATAAATGCTTTAGAAGCATTTTTCATTGTTAGTTTAACTAATGTAGTGTGGAAACAAAAATATTAAGCAGCATAACTGTTTACATTGATAATAAAAATTTCTTGAGCATCAAATCAGCATGTTAAAATGATTTCTGAAGGATCATGTGGCACTGAAGACTGGAGTGATTGCTGCTTAAAATGTATCCGGAATAAATTACATTTTAAAATATATGAAAATAGAAATTCATAAGTTTCACAATATTGCTGTTTTTACTGTATGTTTTATTAAATAAATGCAGTCTTGATGAGCATAAGAGACTTCTTTCAATAAACATTTAGTCAAGTTAACTTTTTAACTCACAAATGTATTTATTTATTTGTTTATTTATCTAATAATGACTTCAATGTGTTCACTCACATGGTTGAGGTTTAGAGTTTTCTTGAATTCTAATCGTGTTTTGTGTGTGTTTGTGTAGCTGGTAAGGAGGATCTATAAGGGAATTCCACTGCAGCTCAGAGGTCAGGTTTGGTGTTTGCTGCTCGACATCCCCAAAATCAAGGAGGAGAAAAAGGACTTCTATGAGGTAAACGCAGTTTCGCCATTCCAGCATAGGCATGGCTTTCTCAAGAGCTAGTTTATTCCACAGAAACGTGTATGCATGTATGTGTGAGAGAGAGAGGCAAACACAAACTCTTTGCTTAAATATGACTTTCTAAAATAGCCGACCCCTGAGGTTTGCAATGTAACACTTATGTGGTTTGACACACACACCGCAGAGGGAAATATCACTCCAAATGGACAATAGCAGCTTTACTAAAGCCCTGCAGCATCCAACTGGACTGAAAACATGATTTGCAGTCTGCATTCCCTTTTAACTGGAGGTTTTTGTGTGGCAGGAATCATGTTGTGGTCTGTGAGCTAGATTCATTTGTGGCCTGCAGAGTGTTGTTATATAGTTAGTTATATTTATTATGAACTCCATGAACTGTTTTTGTCTTTCCCCAGAAACTGAAGATCAGAGCCAGGGGGTTGTCTCCAGATATTCGTCAGATTGATCTGGATGTGAATCGTACATACAGAGATCACATTATGTTCATGCACCGCTATGATGTCAAGTGAGCATCCAAACATACACACCAACAAAAAAGCACACAGGAGGTTTAAATGCAACTGGCCACAATAGGCAATGCCAGCTGACCATTAGAGCCCCTTGGCATCTCTGTGAATATAGCCTGAGTCCTCCATGCCCCTCACCACATTGCATAAGCTGACCAATGGGGCATCTAGGCCACTCGGCACGAACAGCACAAGCTTGCCACTATCGGGTACCTAGGCCCTCCTGCAAACTGACCACTAAGCTCCTAGGCCCTTTGGCATTTAAACGTCATAAATCTCTTTTAAGCAAGATGTACATGCATGACAAAATGAATAGCAGTATCATGCATCAACACCATATATTATTTTTTTAAACTATAGGTTAGGTTTATTATTTATTTATTGAAGTTATTGTTGTTTTGTTTCTTTTTGGATTTGTTGTTTATTGTGTTACATGAGAAAAAAATTACAGAAAGTAGCTTTAGAAAGAATATTTTCTCTTTTTTCTTTTTCATCTTCATTTTTCTTTTTTTAATTTTATATCTTTGGGTGAACTATCCCTTTAATATTAGTTTTTTTTTTATTACTTGGATTTTTTTTTTAGATTGTTTTATTAATTGGCACTGTGTGTGTATATGTGTGTGTGTGGTGTATATAATATATATATATATATATATAGGTATTACAATTATATACAGTGGGGCAAAAAATTATTTAGTCAGCCACCAATTGTTCAAGTTCTCCCACTTAAAAAGATGAGAGCGGCCTGTAATTTTCATCATAGGTATACCTCAACTATGAGAGATAAAATGAGAAAAAAAAAATCCAGAAATCACATTGTAGGATGTTTAAAGAATTAATTGGTAAATTCCTCGGTAAAATAAGTATTTGGTCACCTACAAACAAGCAAGATTCTGGCTCTCACAGACCTGTAACTTCTTTAAGAGGCTCCTCTGTCCTCCACTGGTTACCTTTATTAATGGCATCTGTTTGAACTTGTTGTCAGTATAAAAGACACCTGTCCACACCTCAAACAGTCACACTCCAAACTCCACCATGGCCAAGACCAAAGAGCTGTCAAGGACACCAGAAACAAAATTGTAGACCTGACCCAGGCTGGGAAGACTGAATCTGCAATCGGTAAGCATTATTAGAAATGGAAGACATAAAAAAGAAAATGAAAAACTAAAAAAAGACCACCGACCCCACTGATAATCTCCCTCGATCTGGGCTCCACGCAAGATCTCACCCCGTGGGGTCAAAATGATCACAAGAAATGTGAGCAAAAATCCCAGTACCACACGGGGGGACCTAGTGAATGATTTGCAGAGAGCTGGGACCAAAGTAACAAGGCTACCATCAGAACACACTGCGCCGCCAGGGACTCAAATCCTGCAGTGCCAGATGTGTCCCCCTGTCCAGTACATGTCCAGGCCCGTCTGAATTTGCTAGAGAGCATTTGGATGATCCAGAAGATGATTGGGAGAATGTCATATGGTCATATGAAACCAAAATAGAACTTTTTGGTAAAACTCAACTTGTCGTGTTTGGAGGCGAAAGAATGCTGAGTTGCATCCACAGAACACCATACCTACTGTGAAGCATGGGGGTGGAAACATCATGCTTTGGGCTGTTTTTCTGCAAAGGGACCAGGTATTTGTGTAAACGAAAGAATGAATGGGGCATGTATCGTGAGTTTTGAGTGAACCTCCTTCCATCAGCAAGGGCATTGAAGATGAAACGTTGCTGGGTTTTTCAGCATGACAATGATCCCAAACATACCGTCCGGGCAACGAAGGAGTGGCTTCGTACGAAGCATTTCAAGGTCCTGGAGTGGCCTAGCCATTCTCCAGATCTCAACCCCATAGAAAAATCTTTGGAGGGAGTTGAAAATCCGTGTTGCCCAGCGACAGCCCCAAAACATACTGCTCTAGAGGATACTGCATGGAGGAATGGGCCAAAATACCAGCACAGTGTGTGAAAACCTTGTGAAGACTACAGAAAACGTTTGACCTCTGTCATTGCCAACAAAGGGTATATACAAAGTATTGAGATGAAATTTTGTTGACCAAATACTTATTTTCCACCATAATTTGCAAATAAATTCTTTTAAAAATCCTACAATGTGATTTTCTGGATTTTTTTTTCTCATTTGTCTCTCATAGTTGAGCTATATCTATGATGAAAATTACAGGCCTCTCTCCTCATCTTTTTAAGTGGGGAACTTGCACAATTGGTGGCTGACTAAATCCTTTTTTTCCCCACTGTATATATATATATCTATATATATATATGAGCTATCACTCGAGTACGAGAGCGATACCGGCTCTATATCAGCATGGCTGTGATTAGGCCAGAGGCACGAGGCCGTAGGCAATCACAGCCGCTGATATAGAGCCGGTATCGCTCTCGTACTCGAGTGATATTGCGTTTATACAACAGTTCGACGGAACGTGTGTAATTAAACAAGAAACAACGGAGTGCCTATAAAACCCTCTTTTGTGCGGAACTACTTGCTTCCGCTACGGATTCAAAGCTCAAGTTGACAGTTAAACATACCTCACTTTTAGAATTCGTATCAAGGCCATGTGCTGTTCAGTTAGGTTATTAGTGAGAAATAATGCGGCAAGACGTGCATCTGAATGAGAGAGAGAGAGACCGCGAAGCTAGACGTTTCTTCTTATATTAACTAACGTACTCTACGATTAGCTCAGTGAATAATTAAGCGGAGTGATACAAAATTGTGAAAGGGCGTTCCTGTAGCGATACCAGTACAATATCTCACTGTTCTCAACCAATCAGATTTGAGAACCAGAACGAACGGTTGTATAAAGATATATATATATATTATATATTATATATTATATATATATATATATATATGATCTATATTTATATAGTTGTAAATCATGTAAATGAAATAATGAAATATAAAATAATTTTAATGAAATTATACTCTAAATAATAAACTAAAACTGCCAGTAGATGGTGGTAAATGTCTTAATGATTAAGTCGAGTCATTTATTCATTCATTTGATTTGTTCACATGGCTGATTCATTCAGGAGTGAAGTAAACGGCTCTCTTTATGAATAGGCCTTTGAATCATTGATTCACACAATTCGTTCAAAACGTGGATTCATTCAGAAATTGTGTGTTGCTTGGTTCTGCTGTGGCTTTTTATAGGTAATAGGTAATCTAAATTTTTTATTTATTTCAATAAATTAGAATGTTGTGGAAAAGTTCATTTATTTCAGTAATTCAACTCAAATTGTGAAACTCGTGTATTAAATAAATAAATTCAATGCACACAGACTGAAGTAGTTTTTTTGGTTCTTTTAATTGTGATGATTTGGCTCACATTTAACAAAAACCCACCAATTCACTATCTCAACAAATTAGAATATGGTGACATGCTAATCAGCTAATCAACTCAAAACACCTGCAAAGGTTTCCTGAGCCTTCAAAATGGTCTCTCAGTTTGGTTCACTAGGCTACACAATCATGGGGAAGACTGCTGATCTGACAGTTGTCCAGAAGACAATCATTGACACCCTTCACAAGGAGGGTAAGCCACAAACATTCATTGCCAAAGAAGCTGGCTGTTCACAGAGGGCTGTATCCAAGCAAGTTAACAGAAAGTTGAGTGAAAGGAAAAAGTGTGGAAGAAAAAGATGCACAACCTACCGAGAGAACCGCAGCCTTATGAGTTTTGTCAAGCAAAATCGATTCAAGAATTTTGAGTGAACTTCACAAGGAATGGACTGAGGCTGGGGTCAAGGCATCAAGAGCCACCACACACAGACGTGTCAAGGAATTTGGCTACAGTTGTCGTATTCCTCTTGTTAAGCCACTCCTGAACCACAGACAACGTCAGAGGCGTCTTACCTGGGCTAAGGAGAAGAAGAACTGGACTGTTGCCCAGTGGTCCAAAGTTCTCTTTTCAGATGAGAGCAAGTTTTGTATTTCATTTTGAAACCAAGGTCTTAGAGTCTGGAGGATGGGTGGAGAAGGTCATAGCCCAAGTTGTTTGAAGTCCAGTTTTAAGTTTCCACAGTCTGTGATGATTTGGGGTGCAATGTCATCTGCTGGTGTTGGTCCACTGTGTTTCTTGAAAACCAAAGTCACTGCATCAAGAAATTTTGGAGCACTTCATGCTTCCTTCTGCTGACCAGCTTTTTGAAGATGCTGATTTCATTTTCCAGCAGGATTTGGCACCTGCCCACACTGCCAAAAGCACCAAAAGTTGGTTAAATGACCATGGTGTTGGTGTGCTTGACTGGCCAGCAAACTCACCAGACCTGAACCAGAGAATCTATGGGGTATTGTCAAAAGAGGAAAATGAGAAACAAGAGACAAAAAAAATGCAGATGAGCTGAAGGCCACTGTCCAAGAAACCTGGGCTCCCATACCACCTCAGCAGTGCCACAAACTGATCACCTCCATGCCACGCCGAATTGAGGCAGTAATTAAAGCAAAAGGAGCCCCTACCAAGTATTGAGTACATGTACAGTAAATGAACATACTTTCCAGAAGGCCAACAATTCACTAAAAATGTTTTTTTTTTTTTTTATTGGTCTTATGAAGTATTCTAATTTGTTGAGATAGTGAATTGGTGGGTTTTTGTGAAATGTGAGCCAAAATCATCACAATTAAAAGAACCAAAGACTTAAACTACTTCAGTCTGTGTGCACTGAATTTATTTAATACACGAGTTTCACAATTTGAGTTGAATTACTGAAATAAACAAACTTTTCCATGACATTCTAATTTATTGAGATGCACCTGTATGTGATTGGCAGAACTGAGCAAAAATAGTCAATAGTCTAAAATATAACACAATATTAAATTCTTATTTATTGAACTGTTGTATAAAATCAGTATCTCATTTGCACTTGTGCTACTTGGGACAAAAACAACACTGGTGTGATATTGCACTTGTTAAATGCGTTAAAAAGTTTAACTCGTACATTTTTTTCCCATAACTAATTAATTAGATTAACGTATTAAATCGACAGCCCTAATTATTATTATCATTTTTTTTTTTAATTATTATTATTGTTAGTTATTATTATTATAGGCTAAGTTTATTTTTGTTTGGTCTCGGTTAGGGTTTTTTTTAATTCTGAGTATTGAATATCCAAACATTGTCATTTTGTTTTGTTTTTCTTGATTTTGTTTGTTTTTGGATTCTAACAATGTATTGAGTATCTAACCATTTTGCATTTTGGTTTTGTGTTTTATTTTAATTATTATAGTTATCATTATTATTATTATTATTATTATTGATTCTGAACAATTAATCAAGTATCCAACATTTACTGCAAATATTGCATACATTGTTGTGCTTTATCAGGCTTTCATACAGAATTGCTTTGCTGATGAAGGCTTTTTTTATGTAGGGCTTTAATCTGTGTCTGTGTAAAATACTTTTTTTCCCCCTCTGAGATGCTTCCATTTCTCATGGCCATAAAACTGCTACATTTAACCAGCATATGAAATGGTAAAGTTGAGAACGCAATGGTGAGAGAGATGCCCACACCCCACCATTTCTCTTCGAGTTATTGGCGTATTGAATTGTGACAGGGCTAAAGCGCCCATATTGACTGATGTGACATTTACCTGTGGAGATTTGAAAGGGTCAGATCATTCTCACAGTGTGGCCTTAGACATCCATAGGGGGAAAAAAAAACAATGAGACAATGAGAGAGGGAAAGAACAGAACATGTAAAAATGTGCAAAACCTAATGACCCATGGCATATAAAATAGAAAAACAGAATTGATTCTTTGACCATAATTGTTTTGTATGTGCTTGTGCGTTTCAGACAGCAGGATCTGTTTCATGTGCTCACAGCGTATTCTGTGTATAACACGGTGAGTAAAATATACCCACAAATATTGCCATGTTGATTCCAGTTGACGTCACAATTATTGAATTAAAATGCTTCCTCAGTAGCAATCATTTTATGAGTATGTGCTTGCACTTGATTTATGTGTGGAAGGAACCTGCACACTATGGATTCTCTCTCTCTCTTGTGTGTGTGTGTGTGTGTGTTTGTGTGTGTGTGTGTGTGTGAAGGAGGTGGGCTATTGTCAGGGCATGAGTCAGATCACTGCTCTGTTACTCATCTATATGAATGAGGAAGATGCTTTCTGGGCACTGGTCAAACTGCTGTCTGGACAGAAACACACCATGCACGGTACACACACACTTTTACTCATTCTAGAAAAGTGATATTCAACTCATGTTGAGTAGTTGTTGTAGTAATAATAATAATAATACTAGTCATTCATATTTAGAAATTACAAGTTTTATAAGGGAAAAGGAAATGCTTGCCTTTAGTAGTATGATTAATCCATACAGTCAACATTTATATAATTAAATAAATATATAAAACTAACATAGGCTATGTAGTTTGTTGTAATATTAATACATTTACATTTGAATTATTATTTATTTTTTTTCTATGATCAATTTTGGTACTGTGTTGAGTCACCACTTGATGTCCAAAATGAGCAAAATGAGCAAACCACTAAGCTACAACACTCTTTTCATGATTAAGTCTTAAATTCTGTATATTGTAAACACGCACTTCACATACAATTTTTGTACCATATTGAAAAATGTTGTTGTGTTCGTCTAGGTTTCTTTGTACCAGGGTTCCCTAAACTCATGCGCTTCCAGGAGCATCATGAACGTATCCTGCAGAAGATGATGCCTAAGCTCAAACAACATCTAGTAAGACACACAAACACCTCCAAAACATCATGCACTATTCAAAAAGTGGGACAGCTGAACTTTAGGCCACGTCACTTGTAGAAAAACTCATGTAGTATTACTTCACGGTACACATTACTTGCATCTAAGACTTTTTTGTTCATGTAGATATTTTGTCCTGATTAACACTGTGTCCTAAACGGGTGTGTGAAGTAACGAATTACAAGTACTCACGTTACAGTAATTAAGTAGTTTTTATCAGTAATTGTACTTTTTTGAGTAGTTTAAAAATTGTGTACTACTTTTACTTGAGTACATTTTAAGTGATGTATCGGTACTTTTACTGCGCTATTTTCCTCCGTTTGTGATCGTTACATGCTTATTTTAATTGTATTTTTATACATCAACGTGATTGGATAGAGAGATAGTAATAGGTCTCGTGACTTTCGTCAGATCAAATCGTGCATAGAAAACTTTAACCGCCAACTGTTTATCATGGCTGCTGGAATGCATTCCCACTCACTTATGAGACGCGCGTTCTGCGCTGCCTCGTCTCTCTCTCGCGTGCGTTCTGCAGCAGTCACTTGGATAAGTCGTTGTTGAACTTGTTGACTTTTGATGAGTTTGAGCGCGTGATGCACGCTGTGAAAAAGTGTGTTGGAAACACAAATGAGGACCAATCTGCACCTCATTGATGACCCTTGGCGTTAATATACTGCGTCTGTGCCAGCGCATGATTTAATAAAACTGCAGCTCGTTAATAAACGTTTTTTTTTATACATTTTATACAATCCGCCTTCATTTAGCGAGTGCACTCGTGCATAAACAATTTTCAAGTTCAACACTTTTTGTTCCGTTTAGTTGTGGATGCTGCTGATTCACCGAGACCGCCGCGGCTCAGCAAAGAGACATGCGCATGTGTGTGTGTTTGTGTTTTCCTTTGAAAAAGTTTCCCCAGAAATACTTTGCTATTTAATGCATTTTTCCTTACAAATTGTATTATCAGCATAACAATTCCGAGTAAATGTGTAAAAGATATGGCATGAATTTGCCATCCTTCTAGAAAAATGTGCATTTATGTTAAAATTGTAGCATATTATCAAGTTTAGTTATTTTTATTTTTTTATTGCAAAACGCTAAAACTGGCACCGGTTTTTGGGAGAAATGGGCTCTCATTTGAACCCATATCATGGTGTGTGATGCTGAACTATGAGTTTCTAATGGTGTCTGTATTTGCACTGTTCTAAACATTCATATTTTATGTGCAACAACAGCATATGCTGTCTCAGTGGCCTTACACATGATTTTAAATCTGTTTTTTCAAACTTTATGATTTAAATGGGGATGATTGTACTGAGAATAACTTTCATCTTTTCTTCAACTGAATACTGTTTCCGTGTTGTTTTGGCAGTCAAAATTAAAACTGCTGGATGATAGATATTCTTCATTCTTTATGACAAACAAGACAATGTGAATTACAGAATGTACAACATTTTTAAAATGTATAAATTGCGGTGTACAGCGTTTATTATGAGGGGGTAGAATCCACAGCTCAGTACTCACTACTCAATACTCATGAGTACTTTAAATAGGCTACTCTTTTACTCTTACTCAAGTAGTTTTTTTTGGACAAGTACTTTTACTCTACTCGCACTACATTTTTTTTGGAAGGTAATGGTACTTTTACTTAGTATATTTTTTTCAGTACTCTTTCCACCACTGGTCCTAAATTGAATTTTCACAATGTCTGAAAAGCTTCATATCCAGACTTATTTTATTATTCTTTACTTGTCAGTGTCTTTTCTGAAATGAACCTGAGCAACCCAAAGCGCTGGTGTAACAATGAATTCACAAAGAAATGCCAGCCTTGGATTCATTAAAGGGCAGAGTAATAAATAAAAGACTCTTTTTTTTATTTATTAATTAATTATTTGTGTGTGAGAGTCAGTCTTTGATGTGAATGGATTAGCAAGGGGATAAAAGAGAATGATAAGCTTCACTCATTAAAAGTTGTGTGTGTTTGTTGTGTGTGTGTGTGTGTGTGTGTGTGTGTGGTGTGTGTGTGTTTGTGTGAGGAGAGAACATATGGCTTTTTTTTGTTCCCAATAGTATCCAGAAACCGTAGTACTTGCTTAACTTTTTTGCCGCAGTGAACCAGCAATGCAAAGAGGTCTTGAAACAAATGTGTAGCTTACTACATTTTTTAAGCATCCACCATTGCACATTGTGTATTTTTTCAAGTTTAAAAAAGTATATACTGTGCAGTATGTTGTACACTGGTATATAGCATATGTTTGAATGAATAAAGGTTTTTTTTTTTGTGTGTGTGTTTGTATGTTTTGATCCCATGAGCGTACATACCTGTCCCTTTGCTGCCCTCTACAGGATAATCAAGAGGTGTACACCAGCCTGTACACTATGAAATGGTTTTTCCAGTGTTTCTTGGATCGGGTATGCACTCTTTAAACATTATTTCTGAGCACATTATTATTTAATGTTATTATTTATATTATTATTTGTTGTCCAGTGTGAAACCTTACTGATTTGAGTGCATTTATTTGTTTTTGATTGAATAGACTCCATTCACGCTCACGCTGAGAATATGGGATATTTATATTCTGGAAGGAGAGCGAGTTCTGACTGCGATGTCTTACACCATCCTCAAGCTCCACAAAAGTAATGATTGTGTGTGTGTGCTTGAATATATGGTTTATGAGGACAGATGCGTATAATGACATGGGTGTTACAATGTAAGCATGGTTTATGAGGAGACTTCCTGTGTTCCCAAAATGGCTTAAAAACATACTAAACCGTGTTTGTTGAAATAAAAAAATGGCAGTAGTTTTTGTGTGAGGGGTAGGTTTAGGTGTAGGGTTAAGGTAAGGGATAGAAAATACAGTTTGTACAGTGTAAAAACCATTATGCTTAATGGAGAGTCCCCGTAAACCACATATACAAGTGTGTGTGTGTGCGTGTTAGTGTTGTAGTCAAGACCACCTAATCCGAGATCAAGACCAATGTGTGTTGAGACCAAGACAAGACCAGCACTACTCAAATTCATCTGAAAGATCCACATTTACTGCCTGAGAAATGTCTTATTTTTAATCATTAAATACAATTGGAATTATTAGACACTATATAGAGCTCTATATAGATTGTAACCAATCAAATTAGATCACTAACAACAAAATTCATCTTTGCACTGCAGTGGTGGCACAGAAACGTCATCTGAATTGCATAAATAATGTTGAGAATTGCTCTTTTGATATTGCTTAATTATATCATATGTTTTAATATAAAAATCCAGTTCTCATACAAGTACTGTTTTGCAACAATATCTTGAATTTTCTGGGTATTTGTATGAATATACATCTTTCTAGCCACGCTAAGCTCTAAAATATTTTGGGTGAGTGGAGGGGGCCTTTAAATATTTTTGTGGACAATAGGGGGCTTTGAAGTAAAACATTTTGAGATCCAATGGTATAAATCTAATTATTTTTGTTATTTAGTTGTTTAATTAGTCAATGATTGCATTTAAAGCAGGAAGTTTTACATCCAGTCACATTGATGATGTTAACAAATAAATCAGACAATGCACTGGCAATTTAGTGATATTCCCAGAGTTGTGGTCTTGATCAGTCTTGAAACAAAACTCAAGTCCTTTTAGTCTGAGACCAAGACAAGACCAAGTACAAATGTGTAAGACTTAAGACCTTTCTCAAGACCGAGACCAGTCTCGAGTACTACAACACTAGAGTGTGTCTCCTCAAAAACCCATCATAAAAGCTAAAATGTTTAAATTCAAATTCTAAATATAAATATTAAAAAAAAGTTGATCAATGTGCAAAATAAACCCTGCAAGGACTTGATGGCAGCTAGACTGCAGTAATTGTAATTAGTTATAATTAGTCTGATTCTTCAGAGACTTTGAACGTCCCATTCTAATAGTAACTACTCTGTGTGTTTGTATGTTAGAAATCCTCTTGAAGTTGTCCATGGAGGAGCTGGTGAAGTTTCTGCAGGTGACTTTGTCAAAGGATTTCTTTTTTGAGGATGACTTTGTGATAGAGCAGTTTCAACACTCCATGTCTGAGCTCAGACGATCTAAACTGGAGCTGCCACCTCCAGGTATTTTAAACACACACACATGCACTGAAATCTTGGCAAATCATAAAATGTATGGCTGTGTGTCACCACCCATAGAGGGACACATCCTACTTCACACACTCCTTTATCTCAACGCACACACACACTCATTCACTGCTGCTATGTACTGTTTGTCTAATCTGCATTCTCTCCCTTTCGCTTCAAACATAGCCTCTGCTTACACTAGTGGGTCTGGGAAGGGGGGGCGCCAACCCTCCTACAAAACCAACCGGTGGGCAAAAAAGCACTGACTACTTTATCTGTCAATCAACCGACCATTCGTTCGTCTACCCCCACTACACACATCCCTTTTCCCTCGTTTGTTTCTCTGTCTCTCACAAAACCTGGATTGGGGAGGTTAACCAAAACGTTTGTCACAAAAATATGCTATGGGGTACTGTACGTTACAAACATGTAAAAGGACAGTTATGATGAATACATTTATGAATGAGTACAATGGATACGACTTAAGAATATAAAAACACACAAGTCAGTAGATAGAAGTGTCCAAAATTAACTTTTTGCCACCCCTGCCAATGGCAAATTAATTAAGTAGATGATAAGGATCGAGAACCATAGATATTCTTTACTGGCCTTGAAACTTTTAACATGGGTATTTTTGTATGATAGGGTATTGTATCGTTAGCTTAGCAACATGCTAACACCAAATTATTGAAATAAATTCTGAGTCAAGTCTCCTGTTCAATTTGCATGAGAAACCATGAACAAAAAGTCTTGATTTAAACCATACATGCCATCAGGGTTTGAAATTAACACCCGCCAACCCGCCAAATGCGGGTAAAAATCAGCTGTGGTGGGTAACGCTGTCAAATCACTAGCCAATTTGGCGGGTTACTTTTCGTAAATTGTTTACTAATTAATTTCTTGGGGAAATTCATGCAGGTCAAATCTGCGCAGGTTTAGCGCAAATACTGAACTCGTGAGACATCATGACATTATATCGAGTATATTGCAAAAGCTAAACAAAACACACCTACAGAGGCGTGCATACGCGACGTGATGAAGTCTGGTTAGACCAACACAGGCTTTAGTGCTGTGCGCTTTTATAGTGCGCTCTTTCGCTGCATGATTCAGTCTATTAATATGCATTAACAATGATCACATACTTCAAGATAAGGAGGCAGAAAATGTATATATTTATATCAGTTCATATAGTTAATCAATATCACACGAAGAGTGCCGTTTTTTCTTAAAAAATCAGCATGGTTACAAATGTGATATTTATTTTATACAACAGTTCAATAAACAACAAGTTAATATCTAGAGACTTACGTTTTAGACACCATAATGGCTGTTTTGGACATTTTTTGCTATTTTCGCCAAAAAAAACATTCCAAACACAGCCACAGTACTGTTTTGCGTCTCTGAGCAACATGACGTTGTTTTGTTTCTGAATGAATCAACCGTGTAAATCAGGGGTGCCAAAACTCGGTCCTGGAGGGCCGGTGTCCTGCAGAGTTTATCTCCAACTTGCCTCAACACACCTGCCGGGAAGTTTCTAGCATGCCTAGTAAGAGCTTGATTAGCTGGTTCAGGTGTGTTTGATTAGGGTTGGAGCTAAACTCTGCAGGACACCGGCCCTCCAGGACAAAACCCGAGAGGAAGAAAGCCGAGTTTGTCACCCCTGGTAATGGTTCGGTTCAATCGCAATGACTCACTTATTAAGTGATTTGCTGCCACTTACTGGCGGTTTTAACTTCACATTTTAAGTATCTTTTCATTTTTAAAGTAATTTCATTATTCAATGTTTTATGTTTAAAATATCAAAACACTTTATGCATTTGTAACTGCAGGCTAAAGCATTCCATGTCCCTCTGAGCTGCATTGAACAGTGTGTAAATGCATTTAAATGCCACTTCATATGCAACTTCTGCAAAGATTAATTTTATTGATACTGATTTAATTTGCTTGGTAACAGCCCAGATGTCTTATTCTTATTCACTGATTAAATGTAAGAATTTGACTCAAAAGATTATGTACACTTTTAGAAAAAAATGGCTTTATGAGAGTGCAGAAATCACAGAAAATATTGAGATATTATTTTTGTCAATATCGCACACCCCTAGTACTGACAAAATGATTTGCAATGGTCGCTTTGTCACACCCAGTGTACAGACTCAAACTGTTGGTGTATTTCCGTTTTTTTTTTTTGGTTAGTAGAAGTTATGAATGGCCGGTAACTTAAAAATTTAGTAGCCAAATTGGCTAGTGAGTGCAAAAGTTAATTTCAATCCCTGCATGCCATACATTTGGCCAGCGACTCACATTTGCTGATCGGCAAATCTTAATTTTGGACCTGAAATATGATAACCAGCACCTTTGGAGGTGTTCATGAGTTTGTGTGTATTTGACGTTTGCGTTCCTCAAGCCACTTCTCAATGCACACCAATATCCGCCCCCAACCATCAGTATCTGTTTGTAAACGTTCATCATTCCCTTGACGTTTTCTTCAGTTTCCTTCACTGCGAACGTGAATATTGTGCATATGCTTTGTGTTCCAAAATGTACCTAACACATCTTTTCTCCACATGGTTTATATGTTCACAGTCAGGCTTGAACTGTAAGTGTTGTTATAATATTTTCATTTATATTTTTAGCTTCTTGACTCAGTGTTCCCAATCTGAGCATTGATTTGACACCAGCCGTGGATGTTTGTGGTTTCATTTTATTTGAACAAAGTGTCAACTGTAACTCTCGTTTTATTTGGCAGTTTTGTTCTTCTAAAATACATTCAGCTGCATGAGTCTTGCACTTCAGTGTTTGTTATATTCTGATGGTATAAAGACTCCATGAAATGCGGTTGAATTTGTATACGCCCTTAAGTGCAAGAGGAGTCATCAATGTTTTGGTCTGTTTCAAAGGAAGAGAGAGATTGTAAATTTTGAATGCAGATGAAGTTCGTAAAAAGTTTTGATTTCATGGGGTCTTTAATACTTGGCATTTCTGTACTGATGTTAGCTCTGATTGGCTATTCTGCTATCACCCATGCAGGTAAGGACGATGAGTTTCCTAAGAAACCATTAGGTCAACTTCCTCCTGAGCCTCCAGGATTGGCAGCAGCAGCAACGAATCATATGGCTAACGGGCAGCCGGTCAGGAAGACAGTTGAGGGCCTTCCCCCTCGTGTTTCGAGCCCTGCCGCAAGCGTCAGTAAACAAGCAGAGTCCGGTCCTGTCACTGATGGAACACCAAAGAGGCACCAAGAAAGTCGGCCACCCAGCTCATTGGACAGGGTGCCTCATCCAGACAAGAGTGAGAGGGATCGACGAGGTGTGAACATTCAAAAGGAAAGAGTCCCAACCCACATGCCCAACAGCAGCTCAACAGGTGGTGGGAAGGTGCTGACCCAGAATCAGGCGAATCACAACTCCAATGCTAGATCCAGCATGCGCAGGGACATTGCACCTCGCTGGGTGAAGCCTTCAGAGGGCAAACTGGAAGCAGTCAAGGCTGCAGCACGGGAAAGCCAGTTGAGTCTATCTATGGGTGTTCCACCCTCGCCCAGCTCCCCAACTCCAGAGGCGGCCACCGGGGCACAGCGCAGACCCTATTCACGAGCGTTTGTTCCAGGCTCCAACCGTGCCTCCAATGCCTCGCAATACGACAATGTCCCAGGACCGGATGGAGAGGTTATGGAGATTATAGAGCTTGAGAAACCGCCCTCTCGCCCCCCCTCCCGACCGAACGTTGGGCCTTCTTTGAGACAGGGCAGTCCCACCCGTCTCCCTAGTGATGGAACTGGCGTCTCTCCCTTTAGAATGCCCAAACAGAGCATGATGCAATCCAAACCAGAACCCCGTGCACCTCTGCACTACCCAACTGGTATGACTCCTGTCTACACTCCCTATGTTTCTGATTCTCGGTCTGAGGACAGACTATACGGGCAGCCATTCGCCGAGCAAATTTACGCAACTACGGGACGTGGCTCATGTAACCCTTCGCCTGAGAAAACACTGATGAACAACAGCTACTTAACCTACCGACAGCAACCGCCAAACATGCCCCCTCTCAGGGTTGCTCCGGCTGAGCTTTTGTCCCAGATAGACAGTGTTGGCGAGGGCGGGTATTACATGCGACAACCCACCCGGCTGCTGGGCTCTTCCCCTTACCCGCCCACAGAACTGCGTTATGAGGCACACAGACAGAAAGAGGGCTGGTATGGGGACATGGAGTCGGGGCCTCCACGGTCTCCTGTGGGACTACCTCGATCTCCCAGCTTCCAGAAAGCTCAGCTCTCTCCCATTCACCCTGTTCAGGAGTTTAACTTTGCACCTGCAAATATCTCGGACTCTATGCTCCATTTCAGAGGATCCTACCAAGAGCCCTCCAGCAGGCAACAGCTACCCCCACTGTTTGGTGGAACACACTACAGGCAGGCGCAGGAGGCCTTTGCAATGCAGGAGTCCATGCTGCTCTGAGAGGGACAGACAAGGGCCAAGATAGAGGGATACACTGTATGAGTGATGGCTAGCAAGCAGTTTTGTGTTGGTTTAATGTTTTTTGCATTCTGTTTTGTTTGTTTGTTTGTCTGGCAAGTCTTACCACATCAAAGGCTGACTGAAGAAATTCACTTTTGTTTTTGTTTGTACATTTTTGTCTGTAAAATATCCATTAACTGCTGATTATATAACAAAGCTTAAATATGCAAAGAGAGATTTTTTTTGTTCCTTTGGTTAACACACTGAGATATTTAAATAGAGTTATGGAGAGTCTTTTTCATATGGACAAACTCAGTTACTGATCAATTATCATCTATTTTTTTAATGCATTTCAGACATAAACATACTTTAGAGGACACTTTATTCCTTGATTGTGAATATATATTTTTAAGAACAAAGATTTGTGTAAGTTGGATATGTATATTATAAACAACTGTAACAGTGAACGTAATCGCTGTTTGACAGAACTTTTCAATGCATCACTACAGTGTTCAAGTGAAAGTAAGAACCTTGTTTGTAAGGCTTGTGTTTTGAGGATATACATAAAAATGCAGATATTTAATCTTAAGTTGAAAGGGAATTTTAAGGGGTATGTGCGTTCTCAAAATCTGTTGCACTGACCAGCAAGTAGATATCATATTTTCAGTTTGTCAAGGTAACAGATCAATAACTGATGAGACCAACTGATGCCAGATCTTGAATTAAAATGATAAAAGCTGCCTTGGATGTGACCAGCAAAACATGACAATTGTGTTACTGTCATTAGCAGAGAAGTCTGTAACAAAGGGTGAATTTAAGTAAATTGGGCCCCTTTGGACAGTTAAAGTGGCCCAATTTACCCAAATCATCCGAAAAATGTCTGTCTGTGATGCCAGTGCAAGTTATGCAATTAGTTACCGAATCACAAATCTGTTCAGTAATTCAATAATATGGCTGGTAGTTTGTAGCATGCAGCTGCTGTATTAAGGTGGTTGTACCTGTGCTGTTACTCATTGGAATTCTTAAAAAAAAAAAATCAACTTCAACTTTTTTACAACAGATTATCAAATTCAAATTTCACAAAAAGCACAGGTGTTATACATTATAACACAATCAAGCTGTACAGCTCATTGAATCTCTGCAGATCTACTGGCAAATTTTCCAGTCCGTATTCCTGTCCACTCTGTCACTTTTGACCCACTAACCTGTTTTTGAGTGAACCCATTTAATTTAATGTAATTTTATTATTTTATTTTCAAATCAGTACTATAGTAATTAACCAAGACAACATAAGTAAATTAGCAGAAGTGCACACCTGTTCTGCAAACATTACGGATGTATTTCAGTAAGGTTTAGGTGAGGCTGTTAAAGGTTTTTTTTTGGGGGGGGGGGTTTGATTTGATTATCCATTTGCATGGAGCTGTTATTGGCATTGTTTCCTCCAACCACATGGACATTGTTTATCATCTAACTTAATGTTATTCACTAAACATTACTTCCCATGTACCTTGACATATCCCCTTTTTTTTATCGGCCAACTTGACTTGATTTTATGGCAGGGCAACACTACCAACTTATTTCACACCAGTATGTTTGCTACTGAATATGTAGCAAATGGTTTATTTAATAATACACCCTAATGACCGGTCCAAACATTTACCTTTATTAATTTAGCAGACGCTTTTATCTAAAGCGACTTGCAGTTGAGGAATACAACAAGAAATTTACCATAAGATGGCAATAAATACGAGAAGTGCCCTTTATACAAGGTTTCAGTCATCTCATCATTCAAAATAGTAAAAGCAAGGACAGGAAGGGATAAAGGATAACACGATAACTAGAAGTCGCTTTGGATGAAAGTGTCTGCCAAATGAATAAATGTAAGTGTAGAATAGAAAAAGTGAAGGCATAGAATTTTTTTTTTTTTTACATTTATTTGAGGAGGCAGTTAGATGCTCACGGAAGAGATGAGTTTTCAGTTGTTTCTTGAAGATTGTGAGGGATTTGGCTGTCCTGGTGGAGTTAGCTAGGTCATTCCACCAACAGGGTGCAGTGAAAGAAAACATCCTAGAGAGTTATATATAACTCTCTGCGATCTCTGCAATGGGACCACGAGCAGCCACTCATTTACCGACCGCAGGTTTCTGGAGGGGATGTAGACGAGTAGGAGAGAGTGGAGGTAGGAGGGTGCGGAGCCCGTGGATGTTCTGTAGGCAAGCACCAGTGACTTGAACTTGATGTGAACCGTGACTGGAAGCCAGTGCAAAGAGATGAGAAGTGGTGTGACATGAGCTCTTTTGGGCTCGTTGAAAACAAGACGTGCTGCTGCATTTTGAATCATTTGAAGAGGTCTGATTGCACATGTTGGAAGTCCAGCCAGAAGAGCATTACAATAGTCCAGCCTAGAAATTACAAGGGCCTGGACGAGAAGCTGTTGTTGCATGCTCTGTTAGGAAGGGTCTGATCTTCCTGATGTTGTGTAGTGCGGACCTGCATGATCGTGCTATTTTTGCAATATGATCTTTAAAGGTCAGCTGATCAGTCGTGGCCTACTGATTAATAATAGATTAGTCGGCTTGTAACCGAGTCTCAGATTTGTCAGGGATTGTAGGTGGGGGAAGTTAATGTACAGCACTCTCTTCCACCCTCAATACCACGGGTGAGGTGAGACCCTTGAGCAAGGCACCGAACCCCCAACTGCTCCCCAGATGCCGCAGCAATATGGCTGCCCACTGCTCCGGGTGTGTGTTCATGATGTGAGTGCACTTGGATGGGCGAAATGCAGAGCACAAATTCTGAGTATAGGTCACCATACTTGGCCACACATCACTTCACTCACTCACTCACTCACTCACTTAATCATCAAGGATCACCCCAAGATTACTGGCCGAACACGATGGGATTATCGTTGAGGAGCCCAGTTGGCTGGTAAACTGGTGCTGTACTGATGGGGTGGCTGGGAATATGAGAAGCTCTGTCTTTGCCAGGTTGAGCTGCTGGTGATGTTCTTTCATTCATGCTGAGATGTCTGTCAGGCAGTCTGAAAATCGAGTAGGTATTGTTGGATCATCTGGTTGAAATGAGAGGTAGAGTTGTGTGTCATCAGCATAGCAATGGTAGGAAAATCCATGTGCCTGAATGATGGGTCCCAGTGATGTAGTGTATATGTAGAGAAGAGGAGGGGCCCAAGAATTGATCCCTGAGGAATCCCAGTGACCAGGCGATGTGATTTGGATACTTATCCTCCCCAAGTCACCCTGAAGGACCTACCTGTGAGGTAAGACTCAAACCGGTAGAGTGAAGTTCCGGTGATGCCCAGCGATGAGAGGGTGGACAGAGGGATTTGATGATTAACAATGTAGAATGCAGCAGATAGATCTAGCAGAATGAGAACATGAAAATTTGGACTCAGCTCTTGCATCACTCCGTAGTGCTTCAGTGACTGAGAGCAAGGACGAATGGTGACTTTTAAATCCAGATTGGTTATTGTCCAGCTGGTTGTTCTGTAAGAGGAAGGAAGACACTTGGTTGAACACAACGTGTTCAAGTGATTTTGCTATGAACGGGAGGAGAGACACAGGGCCTGTAGCTTTCAAAAATTCAGGTGCCTAGTGTAGGTTTTTTAAGAAGTATGGTTACCTGAGCCTCCTTGAATGCTGTGGGGAGATGTATTGATGATGTGTGAGTAAATGCAGAAGTGCAGGGGAAATAGCTTGTAGGAGATGTGAGGGGATTGGGTCTAGAGGACAGGTGTTAGGGTGGCTGGAGAGGATAAGTTTAGAGACTCAATCTTCTGTAAGAGGAGAGAAGATGGTCAGCTGAGTGAGTGTTTGCTGTGAGTTCCTGGGTGAGTGGAGTTGAGAACTGACTGCTGATGGATGTGGTTTTGATTGTGAAGTGATTAGCAAAATTGTCAGCAGTTACAGAGATGGTGTGAGGTGGTGGAACTTGTTACGGAAGAAGATCGTTTTGGCAGCGTGAACTTTGGTGGAAAATGAATATTGCAGTGATACCTCTGCAATCAGCAATACCTTCTGAGATCAGCTGAATCTTTTGATTTGCTCCATTTTCTCTCCGCTGCCCTGAGTTTAGTCCGATGCTCACGGCAGACCTCGGTTAACCAGGGGTTCGAGGGAGTAGCACGTGCTGGTCTGGAGGAAATAGGACAGATATTGTCTAGGCAATGAGTTAGGGTAGAAAAAGAACGGATGATGAGAAATGTGTGGGGGTGGGAAGAGAGGATGATACTACAGAGGAAAGTCGAGAAGGAGATTTCATCTAAACAAAACTGGCAGAGGGGTTTGTGGTGCGGAAGGAGGTAGATGTAGATTAAAAGTAATAATTAAATGATCCGAGACATGCAAGGGATTGACCAAGATGTTATTTGTGATACAATTGCATGTAAAGATGAGGTCGAGCTGGTTACCTGATTTATGGGTACCAGTACCAGTTATGGGTACCAAACAGCTTTCAGAACGCTCCACGCAGCACACAGTCCTTATGTATCCCTTTGTGATCTTGTCTGCTATTCAGAATCATATTGATGCAAAAAAAAAACTTTATTCCCATGTCTTGTACATGAACAAGCAAGCTAATTTATTCTCTGCTCTAGCGTCAAATTTTTTCCTTCCTTCTCCCAGGCTTGTCATTGCAGTATAATAGCTGGTTTAGTACACTTCATTTTGACATAGCATTCCATTTCAGATTGTTTAATTGAATATTTCCTTGGTAAACTACTAAATGCAGCTTACTTTTCAGAATTTCCCTTCTCTAATAAAACAACATGGGGTTCTTTAAAAAAAAAAGTGGCTTCCAGTTTGTGTGTGTGTGTGTGTGTGTGTGTGTGTGACACTAAGAAATATGACATTGTGATCTCGACTTGTTTGATGAATGTAATGTGTGAAATGCCATTCAATTCTAAAGACTGGAAAATATTTGGATGCATGTTCTTCTTACAACCACCAGATGTCTCCTTCTGCATAAACACATTGTGCAATTTAGAGATCTATTTCAAACTTAACAATTCATGAAGATGAAGGTAAGGGTGGTGCAGGACTTTACTCAGTATAAAAGTTTCATTATGACTTTATTTTAATTTAACTTTAATTTAATTGTACAAATGCAGACAATAAAGTGCAGGCCCAGATGGCAAAGTCTGTTTTTCCACCCGCTAGATTGTACATTTTGGTCAAAACCTTTTAGGTTTAAGATGAAAAACTTGACATGTAGAGCACGGCGCTAGTAAAATTAAGGTCATGTTCACAATTCCCAGACACACTTACTAATAAATGGTACTGTCATATGGAAACTTCTCCTATTTATTTTTCAATACACTGCATTGTATTGTAACCTGAGCAAATACTGTTTTGATGATAGGAGTGATTGATGTTTATTATCTCATGATAAACACAGCCTAGGCCCTAGGCCATTGTTTTCAGTCCCCATGACTTCTTTGTCTCTGCCGAAAACAGACATGGAAACTGTATGTGTGTCAACCTTTTTTTTTCTTGAACAAACAAAGAGATGACTAGAAGAGTAGATTTTGCCTTCAGGTCACTGGAAACTATTTGTTGTCAAGTGTTTAAAATGACATAATTCATTAGCATCCTGTCAGTGTTTACCTATTGATCTGTTGATTAATGCTGTCAAATTTGTTGATGCAACCCAACACATTGTTCATAAATACTGACCTAAAAATTAGTCAACCAGTGGCCAATTAAAGGGCCAGACCCAGCTGAAAGGAACCACTTCAATCGAGTTTATTTTAGGTCTAGATTTAGCTTATTTTTCTTTCTTCCTTGAAACAAAAATGTGAGATTTGAAGAATTTCTTTCAAGGTCTTTTACAATACGTGACGATTCATAGATACCATAACTGTAAATGAGGTTTAGTTTTATTGGTTTATTTGGATAACAGTTTTAATGAATTTATTTTTTTAAGCATGTAACATACATAGCTTGAAACCTCTGTGGATGTGTACAGACACAGTGAACACCTCCAGACATCTAAACTCACAGATTACCACATCCATGAACACACTCTCACACATGCAGCACATCATGAGACTAGATTGCAGCTGTCATGACTAATGATGTGCAAGAGCTATTATGTGGCTTTTTATGTTGAGACTGGAATTATAGGCTTGAATGGACACAGATTTCCTCTTTACAGTGTTTCAAGGTGGTGCAAGCAAACAAGTTACTCAAGACTCCTCTGCAGCGGCACCCTAACCTACATTTAAACTCATGTGAGTTAAATCTCATAGATTTACCTTCAAGGAGGGGCATGGACCATATCTGGAAACCAACTGTTTTGTTTTTTAACTATATGTAACCACTTAACTTCCATGCAACAGCTTAGCAGTGCCTTAATAACTACCCAGAACACCTTAGTAACCGGTCGCCGTGATTTTGCCAAGTAAGACATGTTCCTGGATCAACATCTTTTGTTGATCCTGGATCAACATTACTGTCCAAAACTATAGACTAAACCCAATCCCTACCCCTAAACCTAACCCTACCCATAATTTATTCCTAAAATCAGTGTGAAATGATAGCTAATTAACAAGGGTGTAGAAGCACCTAACCCTGATTGTAAGCCTAAAACAGACATTTCCTGATAAGTTATATCTCAATTCTGATTGGTTGATAGGAATGTTGATCCAGGAACATGTTGTACTTGGTGAAATCACACTCACCCTTAGCAACCATCCACAACAACCTGGCATCAAAACAGCAACTTTCCACATAGACATTTCAGAAGAAATAGTCAAGCAGTAAGAGTAAATGTGCAGTCAGATGTTGTGGCCCTAAAAGTGTCCATTGTCTGCCAGTAGTGTAGAGATGTATGAATCACTTTTCACAAAGAATAACTTTCAAACCAAGCAGCTTTCTTTTGGTCAACATCTTTTCTTCGTAACACAAAAATGTCCAATCACGTGGAATCCTATTAATCCTATATTGCCCATTCGAACAAGAATAAAATATGTTAAGAAAAAGGTATGGTCACATTTGCAAAATTTCACGGCCAAAAAATGGGTCCATCGTCTTTTGTCAATAGTGTAGCAATGCATGAAGCGCAGTTAACAAAGAAGTCACTTTGAAACCTAGCAGCTTTCTGTTGTTCAATGCCATGGGAATGCCAAATTTGCATGAGTAACTTTAACCTGTTGAGAAATGTTTCACCTTCACGCAAAAATCCCAATTGAGTGGAATCCTATTGAAATGACTGGAATTTGCACATGAAAATTCGCCAAAACGAGGGTGAATGTAACCGTGCTTTAAGAGTAAAGGTATGGTCACTTTTGCAGAATTTTGGTGAAATTTCATGGTCAAATAATGGGTTCATTGCCTATTGTCAATAGTGTAGCAATGAATAAAGCGCAGCTCATAAAGAAGTCAATTTCAAATCTAGCAACCAAATTTGCATGACCAACTTGAACCTGTTGCGAAATCGTTCACTCTCATGCAAAAATCCCAATCACGTGGAATTCTATTGAAATGTCATGAATGATTTTGCCCATGAAAATGTTGCCAAACAAAGGTAAAATTTACCACACTTTAAGAGTAAAGGTGCAATATAATTTGTGAAATTTTAGTGGCATTTCATTGGCAAAAAAAAGGGTCCATTAATGTCAATTTTAGATAGTATAAAGCACAGCTCACACAGAAGTCACTTTCAAACCAAGCAGCTTTCTGTTGGTCATTGCGCCAAATTCGTGTGACCAACTGGAGCCCTTTGCGAAATCTCTGTGTGGAAATCTTTCACCCTCACACAAAGTTCCCAATCGCATGGATTCCTATTGAAATGGCTGGATTTCGACTGTGACTGGTAGGCTACCATTAAACATTTTTGGAGTGTTTGAGGAGATCATAGCTCAGGTAAAGTGGAATCCTTCCTTTGACATGACTCATGTATGATGACATATCATGTTTATGGTTTGTATAAACAAGTTTATGTTCTAGGACAAAAACAGAGTCTGGAATTCAGTAGACCTTTCATTATTGGAAAAAAAACAGTAAATACTCACGTCACTGGTTTAAGTTTGTTGAGAAATGACTTTTTCCTTCTAGAGAGCTAGGTTTAGACATTTAAAGTTTGTTATCCTAGAAATGCAAACTGGACCAAGCTGAAGCACCCTTTTAGATCATATTAGTTCACATTAGATCACATTAGTTTATATGCAACTAGACACCGATGTAGCCTATTTATGTGATCTTTTGGATGATGATACACATCTATTTCTAGTAATCTACTCGCTAATGCACAATTAGACAGTAGGTGAGTGTAAACTCAGCAGTAAAGAATGAGCTTGCAGGAACAGGTGTGTCATTTATCCGGTTGTACTGTCGCCCCGAGGGACTCTGCAGGAAGCTGGAGATGAGTGTTGCTACACCCTGAATTAGACAGAAAAAATTCAAGATATTTCTATAGTTAAAAATGAAATGTTTTGGCTGCAAACCATTTTCTCTTCCTTCTTCTTTGTGTTGCTGTCTTATATGGTGTTTGCATAAAATGTAAACACGCAGTTCAAAGCAGTTCACTGCACCAAGCATATGATGGTTAGGATGTTTTGAAGCGGGATGCTGGTTTAAGCTGTACTTTGCGGTTATGTGCGGCTTTTGCGGCTAGGCTGCGTACTTCCAGCACCAGGACCAGCAAAACCAGCACAGAGGACCAGCATAACCAGCACTTGAACAAGCACAAACCCAGCAAACGGCCCGCCTAAACCAGCACAGACCAGCAAAAGTACCAGCATAAACCAGCAAAAGAACCAACATAAACCAGCACAGCATCGCCATGCAACAACCAGCCAAAAGGACAACAGGACTAAACAAGCACAGGAACTAGTAAACCAGCAAAAAGGACCGCATAAAAACAGCACAAAAGGCCAGCATAAACGCACAGGAACACGCAGATAAACCAGCACAGACCAGATAAACCGCACATGAACCGCATAACCTAGCAAAAGGACCCAGCTGTAAACCAGCAAAGGACCAGCATACACCAGCACAGGACCAGCTTAAACCAGCAAAAGGAACAGCATAAACCAGCAAAAGAACAGCAAAAACCAGCAAAAGGACCAGCAAAAACAAGCAAAAGACCAGCATTAAACCCAGCAAAGTGACCAGTTTAAACCAGAAAAAATAGACCGCATAAACCCGCCATCCCATGCTTCAAAACATACCTAACCAGCCTATGCTGTTTTTTTTCAACAGGGTGATGTGTGCTGTGTTGTTTTTTTTTATATTAGGTTACACTTTGAGTATGATATATGGATATAGATATATAATATTATATATATATATGATGATGAGATTCAAACGGTAATTGTTGGCAGGTCAGAAGTAGAATATGCAATGAAGTATGTCAAGAATCGGTCAAGATGTCAAGCATTAAGGATATTAAAGTATTTTCATGGTAATACATGTCGTGTGTCACAGTACATTTACTTAAGTATACATGACGAAAACAGAACACACAACGGTTTGTCAAGTGTCGATAATGTGTGTGGTGTGTGGTGTGGTGTGTGTGTGTTGAGCCCCGCCACCCACTAGTTACGCCCCTACAGCTGGCACCAACACACGTGAGTTGGAAGTGGGTCGGTTGAGCACGCATGCGTATGGACACAAGATAAATTCATTTCATTCAAGGACACGAGAAGGCCGACGACATATGAATCCTCTTAACATGTATGACGATGATATAATGACAACACGAGTAACTAAACAAGCAGACAGGTCTTAAACAGTGTCGGAGAAGCGCCAGAGAACGCACAAGAGGTAAAGCTGCTCGTTTACTCTCATTAATACTAAGTACAAAGTCTAAAGTTGTTTGGTTAATGAATGCCTTGCGATGCAATGCAGTTTGTTTCTTTTTTATAAACCTTATCATGTTTTATTTATAATTTAAGTGCACATTGAGTCATGTGTTGATACTGTAGATTACTATTTATACACGTACTGTGTATGGTTTGCGTTTGTGTGTACATAATAATGTGATATTATTGATATTGATATAAAGAATAGTAACCTGCCTAACCGTAAATTCTTATTTATGGGCATCCGCCTTTGTCCTCAGCAAATACTTATTTTAATTATTTTCAGAAATACACTGCACGCTTCTAGAGAAGGCAAACATTAATGTCTAAAAACTTAAAACGAACATAAACATTAACCTGTGACTTTAGAGCATATTGCATTACTGCTGACCTTTTAGATGCAACACAACGATCATGTATTGGACATGAACACTAACATGATATCAATTATGCTAATATAAATAATGGCTACAAAGCAAGCACTACAACAAATTAGGCAGATATGATGCTGAGAATTATGTTATGCTGGGCAATTTTGAAAATTAGTTAATTGTATTACATATACAGCCTTGGGCTCTCCTGTCCAAACTATATATATAATAATTTCCTAGTGAGCTGCCCATCTAGACAGCATTTTTGGACATATTACACACCTGTCATATAAAGAAACAAGTTTATTCAATGTCTTTCTAAACCTCAAGGCTATAAAAATATGAATCCATATTGACATACAATAGAAAGTGAAGTGAAACAAGATAAGGGCACATCACGTCATTGTCTTCTTTGTTTGTGTTTCTGGAAAAGGCTTCAACACTCTTCCATTGTGTTGATTCAAAGGATGTTCGTCTTCACTCTCTGCCTGTTCTTATGGTCCTGGCTATCATCCATTCACGGTCTGGAGTTTCGCTATCATAACAGCATGGAAATGGAGCAGTACTTGAAAGACATCAACAGGATGTTTCCTGATATCACACATCTACACTGTATCGGCCAGTCCGTTGAAGGTAAACCAGCTGTGGTGCAGCGTTAAGCACAATCGTGACAATATTGTCCTATATTTATTATCTGAGAGTTGATCAGACTCTTCGGTCTGTATGTGTTCCTGCAGAAGAGCACAGTGTTATACAGAGGGCAGGTGTATGGTGACAGATGCATGCAACAGGTTCAAACTTATTGCCTGGCCGTCCACCAGAAAGCTTAGTGTGCAACAAATATTTAGTCTACAAACAGCAGCAGCAGTACAGTGAGCCAAATACAGCTGCAAGTTGAGCCAGAGCTTCTGTAGAGGAAAAAAAATACTGACCTAGGGGGAGTTAATTTGTATATTTATGTATTTATACATGCATAAAATGGTTAGTTCTGGTTATGTAATTTGATTGGCCGGCATTACAGTCCGTCAACACGTGGCGACTTCTCACTGATTTATATTGTCCTACTGTTTGACCATGTGTCAGAGAATGCTCAGTTATATATTTATTAGACCGCTGAGGCACTAAGATTTGCGACGAATGTGAAAGTTCATTGGTGTTTTGTTTTATTGTAACAACTGTTCGTGCTCACGAGGAATGGATGGCGCGGAACGGCCAAACATTTAAAGAAAAACTTTAATAAAATAACCAAACACAAAATGAAAGTAAAGCGGCAGACCCTCGCGGACGACTGCCGCACACAAAAAAGTAAGGCTGGTCCTCTCTCATCTTCACTGTCTACCCCCCCCTCCCCCCCTCCCCCACCAAAATTACAGCAAGCCCGCGGCGATACTGGGTCCACGGGTAGGACAGAGAGAAGACGAGGCGAGATGGATGAAAAAGGAGACGCTCGCAGGCAATGATGGAGTGAGACCGATACAAGAGAGGGAATCGAAAAACAAAAAAATGAGGTGGTCATTCCCGGACACACTCGCCGCTTTGTCCTCAAAAGGACCCCCCCCCTCCCCCCCCCCCCCCCCACCCCCCCCCCACTCACACCCCCCCCCCATCCGCATGAGAGCTCTCAATCTGCGGTAAGCCAGGTGCGATGGATACGGACATCGCTCTATGAATGGTGGGACGGCCTCACGACTCTACGCACTCCTCGGCAGGCAGACGATGGCTCCTCCTATTTGAGGCATGCCGCCCGCCGAGTCCCCCCGTCCCTGCCCTCTCCCCAATCATGGAGCGACTGGCAGCAGGCTACGACATCCTGGCGAATCGGCTGGCGCAGACCTCATCTGCCCTCCTCTCAGAACGGACCGCACCCCTCCTCGAACCCAGCACTTGAAGAGGCTTGGCAGGAGCTCTCCGTCCCACCTCCATCTTCATAGTTCCAGCACACCCCTCGGGCAGCACCGGGCCAGGTCCTCCCCCGAATCTCCTCAGCACGCGATCCCCATCAGCAGCGATGGACCTCTCTGGACATGGTGTCCCTCTTCCTCCGAGTTTCGGCCACATGCTAACAAGTTCGTAGTCAGGAAGAAGCGACGGGCGGAACCGTTTCGCGAAATTAATAGGAAAGAAGAACTTTATAAAATAAACAAACACAAACTCGAAAGTAAAGCGCGCACCCAGTCCCCTCGCGAGAAGACTGCCGCCACCCAAACACAAAATGAAGTACAGAGACATATGCGCGTTATTGACGTCGATACTATCCTCTTTCACTAGCGTCACTGCATAGCTTTTACTTAACGCCGCCAGCTCCTCCGTGGCCGACTCGTTGCGACCACAGTGAGGTGTGTCGCATGGCTGTCGAGTCCTATTATCAATTACTCCACTGGACCCTCGACCTCCAACTTGCCTCACATTTATTATTATAGTTATTGGTTTATTGTTTACAAAGAAATAGAACATGCTGGTACTATATTGCAGATGATGACAAAAAAAAGGATAGCCAGTAAAGTTAAAGGAAAAACATTACAAATGTTTACAGGAAAATAAATACTAACACATTTTTTAGCGACACAAGGAGTTATGACGTATAGCTCTGTATCGTTTGGTTTTTTTTTTTTTTTTTTTAAAATGTATAATGAAATAGTACAGCAAGCTTAAAGTTTTTAATTTTTTTTTTATTTTCTTATTGGTCAGCGATAATGTTCTGTAGGTTCACCTCACAGCAGTAGACGTGGTGCCGCGCGTCTTTAGCCCGAAAATCGTTGAATTGCTCGTTTAGCTGCATTTGTTTGATGCATAGATTCTTCAGAAGACAATAGCCGTATAGCAATGTGTCCGGAGATGCTGCGTTCATTGCACTAGTAACGATCAGCTCCCCCATGAGCGAAAATATGATTATTTAATCATAACTAGTTATAATTAATTAGGAATATTTAGATCCGCTGTAGATATTCACTTGACCTCTCTGGGTCAACTGTCTTGTCAATTCTAAGAACGTTAATTTCCTGGTTAAGGGAAATAACTTCCTTACTGTACAATTCTACAAAAGCTTGTAGCATAAATCTGCATGATTAAGTGACTCCAGTTATAAGCAAACAATGAACCACGTCAAGTGTGATACAAGTAAGGTTTTATTAACTACATAAAAGCAAAAACTGGTCTAACATACACATACACACACACACACGCATACAGTTGGCATAGGAAAAAAAAAAAGCTTAAGCAGTAAAGAGAAGAGAAATAAAAACATAAAGCTATGGTACCATTTGATATTCAGCAGATCTACACCTGAGTGAAACGTCAGATTTTAGTTCAAACACACCTTTGTAAAAAGGTGCAACTGATACCTAATATATCAATTAATAAGACTAAGTTTGATACTTGCAAGTCTCGTCTGTCTGAAAATAGATTCCTGATGCAATCTTAAGGCCCAAGATCTTGCTGAAGTTGGTTGATGAGAAAGAACCAGTTTGAGTCAGAGAATCTTGGTGAATGGAAAAGTCAAAGCCGAAGCCTGGCACGAGCTTAGGGTTTCCGGGAGCGTTTTTCTCACATCCTCTCAGACTTCAAACAAACCACCGACAGGGCGGGTCACATGAAGTGCGGCCTAGCCTGCAAAGATTCACGCCTCTCAAGAAGGGCTTGTCCAATGAGGAGAAAGGCCGGAATCCCAAGTGGGAGTTCTGAGATACTGGGGCGTTTTTATGGCCCTTTGTTTGAAAGCATGGTAATTTGCATATGAAACTTGGATAAAAATTACTAAAGACTCTTAGAACACTAATATGTTGCGTAGGTGTAAACATACAATATACACTCTCAATTAGATCATCCGAATACGAATTCATAGATACTAAACATGGTAAGGTTATATATATGTACGCTGACAGGAGTGTGTTTCGATTATAAGCCTGCATAACAGTATACAATTTCAAAGACAAAATACACGATGACAATTATATACCCAGTGACCTGAAGGATCATGTGTGTTCATTCAAAGAAAGGTTTTCCTATTAATTAATTAGCAAAGAAAAGTCCTTCCCTTGTGGATTTTCCTTATGGGCAAGGAAGCGATTTTCTTCACCTAAATTCCAGGAGGACGTAAATGTATCGGGTGTCAGGGCTGCCATGGAACAAGGGGCCTGTTCGGCTTCCTGGGGTGTTACAGAGTATTGGTTAAATCTAGCTAACAAAATATATATATTGTGTTTGAGTGGTCCAGACGCTACAGCACTCTGGCCATTTTTTTTTTTTGTAACTATTTTAGTTGATGGAACTAAATTTTTGCAAGGATTTGTGGAAAACCAATACCATTTGTGTTAAGAATTCTAACTCTTTATCTTTTAGTGCCGTCAGAATACTCTCAGTGCCTGTATCGTTCATGAAGAGTCAAACACAGCGTCTAATCTCTGTCCACAAACTTCAAACTTTATTATCGCTCAATAGTCATATAATATATAATATATCTATATTATAATATATAGACATATTGTGAGGGCTGGTGTACCCCGTTCATCCAATAGGAGAATGCATTATATATCATATAAGACGAAACGTGTCATATAAAATGATATATAAGCAAAGAGTTAAGGGAGAAGAATAACTTCTTTCCAGATGAATCCTATTATTCAAGCTAACTCATGTAAAAACTTTAAGGGGATAAATATAGGTGACATAAAGAGGGGGAACACAGAAGGTAGGACGAAGAGAGACACAAGGAGTAAACCGAAGGGAGAAAGAACACAAACAGGCAGACTCCTAGAGATATTTGGCAGAGAGCATGATATTTTCAAACAATTTGCAATCGTGGTCTGAATAGACCTTAATCAGGTTAGACGCCAAATTGAAGAAAACAAGGCTGTGAGGAATAGACTTAGTCTTTACAGTGGCACGCACTGTATAAAGGTTCTAGATCATGTCATTTTCACAATTCACAACTTCAAAACTGATTTATGGAGTGTTTGTCAACTGAACGTTTTTGTTGTTTTCAGAAAGTTTTATTTTTATTTTTTTTGTCCGCTGAACAATCGGTATGTTGTTAAACAACATTACAATCCACTAAACATGCTATAATTCAGTCTCTCACAGCCTCGTTTTCATTCCTGTCAAAAGGTAAATGGTTAAATACACTGACTAAGGCCTTGTATCTACAGCTGAATCAACAGCACTCTTTGCGTGTTTTTTTTCATTGAATAGATTTGGATTCATTTTTAATTTTGTGTTTATGGATTTGTAAGCACATGTTTTTTTATTTTATTTTGTGAGTTGTTGTAAACTGACAGTTGTTTACATGAACATTGGCCTCAAAAATATTTAATCCCTTGTGTGATGTTTGAACATCATTGCATTAGATAACAAAATGTTAAATAAACTGTCAATGAACCTTCCACAAAACATTTCACAAAAAAGAAGTTTGTTAGGCTTTAAGTGATAAAACAACAATAAAAGTTCAGATTAGGTCAAAAGTCTCGGGATCCTTTTTTTCTGGTTGCCAAATGTGAGTTTCTATTATATTTTAAAGGGGTCATATGATGCGATTTCAATTTTCCCTTTCTCTTTGGAGTGTTGCAAACACTAAAGTCTCAAATCCAAAGAGATATTCTTTATAAAAGTTAAGAGTCAACCACGCCTACCTAAAACGGCTAGTTAACACGCCCACAACATGTCTACGTCACGATGTGGGAAGGTTTGCATAAGCCGCCCAAATGTTCACGCAAAGAAAGAAGGCGTAATTTCTATTCTCGCTGTAGTATTGTTGTTACAGCCGCCATGTCGTGAAGGCACTGTGTTTCGTTGTGAAAGTGAAAAAATACTTTGTTTGGCCTTCCAAAAGAGGACGATATCGCTTCGTCATGCCTGGAGCTGATCCGTGCTGGTCGCTGAGGAAATACTTCAACTTCGCGCTGTCGATCGCCGGATCGACTTTCACCGTGGACGAAGCGGAGTCCAGCCCGGGGTTGACGCATGTGGTTGCCGCAGGGATCACAATGTGGTAAGGGACGTAACATTTCCGTCACACGCTTGAGGCATTCGGCCAATCACAACGCACTGGATAGCTGGCCAATCAGAGCACACCTCGCTTTTTCAGACCGATGAGCTTTGTAAAAATCGACGCGTTTCAGAAAGGCGGGGCATAGAGGAGAAACAATAATGTACAGTATGTGGAAAATAAGGTTTTTTTTAACCTTAAACCGCATAAACACATTTCATTACTCCAAATACATAACATTATTTTATTTTTAGCAACATAATATGACCCCTTTAAATTACACCTGTGGTTAAACTTTATGCATCCACTGAAAACTAGTTCTGAGAAATGCCCTAGCATCATTTGTTTGTTTGTTTATGCAGGAAGTATATTTCATTTATTTAAAGTTTTGCTTAAATGTCCAAATACTGTTTAGGACCACTTGTAAAGCAATATTGAGAACTTCCATAGAAAATCTCATGGAGAATCTCTCACTGTCCAGCACCTCTCTGAACGTGCTGGACTACCTAAAAGTATCCCCTTGAACCGTCCTATGTAAAAGTGTCAGAGTCAATCTCATCAGCCCTTTCAGTCCTGATACATAATGATAATAGTTAGCACATCAGTACTTACTGCGATCGAAGCTCTACCAGTTTTATATTGCAATTCCAGGAGCGTTTATGCATATTTAAACCACAATGCTATTAACCTTTGAAAGAGTGCATTTAGATTTTAGGTTGATATATGTGTTGTTAAAAATTTTTTAATTTGCCATTCACATCTGAGAAAATTTGTTAATTTAATGATTTAGACAACATTTGATTAGGATCTTGGTCTCTGACTGGACTTCTCGTCTCGTATTTTCTGAGCGCCAAATGTCAAACCACTTGAAGTGTAGCAAAGCGGTTAATATCAGCGGCAAAATCCAGCGCGATAACACAAATCGCCTTGAACAGACCTCACACTAGTTTCCCATGGTTCTACTTAGGTGCTCGGAAAGACCAGCCGGTTTTACTCTATTACCCCAACAAAAGGATACAGGGTAGCTACAATGCCCCGCTTCAAAGACCTGTCGCTACGCCTATACGGCCTTATTGAAAGAGTGTTTTGAAGCAGTCTTTATTGTCTGGGGATGTTTGAAAGGATAGTTTGCTCATCCCATTTGTTATTTGAAAGGGAAATCAGTGCAGCTAAAGATTTGCTGTTTTCCACAGTCGGTCAATCTGACAGAGTTAAACCGAGCCGGTAAATACTGCCCACACAGGAGCACAATGCAGCGCCTGTGCTTAGAGATTGGTATAACAAATAAAGCTGACCTTTGCTTACATGTGGGAAACAGACAGGTCTAGTTTTAACAGTGAAAGAAAGTGTTTGTCAGGCATCCTTTCCACATTAAAGGTTAAGACTTTTTCTGATTTAGTGTAGCTCATCCTCGTCTTGTATAACTTGGAAGTGGTATTTGCTTTTGCCTTATTTGAAGCATAAAACTTTACCACTTATGAATGAATGAACACAATACTTTTAAAAGGTGTGGGGTCAGTGTGTTTTTGAAAGAAGTTTGTTAAACTCAACCAAGGCTGTAATAAAAACGGTAATATTAGGTAATATTAATATTCCAGTTAAATAACTCTTTTCTATTTTTAATTATAATGTATTCCTGTGACAGCTGAATTTATCAGCAGCCATTACTTATTCTATTATTCTAAAATGCTGATTTTGTGCTCAAGAAAGATTTCCTATTATCAGTATTGAAATCAATTGTGCTACTTAATAGTTTTTTGGAACTTTATTTTTTCAGATTGTTGATGAATAGAAAGTTCAAAAGAACAGCATTTGTTTGGACTAGACTTTTTTTGTAATGTAAAAGTAATTCCTGTCAATTTTGAAGAATTAAATGTAATTGTCTGCAGAATAAAAGTATCAATCTTACTGAATGGTAGCGTGTATATATACGATTGTTATTTGTTCAGTATTTTTTAATGCGTTTAAAGAAAACGAAATGACACAATTATGATAGTGTTTCAGATTTTAATTTCATCAAAATCTAACACTCCCTGCAATTCATATCCTGATTTTTTTTGCTATTAATAAAGTAATTTTGTTGAGTTACTGTGGCCACGTAGCTCACAGCTATGGTGTTTAAGATTACAGAGTGATGGAGACATTGGCTTATCTTTGAACGTGCTGCTAGTCCGTGACATTTCAGGTTAATTCGGTCCGTGGATCAGGTTGCTCTTTTGGCTCTGCACAAAACCATCATTGAGTAGAACACATTCACTGCCAAGTGTGTCTCTCTCTCTCTCTCTCTCTCTCTCTCTCTCTCTCTCTCTCTCTCTCTCTCTCTCTCTCTCTCTCTCTCTCTCTCTCTCTCTCTTTCTCTCTTTTTCTCCATCTGATTTAGATGCTAATATCACGCTGTACGAATTCTCTCAACCTCTGTTTCTATAAGGGTGGTCTTCCATATGCTTCAGTCCAAATCTTGTTTTTTTCATCTCTGGGCAAGCGGTGTGCCCCAAGGCTGACCTTTGGGCCCACTTTAGTTGATTAAAACCTCAAGTAAACATCTGCTTCCCTGGTTAAAGATCTTTCTTCTTTGCAGGTAGTGTCTGAAGCTAATTCAAGGACACTGTGGAACCATATCTTTTCATTTAGCTGATGGAGTTGCACTTCAAGAAAGCAACCCCTTAATGAAGTTGTACCCATCTCCTTCATCTCTTGGGAGCCTTTGTTACTGGCTGATTGTAAAGCCCATTTTTCCAATCACTTCAGACCTCAAGTAGATTGTGTAGCCATTGTGCGCTCTTGCCCCGTCAGGCTAAGCCCTTGTCCTAATCCCGCTGTGTCGCCTATTTAAGGCCAGGGAATAAGAGACCTGAGCTGACTAGAGGTAATCTAGGGCACCAGCTGCTTAGCCTGGAAGGCCGTTCTTGTTTGTTGACCACCCTGTCTCTGCCTAATCAGTGTTACAGTTGCCCACCGGGGAAAGAACAGGAGGTGGACGTGGGCTATGATTATCTCTGATGTAATATTATGTTTCATATGCTTGATTAGTTGGGCCTAATTAACTAAAGCTCTCGTATGGTGATTATCAACCCAGACCAATGCCATTTGGCAACAGCGAATCAAGATTACACTGCTGAAAGAAATCCTTTAATCATTCATAATTCTGCACATCATTTTGTCTTGTTTGATAAACCGCAGTAATTGGATTTCAGATATGTACAGAAGTGCAAAAAAATCTGTTCATGGAGGAAATTGAATGGAGCGTTTTTTGTGATTTGAACAATTGGGTGGTTGAGTCATCTTAGCTGCTGTTAAAGTCACAACATAACGGAAGTAGTGTCAGATCTTTTCTTCCATATTGTGACGTACATCCAAGTGTAATGGATTATTGAAAAAATGTAGGGCGGGGACTTTAAGATGTGGGTGATTTGGTTATGACTATTTTGGTTCAGTTATAACTTCTGATTTAGCCTAAACATTATGAGGTCAAAACATTAAGAAATAAAACATACACTGATTCATTGCTCACAATAAGATCTATAATAACGTGCATTTAGAAAACAGATGGTGTGAGGTTTCATTTCATGCCGCCTTAACACTAGAACCGCCAGAGGTCGCTGTATATCTAAAAGCACCAGCGGGTAAATTTTACCCACGCACATGACAGCTACTGAATGGCTATAGAAAATATTATTTCACTGTATTATGCCACTGTCTTCACAAAGAAGTGTCTAGAGTCATGAAATGATTGTCTAGTCATGAACTATTTTTATCCTGTTGTTTTATGCTCAAGACTTTTTCTAATGAAGGCTACACTAATCCATAGCGGTCAGTAGCCTAAGTTAAAAAAAACGAAACAAAAAAAAGTCTGCACTGACAACGGAAATTAGAGGGTAGTAGCCTAAATATTTGGGTGGTGTAATATTATAATACATTGTCATTAATCAATATATTAAGATAACCCATGGTATTTAAATGACTAAAATAGCCTATAAACAATAATGAGCAATAATAATTCACCACACTGCATGATGCGATGACAAATTCAAGCGCACAGCTTCACCTAAATATTTATTAATTTTAGTTATATCATTTATAATTTGAATAAGAGAACAACATTAAACTTTGGGTAATCAAAAAATGGTTTTATTCATTACATCATATAGATCGGATTTTTTTTCTTCTTCAGGAAATGGCCAGACTAGAATAGCAACACGGTAGCAAACAATAAACGATATGGCAAGACAAAAATTTAATAATTAAACCAAAGTTTGACCAATTAGAGTAACGTGAGGCTAAAACATGTAAATATAATATCTGGATCACTGTCAGATGCTGAGCTGACCCAGGATGCATAACTTACCATCAGACTCTCCATCACTCATGGTATTTAGTGTTTCTAATACCGACCTTCCATAAATCGCCTTTTTTTGTCATTTTGACTTTATGAAACTGATAACCGCTAAATCAGTGAGTGAAAGGCGTTGCCTAGAAATGTACAATGTTAAAACATAAGCGGCAAGAAAATGACAGCGCGAAAATACATGCATTATATAGCGGGTACATTTGACACGCTGGCGTTTATAGGTATAAATGCCCCGTTTTTTGATCTGGTTTTATCTAAATTTGTAACGACATTGGTTTGTAAATTACATAATTTTAGTAAAAGTCAATGACTGGGAGACTTGAATGTTTTATTTTAAATCTTTTATGTACATTGGAAAAACAGCCACGGGTAAAAGTGGCGGTTCTAGTGTTAAAGGAGTCAAATTTTAATCCTACAAAAAAAACATGCTAGATCACTCCTACTCTTTTGCTGCTTTGGGAATAAAAGTCCAGGTGTGTTAATAGTAGCTCTGATTATTGCAGCATATTGGAGCGTATTTGACCAGAAGACCATCGTCTTTGCTGATGACACAGATACTTGGCTGTAAATCTGCATTTTTCTGTTTGGAGGTTGTGTGTGAACAGGACTCGCTGTCAATGTCAAATCAGTGCAGACAATGCCAAAATAAGCTGTTAAAGTTCTCTCTCGATGGTATGTCTGAACAAATCCATAATATTGGCGTGCATGTTTGAGCACGTACGGGATGCTAACGTACCATAAGAAGTCTGCTTTCAAATAGTTTGACCCATTCACAGAGTTTGACACCATTAGTCTTGGAAGTAAATTGTGAGCTGTGACATCTTGAACAACTGCATTATTCAGCACCAAATGCATTTTTTTTTTCTCAAATTGTTAGTATCCTATTAGATTTCCAGTCTCAGAGGCTGTTTTAATGACGTTTTGGTGTTCAATAATAGGTATATTTTAACAGAAAAGTTAATCCAGTAATTTTACAGGAATTTAATGTGTATAAAAGTAGCTAATCTGTTGGAGATCAAGAACCTGACACTTTTTCTAACAGCATGTCAGCGAGACTAAAGAAACTATTGTGATTTTGGAGAGAGGACCCTGTAGTAAGAGTGAAAGGCTTCAAGTATTTCGAGATCTACACCTTAGAGAACTTTACATGGACCACACACACCACAGCTTACTTAGGGAGGCACAATAGTACCCCTATCTTTGGTGCCTGATGTTCAGGATGGCCTCTGATGATCTTTGTAAAGGTACACTATGGAAAGCATTCTCCCAGGTACACCAACTGGAAGTTTCACATAGAAAAGTGTTAGAGTATTGTGGGTGCTTATCAGACCATTTAAGTTCATATTCATATTTTAAGATATTTTATTTATTCTTTAATAGTATTTAAAAAAATGTAATCTAAATATACAATGAAAAGTACATGAAAAGTTGTCATATTACACTCTTTAAATTGACCAAATGGTCATGGTTTGGAAGACTCAATTTCCCTTTTTAAGTAATTCTTTTACATTTTCTTTTTTTTTTTAGTTGTCCTGAAGCAAGCATGCTTTAACTTGCACAGGGAATATGAGATCCATATTCAGTAGTCCTTAGAGACCGAGACAAGCAGACAGAGTGAATTAGAGCTAGACGTGAGATTACATGGGATTGGGTTGCCAGGTTCCTGCCCAAACTGTGCAAAAACATTATTTGAGTATCTGGTTAACTCAGAAAACTGAGACATTTAATAATGTGACCCGCACAAGATCCACAGCACTCAATTCAGTTGCAAATTCACTGATTCACTTATTGAAACATTTGTTTGCAGTCGATTAACATTTACATTTTGTCTTTCTAGGAAGAGAACTCTGGGTCTTAATACTGGGTCAACATCCCAGAGAACACAGAACGGGCATCCCGGAATTCAAATATGTGGGTAATATGCACGGAAACGAGGTAATGCTGCTATTTCCCTTGGTTATTTATTGCAAAACACAGTCATGTTTTCACCAAGTCTTACGTTGCAAGCAGGACCTTTTGTTTCATATTACTGAACCGCTTCCAAAGAACTCAGTTTTTCATGTCTGTTCTCTTTAGATGGGGCTAAATTTGGAATTGGAAGCTTCTTTAAATAGATCCAACTCTCCGTTTGTTTAGTTTTGTTTCTTGTTGTTTGGGCGAGAGGGGGCCAGTGCTGGTCTGAAGGGGCGTATTTGGTAAGGGGTGTGTGGGAAAAGGGTCTATACACAAAAGCATTACAGTCCAAGGAATCGGCTGGGTTCCACTGCAATGAAGAGCAGTGGACTGTGACCTTCACCGGAAAAAAAATTCCAAGGTGGGGTGTATGGGGGGGGGGAGATCTTTTCACTAATGTGCTCCGCCCCCCATGCCCATTGTGAATTCAGTACTTCCTGTCTTTGTGAGGGGGACTAAACGAAATTTGCTGAAGAGAAACTGTGATTGGAATTGCTATTGGATGAATGGGCTGGGAAAGATTTTTTGGAGAGAGATTATTGGCTAAAATGTAAAAATACTTAATTTACAGGGGGAAAAAAAGTACTTTATTATATCCCAGTTTAATTTGCAGTAGGGATGACCATCCACCTTTTCTGACCAGGGTTTAAATTATAAATAGCACTTCCATTTTGGGAAACTTCAACTGAAAAGGACAACATTTTTTCAAATAAGGTTGTCTTATCTGACTGAATAACCCGTGAATTTTCCATCGTGCTGTATTTTTATCCATCAGGGAAAATAATGTAATGCTTGGAATTTTAATGTGACATTGATATCACAAGAATATCTGTATAACACAACAGAACAGAAGGATATAATGAAACATTTCAGTCTGCTGTGTTCTGTTCCTTCGAATTTCGAACCATTTCTGGCAATATTTGACTTGATTGCACAGACACTATTGGAAGAGAACTGAACTGAACTGAGCTGGATGATGACGTCACTGATTCAACGATGAACCAACTTTAACTGGAAAAAAACAGACTTTTCTATTGTCCTCTTGCATTATCAGCACTGTTTAACACTGTAAAGCTGCTTTGACACTATGTATTGTATAAAGCGCCATATAAATAAAGGTGACTTGACTTTTCGTTTCCACTGTAGCAAATGTTCATTATGTCAAATATTCACGTGTGCTTTTTAAAATGTTATTTAAGCGTTATATTTTAGCTCAACCAATGGTGTAAATTTGGGGTGGAACTTCCAGATTATCTAACCAACAGCCGATTAGAGGTGGGATTAATCGGCTGCTATGAGTGTTTGGGAAACAATAATTGATGTGGTTTTCTAAGGCAAGTACTTTTGGGCTGTTTGGCCAGGCAACCACTCAGAATGCCTTGGCAACATGCTTAAGACCATTTTGAACATCTTAGAAACCACATAATGGCACCCTGGCAACTACTCACAACACCATAGAAACTTGGTGGTCATTTCACGTACTTCTGCAGTAGTATTTGTCATTATGTAGTTGTCGTGTAAACCAAGAGCTTAAAACGTCATAAAATAAAATAACACGCTTCCAAAATATCATGCTTCATCTTCAAACACTTTCATGCATATCACCGGTAGCTACATTACATTTCTCTAATGGCTTTTTAAATTTCGTCAAAGCTTCACTTGTCTGACGGCAGCTGAGGCTCCATGGTATCATCTAATTAGACAACATGCTGTCTGGATGTTTAAAGAGGACCACTGTTCAAATCACGCAGATGCAAGGAAGCCATATGAATATCCAGGATGGGAGGTGCATTTCAAATAAACACGTAAACATTACTCAAATTAGTCACGTAAACATTACTCATCAGCGTCCATGAGTCATCTCACGGTGAGGTGTGTGCCAGACCTTTGACGCACCACTGAAGTACTCCTAAGATGCTCCGAGTGTCTTAATGTCCCAATAAGACAGAACATGATCTTTTTGTGTAAACCTGAATAACAAAAAGTGTCTTTAAACATTTAGCTAAAGTGAATGAACAGACCGTAAACACAGACAGGGCTAGTATGGATTACTGAGTGATGAAAGCGGAGAAGAGATGGGAATTATGCATTACATCAATACATTACTCAAAATAAAATTAAATAATTACGAAACGCAAACAGAAATCGGTCTGAATCTTTTTTGCGTCTTTATTTTTTATCGCAACAATTCCTTGTTTCTGTTCCTGTAGCTCAACTACAGAGCATGGCATTAGCAACACCAAGGTTGTGGGTTTTGATTATCAGTTTGATTTTACCAAGAAAAGTTTATTTAATGCACTTTAAGTCACTTTGGATAAAAGCGTCTGCCAAGTGCATGAAAGCAAATGGTTTTAAGAACGATTTGGGCGAATTTGTTCTGCTCGTGTGTCGCGATTTTCTACTGGGTGGTTACACACTAGTGATGTTCTTGGTGTGTTGCTGTGCGGTTGCTAAAGTGTTCTAGGTCAGGGGTTTTCAAACTTTTTGGAGCCAGGGACCCCTTACAGGGGAGAGAATTTTCCAAGGACCCCCTCATAATTATAACAGTGTTTAAAGCTAAAGTTTAATATGGGTAGGAGGAATGAACATAATATGAATGTTTTATTGGTGCAAATGGTCCCCATTGTATATGTACTTTTTAATACTAGAGCATAATATAATTAAATTTACCATATTTTCCATAAAGTTGCATCAGGTCTGGGGGGGGGGAAACAAAACATAAGATGCATCGGTGTGTAAGTTGTATTTTACTATTACTTTCAGATATAATTTAAATACTGATAGGTTGGAAATAAAACACACGTTAGGGAAAAAACACTACACATGAATTTTAATTCCCTCACCAAAATCATTTAAATTGTGGCATTCATACAGAACAAAAAAAAAAAAAGAATATATATGTATATATAAAAAAAAATATTATAGTGCCGCTCTTTACAAACAACATTTATTTTAAATGCCATAAGCCCCGATCCTGTGGGTGCTCGTGAAAAACACAAGATACTCTTCGTTCATTTTAACTAATAAGAAATGGAGTGCAGCTTTTACAACTTTATTCTCATATTTATAGTTCATTTGAGGCAGTTTTTGGCATTATTTTAATGGCAAATGTCGAGAGAGCATTATTGTAATACGAGAGGGCGCCAGCACATCTCTCGGCTTACAGCAGGCTTATATATGTACAGTGGGTACGGAAATTATTCAGACCCCTTTAAATTTTTCACTATTTGTTATATTGAAGCCATTTGCTAAAATCGTTTAAGTTTTTTTTTTTCCTCATTAATGTACGCACAGCACACCATATTGACAGAAAAAACACAGAATTGTTGACATTTTTGCAGATTATTAAAAAAGAAAAACTGAAATATCACATGGTCCTAAGTATTCAGACCCTTTGCTCAGTATTTAGTAGAAGCACCCTTTTGATCTAATACAGCCATGAGTCTTTTTGGGAAAGAAACAACAAGTTTTTCACACCTGGATTTAGGGATCCTCTGCCATTACTCCTTGCAGATCCTCTCCAGTTCTGTCAGGTTGGTGGTAAACGTTGGTGGACAGCCATTTATAAGTATCTCCAGAGATGCTCAATTGGGTTTAAAACAGGGCTCTGGCTGGGCCATTCAAGAACAGCTACAGAGTTGTTGTGAAGCCACTCCTTCGTTATTTTAGCTGTGTGCTTAGGGTCATTGTCTTGTTGGAAGGTAAACCTTCGGCCCAGTCTGAGGTCCTGAGCACTCTGGAGAAGGTTTTCGTCCAGGATATCCCTGTACTTGGCCGCATTCATCTTTCACTCGATTGCAACCAGTCATCCTGTCCCTGCAGCTGAAAAACACCCCACACAGCATGATGCTGCCACCACCATGATTAACTGTTGGGACTGTATTGGACAGGTGAACAGCAGTGCCTGGTTTTCTCCACACATAACCGCTTAGAATTAAGGCCAAAAAGTTCTATATTGGTCTCATCACACCAGAGAATCTTATTTCTCACCATCTTGGAGTCTCTATGCAGGCTTTCATGTGTCTTGCACTGAGGAGAGGCTTCCGTCGGGCCACTCTGCCATAAAGCCCCAACTGGTGGAGGGCTGCAGTGATGATTGACTTTCTACAACTTTCTCCCATCTCCCGGCTCAGCCACAGTGATCTTTGGGTTTTCTTTACCTCTCTCACCAAGGCTTTTCTCCCCCGATAGCTCAGGTTGGCCGGACAGCCAGCTCTAGGAAGGGTTCTGGTCGTCCCAAACGTCTTCCATTTAAGGATTATGGAGGCACTGTGCTCTTAGGAACCTTAAGTCCAGCAGAAATTTTTTTGTAACCTTGGCCAGATCTGTGCCTTGCCACAATTCTGTCTCTGAGCTCTTCAGGCAGCTCCTTTGACCTCATGATTTTCATTTGCTCTGACATGCACTGTGAGCTGTTAAGGTCTTATATAGACAGGTGTGTGACAGGTGACTTTCCTAATCAAGTCCAATCAGTATAAACAAACACAGCTGGACTCAAATGAAGGAGTAGAACCATCTCAAGGATGATCAGAAGAATGGACAGCACCTGAGTTAAATATATGAGTGTCACAGCAAGGGTCTGAATACGTGGTCCATGTGATATTTCAGTTTTTCTTGTTTAATAAATCTGCAAAAATGTCAACAATTCTGTGTTTTTCTGTCAATATGGGGTGCTTGTGTACATTAATGAGCAAAAAAAAAATTAACTAAATGATTTTAGCAAATGGCTGCAAAATAACAAAGAGGTGAAAAATTTAAGGGGGTCTGAATACTTTCCTACCCACTGTATATATACTAATAGAATTAATATATATATATATTATAATATATATATATATATATAATATATAGAGTATAGGTGTCATGGCTAAAACCCTCGATAATAACATTAAACGTATTTCATATTTTCTCTAAACCTTCTTGGATATTAAGACAGGCACCTGCAATTCTGGCCAAATGAAAGATACGTGTGTGTGTTTGTTGTGTGTTGTGTGTGTGTGTGTGTGAGTACCAGCTCATTAATGACCATTGTGTTTCATTTAAAAAATAAAAGAGTAGTGAAATGAAAGAATGATTTAATAAAAAAATGAGAATGATTATTAATGGTCTCTAATTGGCCTGTTTAGCTAAGCCCTCAAAACACTTCTTATTTAGTGGTACAGTATTGCATGATTTGTAGATATTTAATAGTTTACACTTTACATAAATGCTTGCAATAGTTTTTAAAAGGTAACTTTACATTCTTAAGGACTCTACGCCGCTTACATTTCTTTTCAGGAGCACTTGTTATCTGATCGTTGACGGAAATTAACCTTCCCATTATAAGGCGATATTTGACTCCTTAAAGTTTTTTTTTCTTTTTTTAAACCTTTGTAATTCCTCTACCTTTATCAAATGTATGTCATCTTTTGTGCCAAAATTTTTTCATTGTTAAACTTTTATCAAAAATTTTAATTAAACAATAAAATACAATCAGGAAGAATAAGTTACTAGTCAAATGAAATCGGCATCAACAATTCATCTTTGCACAGCACAAAAGAGCACAAAAAGGTGGGGGGTTAAGGTATATTACACAGACTTTTTGACAGACCTCAGAGGTGGCATTATGCATTCATCAAACAATGGTATGAAATTAAGTTTTAAATATAACGTTTTGAAGACAGAATAGCGATTTAAAATGACTCAATTTTATACTTTAAAAATTTAAAACTGAAAACTGCCAGTAGGGTGCAGCAAGCACTGTCTTTTCACTGAATTCATTCATTCAATCGATTAGTTCAAAGGCTGTTCAGTTAGGAATATGAAGCAAGTGACTCTCTTATGACATGGGTCATGACTCATTGAATCACTAGATTTGCTTCAAAAAAAGCAGATTCATTCATAAATGAAACAGTCTACTGTGTTTGCTTGGCGATGCACAGCGAGACGTGACTTTGGAACATATTTGCGTTGAAAAATAGAGTACAAGCAGGACCACAGTGTTCTAAAATGTAAGTCAATTAATAAAATTTGTATAAAATCCACAATGTATAGGCCTAAACCTGTTCGTATTAAATTAAATTGCCCTTGCAAATTCCTTAAACGTTAGTCACTCTTCTAGTGCATCGGGATCTCACAAATTCATTTAATGAAGAAGCTCTCTGCACTGCACATGAAAGTATTCTTACAACGTCTCTACACTTTGTTTGTTACAATGAGTGATAAACTGCAGTCTGCTTTCACGATCTGTTGTGAGGAGCAGGACGCGCACAGATAGAGAAGCATTTTCATTGGCTGCAGTCTGCAGGTTTATGGCCAATCACAAAAGACGGCATTGCGCAGGGAACCATAGAGACAAATATATCGTGCTAGGTTTATGTGCAGAACTGGGATCGCTTTCGTAGTCTTTTGAATGGATAAAAAATAGAAATCACTTTAATTTCCAAATAAAAAAAACCTAACCAGTTGGAAATGAAATGCCGTCCCCCCTCGAAATTCACTCCCCGGACTCCGTCCCTCCGCGTCCTACGCCCCCCAACCCCCACCCCCATTTCCAGCCCTGCGTGTAACTCAAACTTTGTCCAGTGTACACGCGAATAAGTGCTTAGTAAACAGGTATTTATTAAATAATTTTATTTAGTGAGGCACAACCCTCATAGAAAGAATGTGTGTATTATTTGGTTGGTAATTGCATGCATTTCACTTCGCAAGATAAATAGTAGTGAATTCATCAAATGCACCATCGAACGGAGTATAGCCTACTCAAGAAAAAATTAAAGAATGTTTAAATATGTTAAGCGTTTGTTGCGTATGTGTATGATAGCCCGGTTATCATTTACTTGTGTAAACAGCAGTGAAAATCTGGTTTATAAAAAAACAAAATGCTTGTTTTTTGCACCTACCAGCAGAAACATAAATCGGCGCCTATGGCTATGTCCATAACAAACTAAACTTGCTTACTAAAAAACTTAACCACATAGTGGGCTCGCAAACCTCTCATTCGGCATGAATCTTTTCCATGAGTGAATCGTTACGCAGTCTAACATTTGGTTGCTAAACTATTAGGCTACTTATTACGTGAAGAAGGCTTTGTACTTCTCTCATGTCTGAATATCTAACAGCATCCTTCACATATGCAAAAAAAAGTGTTTGGAAAACCCACCACGGCATGCTCACGCTGACTGGCAAAACCTACATTTTGTACAACAGACAAGTTAAATTGAGTCACCAAATACCTTTTGTAGGTTTAGTCGTCTCATTTAGTTTGCTGCTGATGAGGCTGTGATGTCAAGTTGCAGTGCTAGAACTGATTTGTTGGAGGCGCCAGCGCAAACACTTTGGATTCCTTATATCAGCGGAAAAATGTGATATCCATCAGATAAGAGCAAGACATCATTCAAAACGGACTATTTTTATTTGTGTACCTTTTAAAATGACAGTGAAACACTGTGCTTTTGTAAAATAAAGAAAACAAACAAAATGCACTTGCCATCTTGGTCTATGTGAACCCCTTCCTAAAATGAAGAAAAAATCTGCGATACTGTCTACTTGTCAAACAGACATGAGAAATATATTTAGCTATATAAACCTTGAAGTGCCTGCTTTTAAGTGTTTAAGCTTTGCTTATTTGACATTTTAATTCATTATATAAGTCACTTTGGAATATAAATCATAGCACGTTTCAGAAGATACAAAACATGAGTTGCAGTCCGGAAAATACGGTATAGCAAATTATTTTGCGGACCCCCTGGCTTTGCGTCACGGACCCCAGTTTGAAAAACCCCTGTTCTAGGTGGTTGCTAGGGCACTGTTCTGCTGTTTCTAGGGTGTGCTGGTCGACTGCTTACTGACACTAGCCAAAAGAGCCTAAGGATGTGTCCAAAATTGCCGCTTATATACCCTTATATGTGGTGCTATTTGAAGGGACAGTCATTTTTAGTGGTGTACGAAAAAATGGAGGACATTGAGTGCACTCGTTCAATCCCATAATATGCCGCAATACTGAGTGTGCAAACTATGAACATTCAACAGCTCCAGTACCCATAATGCTTTGTGAGGATTTTAAATCTCTTTACTTAATTATGGTTTATGGCAGATTTTAAGATCATTTTGTTACTATTGATGCTTACCAGATATTGTAGAGTTGGAGAGAGAGAGAAAAAGCAAACATGAGAAAAATGAGCCTGTACAAGTTTCCTGCTGACATTTTGGAATACTCTAGGGTTTTTATGCTTTAACATCACAACTTATAAATAAATGGAATACTCTTGAGTAGAATCATCACTGGGAAATAACCATCTTTAACAAGAAAAATCTGTTTTTCTTGCGTTGTTGGGTAATTGGTTTGCATGTAATGCAAATACATGCAATGTATTTATTTAAATAAAAGTAAATCGGCTTTCTGTAATTATTAGTATGTGTGCATCTAAATGTGCTCCGTGTCCAAATTCATTCACTGCTCACAGTATTAGTAGACTAGGTTTGTAAAGATATGGCTTCTATGATATTCTGGTCTGTATGGCTTTGGGTCCCTTTTCAATGTAAGTCTAATGGATTTCCCATAATTTTGTTGTTTTGTTGTTCCCATAAATTTCCCATAAAAGTTGCTTAGTGAGAGAATGGCACACCTCTTCTCCTAACCCTAGCCACACCATTTGAGGTATCATTTGTCTTTTGCATAAGCGGGATATAATTGAATAGAAGAAATAGTAATAGTGATGCTTGCTATTAGTGCACAATGGTTTTTGAAGTAGGTATTATGTAAATTAAACTTTATTTTGTGTTCAAAAACTGATTACATTATGTAACAGTGAGAGGCATTCATGGAAAGGTGAAGTCCAGTGAATGTGTAACACCGGGTCAGATGTAGTCAGTGCAGTGTGACTGACTTCTTTTTCCAGCTCTGGTTTTATTTCTATCTTAAATTATTCCTCTGCACACTGCTTCGGCCAGACCAGACCCAGCCCACCGGTTGCATGAAAGGACGATTGTGAATATAGTATACAGACCGCTCCGAGTCCAACCGGAGGTTTTCAACAGTGGCTCCCTTTTTTCTGCTCTCTCTCGCTCTTGCTCTTGATTTGACCCTTATTTTTATTTCTTATCTGATCTTATTTAAGGATTGTAAAAATTTTAAGGGCGTTATGATGAACCGGAGTTTGGGTGGTCTTGACAAGAAGCTGTAGGTATAGTGTGTAGCTGTTTATCTAGGACAATTCTCCTGTTGTCTACGTGCCAACTGTGACACACGGGCTGCACACACATGCCAACTTAAACAAGCAGCCCACGTGCCTCAGTAATCAGAGAGATCCATAAATATTCTCCTCTGGTTTAGTCATTTCATTCACTAAAGTTTTTATAGGCTTGTCAGTAAATGTAATGTTTTTCTAGACTCTCAAAGACAGATTTTTGACCATAAGTATTCAGCATAAGTCTGGTCTAGTACTGCCTACTTAGACAGGAAAAGACCATCTGGCTGACATGTAGGGGACCAATCACTGTTCTTTTCATTATACATGCCATTTACAGCAGAAATATTAACTGCTGTACAGGGGGAAAAGTAAATTTTTTGTATTGTGTATATTATTTTCATATTCGCATGATATCATTAATCATATTCACAAAAAAATCATTAAAATATCCAATAATAGGCATTTGCATCTTATTAAATATCTAAACCATTTCACTTTTTTAAAAGTTTTCACAGATGCTTAGTTTTGTACGTCGTATCCAGACAGTCAGTCAGCACTCTGAAACGGTTTCATATTTCACAATCACTTTTAACAAAACATTTCAAAACATAAAAGAATAGATGTCAGGAATCTACAGCGTTCGGCCAGATAAACTCAAAGCAGTTTAGTATGACAGCGAAATCCTGTTGAATTCTTTCTTAAATTATTATTAAGCTGGACCCCCTCTACCATTTCCTCTCTCACAGGTGTTTTGTTTCACCAACAAGTGTAAGCTTGGCCTTAAATGTATCACCACACAGGTGTAAGGGATCTGTCTGTGCCCACGCACACATGCAGAAAGGTTTTGGGAGTCGATCTAGAGATGTTTAGGTGTGAGCATCAGTGCGCCGTATGTTTTTCAGGCCTGGCGTTGGGCCCTGTGATGACGTCTGGAGCGCTGAGGGGACTGAGGGTGTGCTGTTTGTGTTGGGTGTGGCGGGTCTTTTGAAGAGGAAATGGTAAACCGTTCTTAGATCTTCTTGTAGTTCACTCACTATTTTCCCTCACGATAGATAGACACTATGTAAATTATACAGTAAACAAAAACAACCACAATCGGCCACATCAATGAACTTTATAAGAGAAATGTAATGACACATCAACATAAAGCAATTTGCAGTAATGTAAACTATAAAATGACAAGTACAATGTTTAAGAACTTCTAAGATGTCGATGAGACGTGAAACCAGACTTTACCGTTTCCCAGGAAGAGTATTGCTGTTGAAACAGATGTTTGTTCTGAGATGAGTGAGTGGTTATGGAGACAGGAAGAACTAGAGGACTCAATATATCGTCATCAGTGGACGTTTTAAGCTCTTGGTTTACAGAATTTGCTTGGAGATCTTATGGAGAAAGTGTTTCTTTCGTATGGACTTGATCCAAATCGGCTGATGAAGGAACAGGAAAAACTGAAAAGACGACTGTAAAATCATAGGATCCCACAAAGTCCTCAAGTAAAACTATTAAAAGAGGACGGAAATTATCATGTCGGCAGAAATATTTGAATAGTTGATAGTCTAATCGGGGACAGCTGTAAGCCTTTTCCTATCATATGTTGAACATTTTAAAGTTCTTAATCACTCAAACAAAATGAAACTAATATTATTTAAGTGAGATTGTTACTACTCTCTTCTAAAGATGTCATCACACTGCTGAGCTGATGTTTGCTGTGGTCTGTCTCAGCTGTCACAGATAACAGTAATCATACACGCTGTTAGACGCAGAGTACAACACCTCCAGGACAGAAAGTTTAACCCACAGCTCTACTGGTCTGCACTTGTGCTTCATAATCTCAGGTCTCACGGTGTCGCTGTGTGTATGACATGCACTTTAACCTCATTCAGAGATTAAAGTTTCACTCAGATATAGTTTCTATGAAAAAACATTGTCCTCGGGACAAATGGAGGCCGTCATTTCTCAGAAAGAGTACACAGTCATCCACACCAGACCGATTATATCTGTAGTCTCAGAGCTTGCCATGTTGATTTATAATGAGCACCTCGGGCTTCAGGTTTTGCGAACTCCTGAAGCAGTGCAAACTCTTACACACCACATCAAAGCGCCTCTGGCGGCCTGTGACCTCTAGAAGAGACCACAATGATATGGCATGAATGATCTATTCGATGTCGTCTTCCTAGGAAAGGAACAGTTAATTTCCTGCTGAAGATACTGACACATCTTTATATTATTTAGTAAGTTTATTGGGCAATAAAAAGTTTGAGGAGTTTGTTTTGGTGAATTTCAGTTGGACATATTAATAAAATGGATCATTTTGACTCATGTCCTAACCGGTCATTACGTGGTAAACCAACAAAAGTTAAGCTATCTCTTCAATCTTAATTTGAGGTTTGTCCTAAGTAGCTTCAACCGTGATTGATAAGGCATTTAGCCAGTTACTTGATGTATTTTGTAGGGCATTCTGGGTAACCTGTCCCACAGCAGAATCTCATTGGTCAAACATCCTTCAACACATACTGTAGCTGTCTGATAAAACATTTGTTCAGACCGAGTTATTGTGTGATTTCCTCATACCTTTTTTTTAAAAAAATTTTTAATCTCCCACAAGTGTCAAAAAATTCACTTTTAATGTAATTTAAGACGTGTAAATATTGTTTTCATTTCTTCGTACTTGTGTAATATTTGAGTTATTTGTTTTATTTTTTTATATTTTTTTTACTCATTTTTTTAAAAATGTTTTTTATTTTTTTATTTTTATTTTAATTGTTTATTTGATGTTGATACATGCTTTATAGTTTTAAAGGGGTAATTTGATGCGATTTCAATTTTTCCTTTTTATCTTTGGAGTGTTACAAGCTCTTGGTGCATAAAGAAGATCTGTAAAGTTGCAAGACTAAAATCTCAAATCCAAAGAGAAATTCTTTATAAAAAGTTAAGAGTCAGCCACGCCTACATAAAACGGCTCGTTCTAACACACCCCCCATTCTACGTCTCCAATGTGTGACGCTGTGTTTGGTTGTGAAAGCGAAACTACATTGTCTGGTCTTCCAAAAGAGGACACTACTAGAAAACAGTTGTTAAGTTGTATTTACAACACTTATCCCTTAACAGTTCAACCCAAATATTCGGATGTGTGCATCACATTTTATGGAGGACTGTTTACTGTTCCTGGTAGAGTAGACTACAATGCTGTCTGTTCTGACTCACAGTCTGCAAGTAAGTTTTTTATATTTAAACAATTTGCCACTGATGATTCAAACGCTAGTTTTGAGCAGTGTAGAGTAGTGTTTGTTGTTTGTCGTTTCTCCGATTACAAATGCAGACATGTTTTATGTTTACGTGGCGCGATACGCAATGCTTAAAAAGACAGTATAAATCATTATAATCCGTAATTATGTCCCCACTGGATGCAACAAATGCCTCGTTTATAATGGGTTTGAATTTTTTTGTCTCGTCGCTCCGGCCAGACAGAGCATCACAGGATGGTAGGAGCGTAACATTTCTGTCACACGCTTGAATTATTCGGCCAATCACAATGCACTGGAAAGCTGGCCAATCACAGCACACCTCACATTTCAGAACGATGAGCTTTGTAAAATCTACGTGTTTCAGAAACGTGGTGCATAAAGGAGAAACAATAATGTACAATATGCGGAAAATAATGTTTTTTTAACCTTAAAACACATTTCATTACACCAAATAAACAAAATAATGTTTTTTTTAGCAACATCATATGACCCCTTTAATAAAAGCAATAAACCATGAAAGGCTGTGCATTACAGGAAGTTTACCATGGCGCCGGTGCTTCTTGAGACTTATTTGAAATAAAATGCAACATTTTTTTAAATAAATAAATACATTTATTATTATTATTTTTGACTGTAGCCTATTTATTTCTCTGTGTTCAGGCTGTGGGCCGTGTGTTACTGCTTCAATTGATCGATTATCTGACCAGTCGTTACCTGAGTGATCCGTTGGTGACACGTTTGTTGAACAGCAGTCGTGTGCACATCCTGCCATCCATGAACCCAGACGGCTTTGAGTCATCTGCCCGGGAATGCATGTATACAATAGGCCGGTAAGTGTGAGAGAGATGCTAAAGCTATATGTACAACGGACAGCATACACAACATCCCATTGTCATCATGGTTAAAGTGCCCCTATTATGCCATTTCGAAAATTCCTTTCATGCAGTGTGTATTGTAGCTGTATGTGAATGTAAACAATTTGCAAAGTTGAAAAGCCGAAAGTGCACGATAAATAAAGTAATTGTCTCCCAAAATAAAGAATCGACCCTCTACAGCCTATACGAGTCGTTAGTAATTTGAATCCCACTTCCGTGATGGCTACACGTCACGTGGGAACACATTATGCATAATGCCCGCCTATGTTCTACTTTGGCCGGCCGCGAACAACTTGACCTGCCCTCAAACACTGTAGTTTGTTTGTGTGGTTAACATCATGTCGAGAAGAAGCTCTGTGTCCTACGCTGTGAAAGTAAATGTTTTATTTTCACTTCAAAAAGATACGGCTGCAAAAAATCAGTAGTTGAAATTCACAGCTGTACAACCCCAATCTTTTTTTTTGTGTTCCCGTCATTTTATTGACGACTGCTTCTCTAATCTCGGGGAGTTCAATGTGGGATTCACAAAATGCTTACTGTTGAAAGGTGGATCAGTATCTTGTTTATTTGGACCAGCTGCTCCACTTAATCACAACCTGTAAGTATGATAAATAAAAAAATATATATTTTCTATTGAGCGTTCAAAATACAGAACTATGGCAATGGGCGTATCATTTCCGCCACGCGCTGTACGTGGTAGACCAATCACAAAGGACTGCGCCATTTGACCAATCACAGCAGTGAGGGCTCATGGAATGGAGGGGTTTAGAGAGACTGAATCTTAGGACTGCTTCGAACTAATTGTTTGAGAATCGTTGGAAAATGAGGTGATGTTAAATGCATATTTTGAGAAACAAAAGCGTTTTTTGACCATGCCTGCATGTAAACCTATAGCAGGAGACTCCCAAAACAATATTAGGAACCTTAAAAAGGGGGGTGGCATAATGGGGGCACTTTAAAATCTGGACTTAAAACAATCACTGAGCCATCTACATTGTGTCCTTAATTTGAAAAGCGTATTTTGTTGGAAGGGCTTGGAAGGGCGTTTTGAGCAACTGCTTTACCACCATCATCACTTACATTCATGTACATAGGATATTGTGGTGTAAATAAGGTATACAGTTTCATTCTGAGTGGATTGCAAGCTTTGAAGGTTAGTACATTGAAAGGAAAATCTGTTTTTCCATAATCACACTTTAACATTCAGTTGAGCAAAATCTTTTTTTTTCTCCTTGAAAAGCTTAATTTTGCTGCATGGAATTCAGAACTGTTTATTTCCAAGTTGTCAGAGCCTGTAATGGTCTGCCCGGAGAAATCATGCTTCAGATGAGACATTTAGAGATACAGAGCACTTTTCCCACAAATCATCCAAAACTTTGCAGATAAGCAGGATACAAAAGCCCAAAACACACATCTTATCTGGCATGAGGGATCTTACTCACACATACTGATGCACAAAGATAAACATCCATTACAGCAAACGGATTGAAACTCAAACTGTGTGACCCACAGACTCCCAAACAGTGTACACATTTTTCCTGGAGGAAAGGGGTATCATAAGCCTGAAGCAATGGAAAATAACTTTCTTGGTCTGTCGCCACAGCCTGCTGATAAACAAAAATATACTCATGTGGAAAAAATTGTGAAATCTGCAATCAGAAGATATGAAAACCCCCATATGGACCACCAAGTTTCATTCATCCCGTGGATGTAACAATGCGGCTTTTGATCACACTGTGCCAACCGGATGACAAAATGCCGTACAATCACTTTGGTGTCTTCTGATTTCATTGATACGTTGTCCTTTTTTGTTCAGAGAAACTAGATGGGTTGTATAGAGGCAAAGTGTGGAAGTTCCCACCGGGTGATCTCAATCTGTAATCCCTCCATACGATTAGCAATAAAGCAAACTTTTTTGCCACCCGGAATGCATATCTAGCAATAGTATAAAACTATCCTGATATTTTATATCCTTAAGAATGTACAGTGGTGTGAAAAAAGTGTTGGCCCCCTTCCTGATTTCTTATTTTTGTGCATGTTTGTCACCTTAAATTTTTCAGATCATCAAACAAATTTAAATATTAGTCAAAGATAACACACGTAAACACAACATGCAGTTTTTAAATGAAGGTTTTTTATTATTATGGGAAAACAAAATTCAAAACTACATGGGCCTTTGTGAAAAAGTGTTTGCCCCCTAAACCCAATAACTGGTTGGGCCACCCTTAGCAACAACAACTGCAATCAAGCATTTGCGAAAAATGGCAATGAGTCTTTCACATCGCTGTAAAGGAACTTTGGCCCACTCTTCTTTGCACAATTGTTTTAACTCAGCCACATTGGAGGATTTTCGAGCATGAACCGCCTTTTTAAAGTCATGCCACAGCATCTCAATAGGATTCAGGTCAGGACTTTGATTTGGCCACTCCAAAACTTTAATTTTGTTTTTCTTGAGCCATTCAGTGGTGGACTTGCTGGTGTGTTTTGGATTATTATTGTCCTGCTGCAGAACCCAAGTTCTCTTCAGCTTGAGGTCACGAACAGATGTCCAGACATTCTCCTTCAGGATTTTTTTTAAACAGCAGAATTCATGGTTCCATTCATCACAGCAAGTCTTCCAGGTCCTGAAGCAGCAAAACAGCCACAGACCATCACACTACCACCACCATCTTTTACTGTTGGTATGATGTTCTTTTTATGTAATGCTGTGTTGGTTTTACGCCAGATTTAATGGGACACACACCTTCCAAAAAGCTTAACTTTTGTCTTGTCAGTCCACAGAGTGTTTTCCCAAAAGTTTTGGGGATCATCAAGATGTTTTCTGGCACAACTGAGACGAGCCTTTATGTTCTTTTTTGCTCAGCAGCGGTTTTCGTCTTGGAACTCTGCCATCGAGACCATTTTTGCCCAGTCTCTTTCTTATGGTGGAGTCATGAACACTGACCTTAACTGAGGCAAGTGAGGCCTGCAGTTCTTTGGATGTTGTTGTGGGGTATTTTGTGACCCCTTGGATGAGTCGTTGCTGTACTCTTGGGGTAATTTTGGTCGGCTGGCCACTCCTGGGAAGGTTCTCCACTGTTCCATGTTTTTGCCATTTGTGAATAATGGCTTTCACTTTGGTTTGCTGGAGTCCCAAAGCTTTAGAAATGGCTTTATAACATTTTCCTGACTGATAGATCTCAATTACTTTCTTTTTCATTTGTTTCTGATTTTCTTTGGATCTCGGCATGATGTCTAGCTTTTGAGGATCTTTTGGTCTACTTCACTTTGTTAGGCAGGTCCTATTTAAGAGATTTCTTGATTGCGAACAGGTGTGGCCGTAATCAGGCCTGGGTGTGGCTAGAGAAACTGAACTCAGGTGTGATAAACTACAGTTTTAACAGGGGGACAAACACTTCTTCACACAGGGCCATGTAGTTTTGAATTTTGTTTTCCCTTAATAATAAAAACCTTCATTTAAAAACTGCATGTTGTGTTTACTTGTGTTATCTTTGACTAATAATTTAAATTTGTTTGATGATCTGAAACATTAATGTGTGACAAACATGCAAAAAAAATAAGAAATCCGGAAGGGGGCCAACACTTTTTCACACCACTGTACATGCTAAATATCATTTATATTTGTATATGCATTGTCATGTTTTTCTTTGTGGGAGTCTGTGCTTTCTTTGTGGGAAAGCATATTTTGTTGGAAGGACTTTTGAGGCGTTTTGGGCAACTGCTTTACCACCATCATCACTTACATTCATGTACATTCAGTATCAAACGTTTTCCTTTTTTTCACCTTCAAAATCAATATTTTGTTTGCCGACAACTTCGTCATCAGATCCACCATTAAGTTATGCTAATATTTGATTATGAATTTGCTCTGCAGTAAATCGCTGAGCCATGACAAGGAAGCTGCCTTTATAGGCAGTAGACAGTGAGGCAACTCACTAGGTTTTGCAATGGAGGCCGTGTGAGACAAGTTCAGTCATATGTCCAACTCTGTAAGCCCCAAAACTTTAGAGACACCAGACCTCATCTAATATCGTAGAAGCCACATCCTTGAATACAAAACGTCCCGCTCCTGCAGCCTGAGACCACATAAGCGCTCCTGCACCGATGGGCTTCAATTGGAAACAGATCTAATCTGGATTTGATGATATGGTGGATATGCTCAAAGAGGAGGAGACTGAGCAAGAGTGAAAGTGAGTGAGTGAGCGTGCTACAACAGCAGCCATGCAGCTGTGCACATCAACAATGATGACGATGGTATTTTTACATGCTGCGGTTCACTCTTATTGCCGTGGCTTTCGGTATGAGCTTCCTATGAGGTTTGGCACTCCTGCATTGAACCACCACTCTCAAGCAACTGAAACAAACAACACAACCCGTCAGCTGCTGCCACTGTCTCTTATTTTGATCCAACGGACCTTAACCTATGACTTTTCGCATGAGGAAGAGAGATGGGAAGAACAAACAAATGAACCGTTTTGATTCTAATTCTGAATCTGGTTACTTAAAGAGGTCATGAAATGCAGTTTTTAGAATTTTTATATTATGTTTCTCAAGATTAGTTCATGCAGTTTAGCCAGTTTTTTTGTACCACATAGTCCGATATTTAAAGGGGTCATATGATGCATTTCAAGTTTTCCTTTCTCTTTGGAGTGTTACAAGCTGATTGTGAATAAGATCCCTGAAGTTGCAAAGACTAAAGTCACAAACCCAAAGAGATATTCTTTTTCAAAGTTCACATCACAAACACATACCAGCTTCATCACTGTCTGTCACACGACTCTGTCCCCTTTTCGGGCTCTGTCTTTACATTTATTTTGAAAGATGAAGCTCGCGATTATTGTAAGGGGCGTTACATTTCCAACGAGAGCTTGCGGTGTTCGGCCAATCAAAATGCACAGGGTCAGCTGGTCAATACGAGCAGACACGAAACCGAACCCAAAATGTCGGAAGGAGGGACTTTGTAGAAACAAAGCGTTTGAGAGAGGCGGGGAATATAGGACCTACAATAATGTACAGTATTTGAAAAAGAATGCAATGTTTTTACATTAAAGCATGTCAACATATTCTGTTATACCAAATAATGATCTTTAAAAAAAGCCTCATATGACCCCTTTAAAAAATTATCAACCATTTTGCACAGCTTCGGTTACCAGTTCAGAGTACTTCAAACATTTTCTCTCAAATGCTTCCTCCACTCTATCCTCCCATGGTACTGTAAACTCCTCATATCTGGGGGAAACACCAGTTGGGGGAAACACCAGTT